>WBNO01031278.1:139082-172470 GCA_013400575.1 Peucedramus taeniatus
AATCAAGTTCCTTAAACATCTGCACAGGACAGAAGATGGATAGATGGATCTTGAAAAATGCTCCACAGATATATAAAGGTCGACAGTATTGAGGACCTACACAGCTAGTATCAAGCCCACTTTTATTAATCATAGCTTCCAATTTTGCATGGTTACAGACTGCCTTTTTTTCCACAACCCGTGTCTATTTCCTCACATATGACAAATAATTCCCCAGTAACAAGTTCTTCTTTCTGCAGGGAAACTAAACTTCCCAAATGTCAGAAACAAAAAATTTTATACATGCAAGAGTGAGAATTTGGTATGAAAATTTAGACAAAGAAATATGTATGTTTGTTGCAGACAAGCACAAGACTTCTCCTTTGAACTCTTCCTTTTGGATATTTGACCTCTAGACAATTAGTCAAACAATGGATTGCTTGTCACACTCTTGTCAAGGAAACAGCATGGATTAAAGACAAGGGATAGTAGGACCCCAGATCCTAAAACAGTTATATGAACCCCTAACCTCAGCTTTCATCATACAATGTTTTGCCCTGCCACAATACTGTTTTCATAAAAGCTGTGGCAATTGTTTTGCTGCTCCAGTAGCACGCAGGGGTTACAGCTGTACTGCGGTTTACAAAACACCTTAGCCAACAAAAGAAAGTGTTTCCACATCCAAAAGGCCAGGAGAACAGAGAAACTTTCTTTCAATCCTTAGGTACAAGAAGTGAGTTATCAGCTCTGGTGGAACATAGACCAGGCAAGTTGGTCTGCCTTCTGAAAGGGCCATGCCCATTTTGCAGTAAGCGATAAGAAGTATCAGGTTATGAAGGTCCCTGACAGCATGGATGGACATGAAGATAAGAAACTCACAGAGCCACTTCAGACTGAACTCTTGATACCTAAAAAGCAGTCTAATGAAGACAAGGCACATCATTATCTTACACAATAGGAGTCATCAACATGAACTCTCCCAAAGTTGGAAATCTACCATTTCCAAGGCAATGTACTTCATTTGTACTTCAACATACGGGCTCCTCAGCAACTTTACACCACTAAATAGAAGAAAATCAGAGGTAAGAGTGTGTTGAACAGTTAGATTTCAAGAACTAGAAAATTCTAGTCTCTCTCAGCACTCAACTCCTCCCAAATATTCAAGGCATTAGGATCATATC
The DNA here is from genome assembly GCA_013400575.1 of Peucedramus taeniatus. Classification (NCBI taxonomy): domain Eukaryota; kingdom Metazoa; phylum Chordata; class Aves; order Passeriformes; family Fringillidae; genus Peucedramus; species Peucedramus taeniatus. The sequence continues at coordinate 140,243 of WBNO01031278.1, forward strand.
TTTAACTTGCAGTTCAAGTATTTCCTTCCAGTTCCAACACTTTTCCAAACTGTCAAAAGCTTACACCTAATTGGTTTTTTACATATAAGTTAAAGACACCTATAGAAAGCTAAAGACTAATGTTCAGTACAATTATATGTACCAAAGAAAATTTCAAAACAAGAAGAGATAAGGCTGCATATCACAGAGACAAGAAAAAGAGTAGGGTAGTATTCTGCTTTAAGTAGCAGAGGATGTGGTAGGGATGTAAAGGAAACAAGAAATATTCTTGTCAGATTCAGCTGACTCAAAAGCTGGCAGAAAAAAGATTAAGTAGAGATTAATAGAATAAAAAAACGAAACCAAAATCTGAAAAATATTTGGATAAATGGAGAGTAGTAAGTTATTTCCTCCTGTGTTTTAAACAACTCCTACAGTACCTGTAGGTTTCAACAGTTAAGAAAGCCCTGGTAGCCTAATAGCTCATGAGCAAAATGCTCACACTCCCACTCAGGATCTCTTCATAGAACTTACTTTCTTTCAGCTGTTTAACTTCATTAGCTGCCTAGTGTGAAATCTAACTTCAGAGAGGAAGAAGAGATGAGACAACAGGCAAGGCAAACATATTGTCAGCTGAAAGGTACAAAAACTACCATTGACAGAAATTTCTCCTGAGCATCATCAGACAAGAAGGCAAAGAAAAAGGAAAGAACCACCTGAAAGGGAATAAGCTATATTAATATAACAGACTCCTTTAGAAATATAACACTACAAAGGGAAAGAAGACAGTCTTGCTGTCCAGTAGTCACCCTCCTGCTCAATTCATAAGAAGAGCTTGGGTTGGCCTCTTCTGCTTAGTTAAAGGTGGTCATATCATGACAGCTGGATTGAGCAAGGACAGAAAACATATTCATAATAATTTGTTACTTTTAAAATACAAACACACACACACACACACACACACACACCCCCATGCACACAGAAAGAGCAAAATGCTGAGGTGTGTACTTTCTAGGAAAGAGAATTTCAAGGCCATATGTGTTTCAAAAGTATTTTTTGTAACAGTTTGTGTGTAGGTACTTACTTTACAGCCAGTCCTTCTGCTACAGTGACAAAGTTTGAGTAAAATTGCCATTGGCTCTCTACTTTTAGTAATACAATTTATATTACTTCGTAATCTCTTCTATTTGGTTTGCATCTAACTGTATTAAACTTTACTGTATCCAGGAAGCTTGTCTGAAAAAAAGAAACAGTACACACACAAAAAAATTAAGGTTTATAAAAGCATCTTTACTTCAGGCATATATTTAATAAAGCTTCCCCACACTTCAGCTGAAATGCATGAAGTTGTAATGAAACACTGCAGCTTCCCTTGCTTTGTCAGCCACTTCCCCAGACCTCAAAGAGTTTCATACTAAGTAATTACTTATCTTCTGGAGCAGTTAAGGGCAGGCAGGCAGGAGGAAGCTACAACCCACTTTTGATACCTTCTTCTTCCAAGTATTAGCTGACATAAATTTGCAGCATGATTTTAAAGCTCATTATACACTTACTCCCTATCAAAGAGATTCTTTCTTTTAAAAGAAGAATAAACAATTTTTAAAATATGGTAACTTTCTCTTTTTTCCATATATCTCACCGAGAATGAACAGGAGGCAAGGATTTTTCCCTGTTGACTTGTTTGCTTTAACGATTTTACTTCGGCAGCTGCTCTACATAGAATCTTCATGGCCCCAACCTTACAAATTTTTATCTATATGAAGAGCCCAAAGTCGGAGGCTAACCTAAAAACCTAACTTCTTTGTTATCCCAATAAGTAACTTCAGCTATATCATAAGCACATTTATTGTCACAGTTATCATAGAGCCATCTCCTAACGTTAACAAAGAAACAATATAAGAAACTAATATTCACATAACAAGAAGCAACAAAGATACCAGAGGAACGTGGGTGGCATAGCTTCCAGATAAAAGAAGCCACAGCTTACCTTGACTCATTAAGGCACACAGGTTTAGGAGTTGCTCTAAAGCAATTGCTCTAAAGCAAAATTCAAAAATCTTGCATGAAAGGCAGCAGCTACACGGTGCTCTAAAAATACTACCAGATTTTACTTTGCTTCGTACCTTCTGCAGATGGTCTATTAAGCAAATACACCTTCCAAAAAGCTTGCAGTATCCGCTTTGAGCACTCACTGGCATCAGTTCAACCAAAGAACTACTACGAAGGCTACAGCAGCTCCTCAGCCCCGCACGCCCTTGCTCCAGGGAGCCTCACTCCTCTCCGGCACAGCTGCGGCGGAAAAGGGTAAGGGAAGGAAAGCGCAAGCGAACCAGGCAGCCTCTCCGTCTGCTCAGCCTCCGCCGCGGCGCTTTTCTGGCTGCGGGGGCGGCCGCGCGCGGAGCCCGCCCGGGGAGCCGCCAACCGGGGCGCTGCAAACGCTCCGTGTGCCCGCCCCAGGTGCTGCCCGCCCGGAATCCCCACAACCGGGACCCTAGAAGGTGTTAGGGCATCTAATTTCTTCGCAGCCTCCCAACGCTGGAAGTCTGGATGGCCGTCCTGGGTTAACAACTAGAGTTTTACTGAGAGATTGGCCTTGACAAAGCTTACAGAGCTCGTCAGCGGTGCTATTCGTGGGCTGAAAGGTGGTCACATATACAGGCTTGCAACATCAAGCTTTTCTTATCAAGAAAGCAAATAAATACTGGCTGTAACTGGGGCTTTGCTGGCAGAAACTGCAATTGCTTACACAGGCTTCTCTGACTTCTGTATTGTTTAAATCCAAGTTCTCAATTGCTCACAAAGTGACACAAAAAGACAATTAGAAATCCAACGGGAATTTTGCCCCCCCACAGCATAGAAATATTGTGTTTGTGTTAAAAAACACCTTTACTGGAGAACTATAGTGATTCAGTTGCTTACTAGTAGTTCTGAGCAGTTCTAGAGATCTTAGTACTATTAATTTGGTAATATTTTCTAAAAAAAATGAAAATCTACTAAATATAACAGACTAGGAAATGCTCTGTCAGTGTTTACTCTTTTCTCAGTTCCTACAAAAGTAGCATTAACCTTTAGAAGTACCCTGTGGTAGCATATTAAAAAATATATTTAACATGAAAAACAATTAAGCAATTACTCTGCCTAATCAGTAAAATTATTTGACTGTTAATTGTGTTATCTTGCTAATGAGAGTTACTGGGAAGCTGAGATCTCACTCAGTGGTCAGCAACTGAAGAAACATTATGCATAAGCAATAGCTTGAAGTGAAATACGGCTATTTCCCCCCAGCTGGGGGAAAAAAAAAATTGTTTTCAACAATTTTTGTAAAGTTCCCATATATGAAAGAGTTTCATGAAATTGCAGGCCTAAATACATACCTGCTTATTATGGGCTTGTGTGTTTTTAACTAATACTGATACATTATTAGTAAGACAAATAATAACATAAATATATTTACAGTAAGAAAAAATGGTGACCAGAGGGACCAGTATTCTTGACAATATTCAGGTTCATAACTTTCACAGAGTATAGTGGAATTAATACACAAATATTTTAAGATATTATTTTAGGGTCTTGGCTAATTGACAGAATGGGGTATATATGTCTGAAACATTATAATATATATAAGCATATATGGAAGTAATTTCTTCATTAAGAGTCATGAGGAGGGATGAAAATGCAAGCTACAATTCTATTGGAAATGGTAATCAAAGTTTAAGAAGAAAAAATCATTTTTCTGTGAAAAGCAAAGAGGGTAAGGGAGGGAATACTGTTTTGCTTATCGTTTCATAGCTTCTCATTTCAAAAGATGTTAGCTATTGCTAAAGAGCTGCAAAGCAAGAAAACCAAGATAACACCAAGAGAACCAGGGAGAAAAAAAACCAACTCTGTAACTACTGGGTACAAGTCCCCATACTACTGCACGGGCAATCATCAATCTGTCTGGAAGAGCTCTTTTCAAAAACACCAGTCTCCTTAAAAAAAAAAAAAGTAAAATCAATAGTTCTTCAGCCTTAATGAAAATTTATCCTATGAAAGGATACTGCTTGCTAATTTGTTAAGTGTCATATCCAGTATAAATAGAATGCATTAGGGTATATGAACTATAAAAAGTCCACAGCTGCATCTTCTTTGTGAAGTGTACTGCAACTGTTATTAGTGTGCTCATAACAATTCTGTATTTATTTCAAAGTAGATGTTCTAGCTTAATCAAATGAGATAGAGACATAGAAGGCTGGGGGGTGGGTTTGAATCTTCCTGCAAGCCTGAAGAGATAAAGCTGTGTAACCTACTATTGACCCATATCAAAGGAGGAGGACGTCAAGTAGCAAACCAATGAAACAACATCTAACATGAAAAGAAGCTGATGAGGTTTTTTTGCATGGCTTATTATAGGCACTTAAGGAAGTAAGTGAAAGCTTATAATTTTGAAAGCAACAGGAATTTTGTAGAGGATACTTCATTCCAAGTATATAAAGGGGAATTTCTCTTGCTTAAGAACTGAGAAAGCAATTAAGTAAATATATATAATTTTGGAAATTAACTATTGTGCAGTCTAAGGTTTATACTGATAGCTATTCTATTTTTTAAGGCCAAAGCTATATGGAAAACAATAAGTCATTGAAGAGAACCTATGTTACTATGTAATTCCTTCTTATCAACTTCCCTCTCAGGTATTAAGCTAACTATTCAGCAAAACTTTAGCATTTTAGGTCAGACCTTGCTCAAGTTTTATATATGTGCATTGAGCTCTATGTTACTGACAAGGTTATCACCATAAAACATCACTGGAGTTCAGAACAATTGATGTGCAAAAAGGCTGCATCTCTACCAGATTGTTTTGATGATGGATAACTGGATCAAATAATTTTTTGGTATTAGTGTTACCTATTTTGAAATACTGAAATGTGTTTGAAAAAGTGTATTGGAGTTGGCTGAATACATGCTGGATATTAGGCTTTCTCTGAAGACAACAGTCCCGGCACCAATACTTACTCACTTCTCTCTTGCGTAAACTACACATACAAACCATGCATTTCAAGATTTTTCAAGCTTTCAGCATTTTTCAAGCTTTTCAGCATTATTGTCTTAGTTAAAGATTTATTAGGAAATGAATAACAATATTATTATCTTAGATATGAAGAATTCTTCCTACCAAATCAGTTTTTATATGGTCGGGTTTTTCCCTCCCAAAGAGAGGAGAATGTTGAGTCACTGAAACAATCTTGACCATCTAAAAGGAAATTAATTATGATGATATTTTTCTCCATAATTAATAATTTACTTTCCCTTGAGCTTTGGCACTGTTTCATACTTACCTGGTTTACCAACTTACTAATTTACAAATTAGATTAAAGTATTCCCCTTATGTTCAGAAATGTCCTTCTACTGTACGAATTTTTTTGTTCTTTACTAATTACATTAATTTTGGAATTTTTTTATGTCACACTTAAAAAAGAACCATATTTATATGAAAATACTTGTTTACCTAGAGATAAAAGGCATTTTACAGTTTTCAGTCAATGACTGTAAAAAGCCACCTGGTGGCAGTAGCCAATCAGTCAAGTAAGATTTGCCAGTTGACTGCACAGAAACCTGCTTTGGTTTTGATCTTTATGCTGACACAATAGCTGAAGTCCCTGCCCCATAGCTTTCTACCAAAATATGTATCCACTATGACTTAAATAGATTTTTTTTTAAAAACGTACTTTCTTGCTTATCTGAAACTAAATAATTAAGATTGGTTCCCTGATATCAATTTGAGACAGGTCTGTATAGGTGTTACGAGAAAATGACACACAACCTGTCACTTTTCTGAGAGTCTCCACTTAAGCAGTGCCCAACACACATAAATTGATAAAGAACTTCAGTAAAGTCATTTCACCCTGTTCAAGTGATGTGGGTCAGTGCTTTGTCTGATGCACACTATCAAGTTTATCAGATGAATGTACTGCATTATTAACTTTATTGAGTTTTCTGTATTTTCTGACCATTGCTGTGATGCCTTTTTAAATAATTAATTTCATTATATCAGTAAGATGTGATAAATTTTTATTTTTCTGCTTTACAGGGCGCAAAGAGCTTGATGGCAAAGGCATTGACCTGTAAGTGCTTCAGTGTAAGGCCCTTTAGACCTGACTACAGAATTCATAATGTCAAGCTAAGATTAATTGAAATCTTGCACAACATTCTCTCACACAGTTTCTTTGCCAGCCAATCTCAATTCCTCCTTTGCCCCTCCCTCCCCCCCAGCTTTTTTCCTCTGCCCTTTTACTTGGATTAGGAACTCTTTTTCCAACCCCTTTTAATCTCATCTCATCTCAGAAATCCTTTCTCAGACAACCCATTTCCATTTCTTCACCTTTTCTCAGCAGCTCCTAATTTGACTCCTTCATGGCTTTAAATGCATTCTTTGTTCAGACCTACCATGTCTGTGGGTTTTGCAGTTGCTCTGGGTTCAAGCACAAGCAGTCCTGCTGGAGGGATGATGCACAGCACTGTCAGTTGTACCAATATTCCAGTTAGTACATGCCCAGTTCCCCTGTGGAGGAACCATGTGGTGATGTTTGAATACTCTCCATGGGAAGGGCTGCAGGGATTTTAGCTCTTACTTTAGCAAGTCTCACCTCAAGGTTTGCAGAGACTTTCAAAAGCTAACAAACTGGCCAGACCATAACAGGACTTATAAAAGGCATATCCAACATTGTGAGCTGTGAGAAGAGTCAGAGAGAGAAGATGGTTTTGTACCAGTTTTCAAGTGCCATAAGCAGCAATCCTTGACTGATGAGCACAGGGGAATATTAAGCAAGGTGTAAAGAGACCCAGTCTAGACAGGCTATGGAAAGCTGCCTCCTGCACAGTCAGGTTAGTACATGGTCACTTTGGAAGTCAGTACCTCCAAGGAAGTTCCAGACATTCTCAGAAGCAAAATATCAAAGCTGTTCTACTGTACAAGACACTTTCCTCCAGCTGCAATGGAGACTCAGGGCTTCATGCAGAGGTAGGATACAGCAGCAGCAGTTTGTCCCAAAATACAACAGTAATTCCTAGGTTCTGGGTGTTCACATAGGAACCACTGCCCAGTAATGGGCAAACTACTTCTCATCAGTAATCCTAAACTTAAATTCGTGGATAACCAAAAGACCTGATGATATCAATGAGACAAACACAAAGGACTTTTATTTTCTGGTAGTAGCATTGGAGATGATTCAACTGTAAATGGTTTTGTGGTCTGATTGCTGTATAGCAAAAAATCTGCCAGTCTGAATTCCAGCTTTGTAACACTCCAGTGCAACCCACTCTTATATCATCTTCCATGCTCTTCCTGATTATGTTTAATATCTTTAAAAAAAAAAGCTTGTGGTAGTCATACATTTGGTGAAATATTTTCCTTCTGCAATATATTAGACCATGTTAGCCTGTTCAAATGACCCTGGCTTGAATTCTGCCTGCACTGAAAGATTACAGAGCAAGACTAAAATTCCCAATATTAGCTTTCAGGTAACTTCATGTAATTATGTCTTTGCTTAAAAATCAAATGTCAAATATATAGAACAGAAAAGAAAAATCAGTTGGTTACCATTTGAACTCAAAGACCTATCTAGGTCAGATTTCAGGATTATTATTTTAATGGACCAGGAAAATATTAATAATATTCTCAGTATAGTTCGATATATTAGGAAGGAACATCATAAAGGAGATGGGGTGTGCAAGAGACACTCTGAATATTTATTTTTGAGAAGGAAATAGATCTGCTTCTTAAGACATTGCTACAGTTCATTTAGGAATAGATCCACTGAAGTCTTAAATCTCAGCATATCTCACTGGTGTTACATGGAACAATTCACAGGATGATAGAAGTGCTGGTAGTGGTTCAGCACACTGGTATGATATGTCTTTCTACAACAAAAATTGGCCCAGTATATGTGAATCAATTTTACACTTAACTAAGTTAAATGGTACAAGTATATAATTCAGATACTTAGTTTTGTTTGCAAGTCCCCACGTTTGCAGATTATTAATATCAAAGTAATGTGATGCTATTAGCTAAAGCACAGTCAAATGTATCTTAAGCACTTATGTGAAAAGCTACCTTTAAAGACATTTATATGGTTCTCTTTAAAGATATTTACATTGAATTTTACAATTTTCTATTAAAAATTAAACTCGATTAAAAATTAACTTTCCATGGATGTTAGAGCATTGGTTGTTTACGGCCGCACAGTAAAAGAATGGCCAAACTGGAATTAAAAACAGACCCAAAAGGTTAATATTTGAAAGGTCAAACACTTTCTTACATGAAAGGCCAGTAAGGACAAACTAAATAGGTTTGTGTCCTAGCCTCTCCATCTTATTTGATTTCTGACTTAAATAGACATTTTTATTCCAGCCTATCATTTATTCACTGCCCATCAGGCTATTGCAATCTGTTTAGCCATTTAGAAAGGACATTTTTAAAAAAACTATAGCTGATTACATCAATGTTCTCACTAATGTTTTCACTCAGTACTGGATTCTAATGTCCAAGAACATATCCAAATTTCTGCTGAGCATGTAACTGTCTAAGAAAGCAGTTGTTTTCAGTCACTGCATAGCAAAGATCTAACGCAGAAAAGAATGAAGTTTAACCAAACTGCAGAGATACAGTTTTAAAGAAAAGGAACTTTCTTTCAAGTTTGCATTTCTGGTTGAGAAATCCCCATTAGAAAAAAAAAGCTAGACAGAAGACTCAACTCCTCTAAAGCTTCTTATTGTTGGAACAATAACACAGTGCTAATTCATGAATTTACAGGACACGAGTGTAGAGCATTGAGAAAAAATGTGCTCGCTTTAAATTTTATAAAGTGTCATATTTCCTGTGCACAGGCCAAAGGAATCTGCTTTTAATTTTAGTTAGATGCTTAGCTAAGTTCTCTCTGTGCTAGTTGACTTTTACTGTTGTTATTGAGAACAATTTTTCTGTTACTAAAAATAAAAAACTACTGCCACCATGTAAGTACTCTAAGTTCTCACACTTTATAGTGTGAGAACTTAGAGTACTTTTTACCCTTTAAAGGTACTTAGAGTACTTTTTACCCTTTAAAACAGGCATAAGCAATTTGACATTAGTGAGATGTAACACCTAGTGAAAAGTTCCCCAAAGCATATTGACACTGCTACTAGGATAAGTGTTCTGTAACACTGTGCTGCAAAACAGGAGGAAAGAAAAGAGGACCACTAGGAAGGTGTTTGTAAAAGGACCGAAGAATTCCTGTATGAGTAGATTTGAAACTGCAGCAAAATTATTTCCTGATGATTAACTGATACTCTTATTTTGAAGCAACTATCGATCATTTCTTGCTGTGGTATATCCTAATCACACACAGAGAAACTGCAAAGATAAAATGGCACTGTGAAAATCACCCCTTAGATGCCAGTGCAGCAAATGGTCAGTTGGTGTTGGCTGTGTTCTAGACAAAAGTGCAATGGGTCAAAGGTAGCACTTGTGCGTTCATGTTTTGCTGGTTTCCATACAGAGAAAAACTGCTCAATTTACATGTGCTAAATGAACACAGACCCAAAGTCTGTAAGGTATGGGCCAGCATAAGAGATGATGGCGATGGAGAAAGGATTAGAGAAGTCTGCTCTGTTCCTGATTACACTTCATGAAGAGACCTGCAACATTCATTATCTTTGAAATAGTATTTTTTTAATATTGAATTGAAAGCCAATGAAATTATACTAAGTGATTATAAATAAATAAATTAAACCAATTATTAAGTGATTTCACAGTACCATGGAAATTTTTGTGCTGTGTAGTGAATCAAGTCCTTTATTTACACTGTTGACATCTTGTTTAGCTACAGTCACAAATGATGTCAAAATAACTGGCTCAGGCTTGGTTGCATAATGATTTTTGTCCAAGACACTAAAAAAATTCTTTTTCATTAACCTGGTTCCATTTCAAAATCTGTCTCAATGCATAGTATAGAGGAAATGTGCCAGTGCAAGCCTAGTAAGGGTAAGGTGAGTTTCTGTAAGGAGTAAGGAAATCAAAAGAGTCACATTTTAAAACTTAGTAACAGGAGAGAAATTGCCTTCAATAATACCCTTTCGGTTCCTATCTTGCTTTTCACAAAGTATTCAACATGCACTTTAGGATAACTATTTATGTAAAGGACTTGGCATATTTGCTCTCCCTCATAGGCATTATTTGCTCTCCCTCTCTTAGAGCTGCTCTCTATGTAAGCAGCTCATGAAATTTCTAAATCCCAGCCCATTTTCAGTATGTGACAGGATAACAGCAAGCCTGGAAAAGACACTTGTGCAAGGCTCTGTGGCAGACCAACTGCAGTCACTCTAAGCTACTGAAGCTTGCCGTAGAGAGGACCATAGAAAAAAAGATGGTCCAGATCTCTTTCAATTACCTCTGTTGGTTTTGTTCCTATGACTTCAATAACTGTTGAAGCTTCTTGTATTTCCCATTCCTATGTTGTATCATCTTCTTTTCTGGGACACATCCAATTCAGAGGAAACAGCCATCACTCCAGGAGAGCCAGGGTTCTGCTAGGGGCAAGTCTGTCCTGTATATGAACAGGCCAGCAAGCTGAGTAAAGGATAAGGGGACTGGAAAAGACAAGGACAATGGGAGAATTCTACTGGGAGAATTCTAATAGTCGTGTGAAATAACTCAGATTGTAAGTATCACATCTGAATCATATCTGAATGAGCTTTGATGAGGTGAATCTTAAGGGAACTGCATGCACAGGGGTGCTTTTCCTTTTTGCACCATTCTGTCTAGGAAACCTAATATATGTCAAGGGCATACAAGTTGCCATAGTCACCTACACCAACATGGAAACCTTTCTCAACAATATCAAAAAACATTAACTGTAATGAGGAACAAACAGATTTCTTGAAATTTTCAGAGGGAAGAGCAAGTTAAAGAGAAAATAAAGGAGAAAAGCTACCAAATGATAAAAAAACTTCAGTTTGAAATGAGTGGAAGGGTTTCCATGAATATCAAGACCTTTGGACTTCCTCTAAATGCACTGTAATTGGATAAACACCCTGCAGTAAAATACACTTATAAGGGTATGTATGGGATGGCTGGAAGTAAATGGTTAAGCCTAAACTGTTTTGCAGACTCCTTCCAATTCCACAAAATATACTACCTTCGAGAAAAAGAAAAAAAAAGAAAAAACAAACTCAGTATAACACAGTGACTGTAAATTGAGAAGCGCTTTTTTTAAAAACGTATTTCTAGGCAATAAAAATAGACTGACCTTCCAAAGTTGCAAGGCTGACCTTTACACTGGGGTGCAGTTAATGACTGCGGTCGTGAGAGACCTGAAGCAATTGTCCCAGGTATTCTGCAATACGAAGCAATGGTAAGGGCTGTCTGGTGTCAGCACTTCAGATGACAGTATGCTGCAAAACAAGGCGGCGGGGGGGGGGGGGGGTGTTGTTCTGGTGTTTGCGATTTTTTTAAAAACCACGCTACCTCTTGGTCAAAGACAGATCCACGGAGTTTGTAGTCTTGCCCACACACTATATATAGCATTTAAACTCTGGCTGACATCATGTTTTTTCAGCAGCGCAGCCTATCAGGATGGAGCCGGCCGCCCGGCGCTGGGTGCCGGCCCTGAGGCAGCGGGGCGGGAACGCTGAGGGAACTCGGCAGAGCGGCGTTCCCGTCACGGCAAGGAGCGGTTTGGCCCAGAGGCATCAGCCGGGGATACTCCAGGCAACCTTTAAAGCCACCTAGCCCTCAGCAGAGTGCCCGGCAAACCGCACAGAGCTCCGGACTCAGGTGGCCGAGCCCTGCAGGGACACCTCTCGTGCCCGTGCGCACCAGCCGAGCGTAAAGGCGCTGGTGGGGCTGCGGCTGTAGAGGTTCAGAGAGGAGACAGGTACCACCACACCGCGCTGTCCGACAGCCCTGCCAGGCTGCAGGGCCCAGGCTCGCGGAGAGATCAGCCCGCTCGCTGCCGCAACAGCGCGAGGCACGGGGGAAGCCCCTGAAGTAGCCCTGAGTATTTCTGGGAGAACCCTGGGGTATCCCTGAGGTATCCTCTCCCTTCAGGGCGCGTTTCGCGGGGCCGCCAGCGAAGGGACGGGAGCGGGACCTAAGGGGCGGGGTCGGCTCGGCGGGGCGAGGCCAAGAGCGGAAGAACGGGGCCGGGCACGGAGAGACGGGACCGACGGGGCGGGACCAGGGGCGAGGCCGGGGCCGGAGGGGCGAGGTCGGGTGGGGCCTTGAGCAGAGGGGCAGGACCTGACGGGGAGAGAGCTAGGGCGGAGGGGCGGGGTAGTCCCGGCCTGGCCGCCCCGCAGCGCCACCTGGGCGGGTCCTGGGCTCTCGCGGGAGCTGCGCCGNCCTCCTCCGCTCTGCGGGCCCGCTCGTGAGTATGGTGGAACGGCTGCGGTGGGCAGCGCTCCCCTCGGAGGGCTGCGGGGCGGCCGTGAGGGGCCTGGCGGGGCACTCCGGCAGCGCCGGGGCGGGTGCGAGGAGTGACAGGTGTCAGGCTTCCTCTTGCCGGGGGCACCCCTGTAGCTCTGGCTGCGGGCCGGGCCGCGCTGTGGGACGGGAACTGCTCCGGGGTGCTGCCGGCGGCGGTCGCCAGCCGGGATAGGGCTGGGCTGTACCTGACAGCTCGTCCCGTACCGCCTCCCCTCCGCCCTGCCCTGCAGTGCCGCGTCTCCTCGCTCCCCGGGGACCGGGGAACATGTAAGCGCGGCCGGCGGCGTGAGGCGCTCCTGAGCGGCCGCGTGCTGCCGGGGGTCTCCGCTGACCCGCGGGGTTTTGTTTGTTCCCTCTCCGTAGGGCTCGCCTCTCCCTCCCCGTACTGAGAGTCCCGGCGCGAAGGGAGCGCCGGACGGGCGGCCGCAGCCATGCCGGGCGGTAAAGAGACGCGGCTGCTGCACCTCGGCGAGATGGAGAAGCTCGACAAGACCCTCTTCAGGCTGGAGCAGGGTAGGTCGGGGTGCGGTGACCGGGTGAGAAGGAGATGGCCGGGACTTCTTCATCGTCTTTGGATGGTAGTGGAAAGAGAGCTTAGCCTGAAAGTGGAGGGCTTTTGGGGGTGGGGGGAGGGGGATGTTGGTTTGGGTTTGGTTGTGGGTTGATTTGTTTTGCTTTGCTTTGATTTGTTTCCACTGCAGAGCTCTATGGGCTCCGCACACAGTTTAATCTGACTTGTTAAACTCTTGATAAATGAAGAGCAGATTGGCCAAGAGCCATCAGTCTTCATGGGACTGAAGCGCGAAGCATTTTTTAGACAGGCCTTTTCCTTCTCCTTTTATAGCCTGTACTTCAGTGACCTGACAAAGTCCTCGTAAGTCAAGGTCTCCGTCATTTATCTTCTTATGCACCCCCTGTTTTAATATTATAATTTTGAAATCTGTCGGTAGTACTTGCATTTTGCAAAGTCTGCAGGTTTGAGGTAGTGTTTCCGAATATAAGCTCTTTAGCAGCTCCTACATCTTATCAGATTTGTTATGAGTTATGTATCATGCTGCATACTTAAAAGAACTTGATGTTATTCCTTCCTGAGAGTGTTTTTAAGTCTATTTGTAAAAAAAATTCCAAAACCAAAAACCATCCAGTAATTGGTCTACTATTATGCTGGTCAGCAAATTTAGACTACAAAATTAAAGCCCTTGTCTTTAAAAAACATTTTTAATAGTGCAACGATTTTTAGTAAGAGTATTTGTGGATTTTTTATGGTGTGTTACTAATCTAGGAACATAAAGGAGCAAGATTTTGGTTCTTGAGAATAAAAATTTTCTTCAACTATATTGATTCCAAAAATCTTCTGACCAGCCTAATGTAAGGAAATGTCAGTAGTGCAGAAGTGCAGAGTTGATCCTAACTTCCATTTTTAACTTATCCATCCAGTTGCGTAAATTTTCTTGAAAGGAGGGAAGCAGAAGTGCATGGCTGTAAAACATTCTATGTGCCACTGCTGGTAGCAGCCTCTGAGAGGGCATAGCTAATTTTGAGCACAGCATTTCTGTTGTCAGTATAACTCTTAGAGGAAATAAGATATCAATGGCATATATCCCTGTGCTCTAATTTTAGTAATCCCTGTAACAAAATGTCAGACCAGTACTGAAGACAGTGAACTTAACCTTCCAAAAGTGGTTTTATACATATATATATTACATTCAAATGAGCTTCATTTTACCTGACAGACATTCCGATCTGAAAACAACTGCTTTGCCTGGTGGGTTTTGGTGCAATGGTGATTTTGTTAATAAGAGAAACACAAAGCTGGATAACACTTAAGTTTAAATGTATTCAGACACTGAACTCTGGTTATTAGAGTCCCCATGATTCTGCTTAATAAACAAATAGGTTTTTTCAGCCTAAGGTATTGTAACTTGGTGTCCAGAATTTTTTACACTTTCTGATTAATTTTCTGTCTGATTAATTTCAATCCCCTTTTTTGCAAGTACTCAGGTTTCTTTTACTCCCAGTTTTGTCGACTGCTAGGGCTAGTAGGTGTTTTACTACACTTAACTATGTGACTGGCATGTACTATGTAAGAACTTATATCTGTTCCATTCACTTGAACGAGCCCTGTAATTAGCCACTTGTGATGGTGACTCTCATACCTGCGAGTGGAAACCTTTCTAAAACCTCCTGATTAAACAGATTTTTTTTCTAACTCAGTAGAGTACATATGCTTTTATGTTCTAATTTTTTAACTTACTTTTTTCTCATTATCAGAGGTCTCTTAAGCTTAAACTTAAGCTTAAGCCTCTTTCTATGTGTGTGTGAAACCTGAGACACACATACAAGATTCCCTTTGGTTTGTTGAGTTCTCTGAAAGTTTAACAGTTTATATATTGTAGATCTCACACAAGTATACGTAATTCTTAAACATAAGAAATTTACCTGTTTAATGAATCCTCAGTGAATAATAAAACTATTTGAAATATTTTCTGGTTTTAAATGTGTTCCTAATTTTTTTGGGATGTTTTCGTGGGTCAGCCTACCATATAGACTTGGTAAACCTAACTACTTAAAAACTATGTAATCCAAAATCTACATAAAATTGTGTGTAGTCTGATGATCATGGTATTTTGCTGTATTTTATTTTTAAAACTTAAAACTATAAAACTTTATTTTTAAAAAACTATAACATTTTATTTTTAAAACTTTAAAGACAAATTGGAAAGAAGATGAATGGTCCAATGTATGGCCAATGAAATGGCCATGTAAGTAAAGAAAAAAGGATGTATGTAAAGTATGCCAAGAACAATGTTAGGAAGGAAGGGAGAGGTGATGCAGTTTTAAGTGCTACAATATAATATTTTAACCTGTTAGAGAATGTCCAAAGAAGAGCAGTGAAGATGGTGAAGGGCCTTGAGGAGAAGCCATTTGAGGTCACTTGGCCTGTTCAGCCTGTAGGAGAGGAGACTGAGGGGAGACCTCTTTGCAGTCTGCAACTTCCTTGTGAAGGCCTGACACTGATCTCTGCTCTGTGGTGACAGTGACCCAAGGGAATGGCATGGAGCTGTGCCGGGGGGGTTCAGTTGGATATTAGGAGAAGGTTCTTCACCCAAAGGGTGGTTGGGCACTGGGACAGCCTCCCTAGGGAAGTGATGGTAGTACCAAGCCTGACAGTTCAAGAAGCATTTGGACAACTCTCTCAGGCACATGGTGTGATCCCTGGGAAATTCTGTGCAGGGCCAGGAGTTGGTACTCACAAGAACCCTTGAAGTCCTTCCAGCTCAGGATGTTCTGTGATTCTGTGCTGTAGAAATTTATAATTGTGCTGAAATTCTTAGCAGATATGATGGTGTTACTATTACCTTTTGTCTTTTTCTTTTTTTCTTGAGGTTTTGAGCTACAATTCCGATTGGGCCCAACTCTTCAGGGCAGACCCGTTACTGTGTATACAAATTATCCAGCTTCTGGAGAAGTATTTGATCGCCACAAGTTCAGGACACTATCTTGGCACAATCCCACAGGAAAAGAAGATGACTCTGACAAATACTGCAAGTTGGATCTCCAAATTTCTGGGTCATACCAGTACTATTTTAGTCTTGGGTAAGTGAAATTTGTATACCTGCAGTCAAATGTAGTTTGCTTCCTTGGTCTACATCTTAACCGGAAAAATCCCCTTTTTTTCCATGCATTTTTCAAATTGCAACCAAGGGACCGATTAGAGTCCACCAATGAAAGACGGTAACAAGTGGTTATATAGTACTTTCTGATGCAGAGATATTCTGGAGAATATACAGAACCAAGCTGATGAACTTTCTGTGAATGTTGGAGAAACAATCTATTTTTACAAGTTTTCAAATTCATCAGCATTCTGAGTATCTCAATGATTACTTTGTACTTTCTTCATTGACTTTGAGGGTTGTTTCTATCTAGCACAGAGGTTCTGGCATTCTTTACTTAAGGATCCTTTACTTCGTCTTTTGTTTTAGTGGGACAACTGCAGAAGAGAATGCCACTATCTGTAATAATTGTAGTCTAGTATTTTGTGTTTCTGGAAGATGGGTGGTTAAATTCTTGCAGGCTTAAGACATTTAGCTCAGGTACCTACCTGAGGATGGGGCTCAAAATGTAGATCTATGTGTAATAGATGGGCAGTCGTGCTTTCTGTTTCCGTATGCCAAAAGGAGGAACCAGTACTCCATCTCAGAAAATAGCAAAAGTATCTCACTTTTCCAGAGTTTTAAGCTCTGTATCCCATTTGTATTCTTTAAGTCCAGTAGAGAGATGATGCATAAGAGATGAACATTTCAGTGTTTACTATTTCCTTCATGTGTCAGGCAGTCCTGTTCCCTCTCTCCCTCCAGCCACTGTACTGGGCTACTGTGTTTCTGAAAACCTATGATATTTGAATTCTCTCTCTTTGAAACAGACTGGTACAATGGGTATTAATTATACCAATGAAATTTTTTTTTCCTAGAAATGAAAAAAGTGGTGGCGGTTACATAGTTGTGGATCCCATTTTGCGTGTTGGAGCTGATAATCATGTACTGCCTTTGGATTGTGTTACACTCCAGACATACCTTGCTAAGTGTCTGGGACCATTTCATGAATGGGAAGATAGGCTTAAAGTGGCAAAAGAAACAGGTAATGCTAATACACATATTCAAGGATAGAAGTTTTTGTTTTATGATCAAAATCCACAGTTACACGGAAGAGCTTCAGTTTAAACAATTCATAGATTCTTTGTCATATATATTTTCTACTACATTCAGTTTCATTAACAGATTAAGTCAGTGAATTGATTCAAATATTGGCAGAGGTGCAAAAATTCAGGGATTTCATAATATGGGAAACTACTTATTTTGTTGTTTTCGTTTCAGATAGACTTGGAAATTTGTAGAACTGACAGGGTGATTTTTAAAGCTTATGTTACGTAGAATTTCAGGGGGAAGGTTCAGATTAATTTGCATTGATTATTCCAAACACTAGCTCTAAGTACCTAAGTGCAGCTTATTATGCTATTTTCAATTAACTTTGACTGGATTTTTTTTTCTCATTAAATAAATGGGGTTTTATTTCATAGGTTACAACATGATTCATTTTACACCTCTACAGACGCTTGGACTATCTAGATCATGTTATTCATTGGCTGACCAGTTAGAAGTAAACCCTGAATTTTCAAACCATAATAAAAAATGCACTTGGAGTGATATAGGAGCACTTGTGGAGAAACTGAAAAATGAATGGAATATGCTTTGCATCACAGATGTAGTCTACAATCATACTGGTATGATTTTCATGTGTTAATAACCAGATCGGTCCTATAATTATATTTTATTTCCCTTAATTTCTCCCTCTTGAACCCATTTCTAGTAGCTGTTTTAAACAATGTAGTTGTCTCTGTCTTTGAGTCTCTTAAATCCAGGACAACTCCTTGCAATTATAAACTGATATGTCTCTGTAACAGGTATAAAAGAACTTAGTATTGCTACTGAAAGAGTGAGGAGAGCCCTTCTTAAAAAGAATTAATAAGTTGTGTATCTGTATTTATATAGTATGCCTGTCTTCATTATCTGTGATGTGCAGTTCCCATATATTTGAACAGAGTCTGCATTATTAATTGTTTGAGCATAATCTGAGTACTTTCTTGTTAAACAGGGTATTATGCTTGTAGCTGCTTAAAAGTAACTGCTCTAGTTTGGTTCTAGCATGCAGACTAGAAACAGATTTGGGACAAGAAGATAGGATTTAGTAATGGGGAAAATGTTATAGCTCAGTCTGTGGGGAAAGAAAAAAGAGAGCTTTGTGTTTGGAGCAGGCTTTTTTTTAAGCATAGATATGTTAATACATCAAAGGTGTTAATTTTCTTAATTGCGTGAGGGACAGTGGATTTTCTTCTGTGTGATCTGATGAAATTTAAAGTGTAGTACTTAAAAATTTATCATTTTGTTGATTATTTGAATAACAAGTTTTCTTTGTTTATAATGCAGTTGCTGCTGCATACTGTAATCCTAAGGATCATAATTACCATTCTCTTAGCAGAGGGTTATGTTATGTTGTTACAGCAAGGGGTTATGTAGATTGATGTCTTTTGAGGCTCAAAAATGCCTAAAATAATTAATTTGTGAATTTCAAGCTTTATTTGCTTTCGTTCTTTGGTGTTGACTTTTGCCAAACATTCCTGTCCAATCAGTCTGCAACACAGTTCTTGCCCTGTCTGTTTGTTGAGAGGTTACTAATTATAGTTGTTGGCTCTGTGTCTGAGGGAATCAGGCTTTTAAACATCCTCCCGGTTCTGGATAAAAAATTTCTTACAGTTTTCAACTAGATGTCCAGTTTCTCTTAGAGATGCTTGAGATCCTCTCCTTTTTGGACAGTGTATATTTGCATACTACTAAGGAGAAAGTTTTTTGATGGAAAGAAAGATCTGTAGTAGTTACACACCAGAATATATTTGAGAAGGAAAATGTTATGCTATTTGGCTACATTTGTAGAAGGACTTTTTCAGGTTACATTCAGAGTTAAAGTAATCTTCATTGGAATGGATGACTTAACCTTTGTACTATGGTGAAAAGATGTTCGGAAGTGTCTTCTAAGAGGATAGAAATACTCAGATTATGGTTCTTA
The DNA here is from genome assembly GCA_013400575.1 of Peucedramus taeniatus. Lineage (NCBI taxonomy): Eukaryota > Metazoa > Chordata > Aves > Passeriformes > Fringillidae > Peucedramus > Peucedramus taeniatus. The sequence continues at coordinate 159,282 of WBNO01031278.1, forward strand.
GATCATTAAGCAAGGTATCCTTGAGGACTTTGTTGCCTGTCATGACTCCCTCAGCTTACAGTGGCTCTATCTGTTGGTAGTTTCTGCTTTCTAGTGGAGACCATTGTATAAAAATGGCATTGCTTCCCCTCTGCCCCTGTGGGAGCCAAGCAGCATCACCTGCAGGATCAGGCATTAAGCTGAGGTGTTTGGTGTGAAGCCCACACTGTGGGCACAGCAGGGAACAGTGGGAATCAGCTCTGGATGTCTCTGTGAGGCTTTAATGAAAGGCAGCATCTGTGGCTCAGCCTGAAAAGAGAAGTCATGCACTAATGTAAAATGTCCCTGAGCCTTTGGCATCTCTTCAGGAGTGTCATGGATAACTTGCAAACCTTCTCTGGTTACTGGGTATATTCAAATAAGAAATATGTTTACATTTACTTTTCACCAGGAGACAGAAAAAGGAGTTTTTTTCTTTTCTGAGCTTTCCATGGTTGTAATAAATTGTATGAAGTAGTAAAAATAAAGTGAAGTAAATTATGTATTACTTTTCTTTCACAAGAGGCTACTATTGTACAGTTGCAATATAGCACTTGAGTAAATCTTACCTTCAAGTAAAGGTTTGTGTTTAATTTATGTAAAAATGAGTTAGTCAGTTAAGAAAATAATTTCAGATTTTTATAAGAAGAATGTAATGAATTTTAGGAAGTTTTCTGTAATTCCTCATCTTGGTATTTCCATATTCCTTTACTTACTTTATTCTATACACATACTCTTTACTATATTATTTTTTTCCTTAGCTGTAGCAAATGTAATCACCAGTGATGTTTTGGATAATTGTTCTTCTGCAGAGTTAGATTTCTCTTGGTGTTACATTGTGAATCACTGAAACTTACCTTCTGATCAGGAAACATCCTTCTGTTCTGTACCAGAATTAATGGAAGGCCTGTTGACTTTTTTTTTAAATGCCATCTCTTTACGTTTAAATTATATGTTTTCCTTTTAGAATTATTTGTATTTACTTATGAAATTCCTTTATAGTAAATTATAGTTCTTGTTAGAAGACTAGAACAAGATGGTTTTGCTTTTTGGGGAAGAAAGTTCTTTCCAATAGTAAAGGATAAAGAAAAAAAGAGCAGGAAGGAATAATCTGTTTGGCTGTTTGGCCTGGAACAGCCTTTAACAGCCTAAACTTGATATTGATTTACGTAACTTTAAAATGTGGTGTGTTTAGTAGTAGGTTGTATTTAAACCACAAGGATTTTTATTTCCACAAATGGTTTGACCTTATAACGATGAAATTTTGCCATAACTTGAGATACAATGTAAAAGGGTGCTCAGAGAAGCTGTTAACACTATAGACTGACGTAGCACTTTCCTTTTTCACTTTGACATTTTTGTTTCTATTTCTTTGAACTAAGCAAACTTGGGATTTTAAGAGTTATTTGTTCTGCTATAATTCTGGACACATTAGTGACTCTTCATGTTTTCAGTATAATAATTTGTTATATTTTTCCATGTGTGAAGTACTACTTCTGTTTTTCTCAGCTTTTATGAAAACCTGGTTTTTGTTCTTAGGCATTCTGTGAGGTTTTCTTTTTATTTTCAGTTTTATAATTTGGTATTTTAGTTTGAAATATTCATTCAGAAGAATATATTAAATTTATTTTCAATTAAACAGAGTTGCAAAATTAGAAAGAAATTAACTCCAGGTTTTTTCTTTATTATCATACTTCCACAATCAAAATTCTGTGCTATATATGTATTTACCTGTACTGCTGCATGCATGCTGTCTATATTAGAATACTATACCTGTGTTCTAGTGAAGGCTCCTTACCTTCTCTAGGTTAATTTTTAATGTTCAGCATATCTTCTGGTGCTTGTTGATGCTGTAGGGGAAGCTTGGCAAATAGACACAGAGTGTAGTGTTTGGCCTGAATGAGTGTTCCATTTGCATGCACCAGACAGTGCACTCATCTTGCTGCATAAGACTCAGTGACATTGCTTCCTACAACTCAGCTTCTTTCTATGGAAAAAAGTATCACAGCTAATCGTTTCTTAAGTGCCCATTCCTCTATATTTTGTATTAATTATTTTTGGGGTGTGTGCACTCTTCCTCTCTGGCTGTGTGTGGCATCTTGACAGGATGAAGAATATTAAAAAATAAACAACTTTATAATATTAGTTTGGGATGTATGTTTGGCTTTCAACACTCAAGGATATCAGTATCTTACATTCAGTATTTGATGTATTTCTTGCACCAAAATTAGATTTTTTTTGGTGTTTTAGAATTGGTGATTCTATTGCATATTTTTATATAACTAACAAAAAGTTTTTCTACAGTCTCTGCAGTTGTATTTTTGACTAAAAGAATCAGTAATAATGGTCAATGACATTTCTGCACAAGATATGATTTTCTATTCATATGGGAAACTTTAGTTCAAATGTGAATGAACTATATGTGCTATAGTACCTCAGCTTCTTGGTGTAAAGATGTTTACAAAATATAACAAAGGGTTCAGCTTATGTATTTATGTTTTTGTTTGGTTTTTTTCCCCTCCCTTTCTTCACTAAGCTACTAATAGTGAATGGCTCAGGATGCATCCAGAATGTGGTTATAACCTTGTAAATTCTCCTCACCTGAAGCCAGCTTGGGTCCTGGATAGAGCTCTGTGGCATTTGACCGGTATGGTGGCTGATGGAAAGTGTATTGCCAAAGGGGTTCCTCCCTTGATTGAAAATGATCTGCACTTGAATGTAAGTGAATGAGAACTAAGTATAAGCTAATGAACTGCCTAAATAGCTGCATGAACCTTTAATATTTCTAGGGTTGTAAATGCACAAAAAGTGGTGTATACTTTGCAGATAGATTCAGTGAAATAAGCTCTTATTCCCTCTTTTTTAACTTTTCTTTATTATATTAACAAACAACCTTAGCAACTAATGCAATTTTTATTTTTACAGTGTTTACGTAAAATAATTTATGAAGATATATATCCAAAACTTAAACTATGGGAATTTTTCCAAGTGGATGTTAACAAAGCTGTGCAGCAATTTAAAACCCTTCTAACTCAAGGTAAAGAAAGATTATGTTGCTGAAGCATGTGAATTATATATTTGTAGCTCAAGAGACATAGGTAAACTTAACAGTTAGCCAGGAAACAAGATAATGCTATTTTTTAGTATGTGAGGCATCCACTGTGCTGGTTTAAGTATACAAGAATGCTTTGAGGGCTAGGAAAATCTTTAAAGACCCCTTCAATACCTTCATCCACCTGGTTATGCTAGAATTATATAAGTTGTATGTCAAATGTAATTCCTGTTTTTACTTTGAGAACTCATTTCTATTTTGTTCTCAGGCAAAATGGGCACTAAATCTGATCCAAATCAACATCTTCAAATACTTCAGGACCCTGATTATAGACGACTTGGCTGTACTGTAGATATGAATATAGCACTGGCAACATTTATACCACACAGGTACCATGTTAATGATTACAAGCTAAAAATCTAAGTGAAGCTAAACTTACAAAGCCAAAAAAGACATTATTTTCAGACATGAGGAAAAAATGGTTTTTGATTCCTTTTAGTAATTTATGCTGCATGTTTTTAAAATATTTTTTTCTCATTGTTCTCTGCTTTCATGTCCTCCTGATAAGCAATGGACCAGCTGCAATAGAAGAATGTTGTAACTGGTTTCGCAAGAGGATTGAAGAACTAAATGCTGAGCAATACAGACAAACTAGTCACCATCAAGAACAGGTGTTGAAATTGATGTATTAATGCTGAATTGTTTAAAATTGCAAATAAATGCAGGCATTTCTATAATGCATAATTCGATTACTTCCAGGCTGTCAATTGCCTTGTGGGGACTGTGGTTTATGAACGAATCGCTTGTAATGGCCCTAAGCTGGGACCTATCAGTAGAAAACATCCCTTGGTTACCAGGTATATACATGTTTTCTTGTTTGTTTAGAAACTATTAGAATATATCCAAGGAAAGCAAGTTCAGAGTTCAATAAAAGTATACATTTATATGTAGAAATATGTGTTTTCTTTGACATGGACAAATGCCGCTTAGAAAATTGACAGAGTTTTTTTAAGCAACAGCAATAACTGTTTCATAAACAAATGTGATCAGAAAGCATGAGACAATACTCAGAGCACATCAAAACCTTATATAGTGCAAATTGCTCTTGTAGGTGGAAGAGGAGTGGAGCTAGGAAAGTGTACACCTTTCATGTTTTATGTACTTGATGCCACTCATATCTAAAGAGCTACGGCTTTACTCTTACATTATCAGCTGACACCAAGATAGTGGCTACATATGTTCTTGCTCCTTCAAAGCTTCCTTCAAAATAGAAAACTCTCCATCATTTATGCAAGTTGCTCTCTGTTTTATCTGTGTTATGTACAAGCCAGTTCATAGCAGATACTTTAATTTCAGAGACAATGAATTGCAGCTTAGGTTACCGTATGTGTTTGGTGCTTGTCTCTTTGATTTCTCTTTTAATTACCTGTCTACTCCATAGATATTTTACATATCCATTCAAAGAGCTGACTGTGGAGGAAGAAGAAACTATGATACATCAGCCAGATAAAGCTTGTTATTTTATGGCTCATAATGGCTGGGTTATGGGAGACGATCCTCTTAGAAACTTTGCAGAACCAGGTTTGTAAAAAGAAATTTGAATTCTTACAAACCATTTGATATTCCAGCCAAAGCGATAAGGATTTTATTTAATCTGTCTTTTTTCCAGATGTATTCCTATGAAGCTGCAGAATAGCAGATACTAAGCTTATAGTACTTTAATTTCTCATGCAGCATACAGATGAACTGTAAGAACTGGAATTTGAGGTACAGTTTTACAAGATTTGAGAGGGAAACTACCAGCTTTCTGCCACTGAAATGGGGATGTCCTGCCTCCCCACTTTTATCATTGTCTTTGTTGCTTACTTTGTACTTTGTTCCAACACCAGTGCTTGTTGGCATTTCCATGAGACAATGACAGTGTGGCAGAAAAACTAATGCAATGAAAAGGTGAATAGTGTTTTACTGCATTAGTGAGCAAAAACTGGATCCTTGAAAAGTCCACTGAGTGGCAGTCAGGCAGTCAAGAGATGACCCAGTTAATCCAAATTAAGCATGCAGATTACTTGTGAAGGTAAAATAGGGCATGAAATCACCATGCACTAAATTAGTGCATTTTGGAGACAGAAAAGAACTCCTTTGGAGACAGTGTTGATATCCATTAAAAGCAAAAAATGCTTGTGTTCAGAGTAGCCATTCACTTGGTAAACTAAATGAAACAAAGGCCAGTTTAATTGTAATTAAAAACCGTCTGAAAGTTTGAGTCTGCTTTACAAGCTAATCTGATGATACTCCAGAGTGATCTGCAGTTAGCAAAAATTTAATTTCTGCAAAGTAATCTACAGCCCTTTCACTAAATTTTATGTACTTTTATTCTCCTCAAGGATTGAGATAATATGTGTTTTAAGAGTGTTCTTGTTTAGTTGCCTTCAGATTATTGCCCTTTCTTCTAGGCAGACTTACGTACTTTTTTTTCTCTCAGTCCCTGATTTAGGATTCCTAATTTCCATTACTGAGGTTTCTCTTGTAACTCAGCTACATGTTTTTGAGTGCTTTATATTTTTGTTATGCCTTTGTTTTATGCCACACATTATTTCAACTGAGAACACAGTGTGAAAATGTGGTACACAAAGGCACCATAAATTGCAAAAAAAATGCAGCCAGTTCTCTAATGATCCTTTGAAAAAATCACAGTGTACATCCAAAGAAACACAGTTTTTCTGTCCATCTAGCTGTGCTGCTATTAGTGAAGAAAAGGGTTGGCTTGCTAACGTGAATGTTTGGGGAATTTGTGGTAATTTACAATTCCTTTTTTGTACTTATTTGCTTTGGAAATTCATCACAGTCTGCTGTTAATAGAAGATAAAATTGTAAATTGTGGCTTTGACAGATTATAATAACAGTGAGATTGTTTTTTGAATTTCACCAGTGCAAAAAAAACAAAACTACTAATTTATTTTGTTTGTTTGATGCTTTTTTTCCCTGAAGTACAGTTTTTTATACTACTTTGAAGAATTAAAAAGAATTTTATTTCAATCTGAACAATTGTTTCAGTATCTGTAGAAGCTAAATGTCCCCATGGAAGAGTGTGAAATTATATATATACACTACATCAGTGTAGTGTATATATATTTGTGAGTTTATATGGTTTTTGTTAGAATCTTTACTGTTCATTACAGTGTTTTTCTGTTCTCCAGCAGTAGAAAATAAAATACCACATTTTCATTTCGGTGCACATTCTATACTCTACATATATACACTCTAAAGTGAATTTATTTCCTTTACAGGTTCAAATGTGTACTTGAGAAGAGAGCTCATTTGTTGGGGAGACAGTGTGAAACTGCGTTACGGTAATAAACCTGAAGACTGCCCATACCTCTGGGCACATATGAAAAAATACACTGAAATCACTGCCAAATATTTCCATGGTGTTCGTCTGGACAACTGTCACTCAACACCTATTCATGTAGCTGAGGTACGCAAAATTAAGCATGTTTGTTATAAAACAGCTTCCTGTCTGTGAAATAGATCCTGCAGATTTCACAGCAACAGTGCAGGACTTATGTGGCAGAGTTTAGGTGGGAATCAATCTTCCTCATTGCATAAAAGGAAGGTTTCTTGTCTGGTGATGTTCTGAGATGGTTTCAACTGCCTTAAACAGTAGAGCGGTAGAGTTATTGTATCTTTTAACCCTCTACTTCAGCTGAAATACTGTGGATGTGGATGGGCATGGCTAACTTTTCCCTCACTGAGCTGTGGATGTAGTGCAATGACTGCCAGTATCCAGTATGTCAGTTTGAGCTGGAATCATTGCCAAGACTTGATTGAAAGTCTGACTGGTTTCCCCTTTTTTGCCATATATATTTTGCTATTGCTAAATTATACACTTCACATTCTGTGAAGTGGTTCACTTCACAGAATTTAAAAGCTGGTAATGAACTCCTGCAAAAGTTCATCTGGCAGGTATATTGCTAAGACTAGTGCTTCTTGTTTCCCAGGGAGCTGACTACATCCCAAAGCTGTACTTGCCTAGTAAATTAGCTTTAAATAGGTTTGGAATAGTGCAGCTTGTTAGTGCTTAGTCTTAACTTTGTAACAGAGCTTACCTAAATCTATGAAGAGCTCTCTAAAACAAGTTGATTTGCCCATACAAGTTGTCTGTAGCTCCTAAATGCAGCCTTTTCAAAACTTCTGCCGTTCTTTTGTTTAATGGTACTATTTTTGGAAAGGTAATTGCAAAGGCTTAAACTGAAGTGCTGCTCAGATTTCTTAGTTCAATAGGTATCTCTTTTATCCAACCTTTGCTCCTGTATTTTGAGCTAAGTTTTTGTTTTAAAACAAAGTAGTAGTTAGCTTAAAATCTATGGAAAATTTCCTAGAATTACTCCATTCATAAGTAATCTGTAAAATATAACCATGGTTTTCTGAAACTTTCATGTTACCAATATTTTTAATGTGCTGCATATATTGAATGATCATTTATGTTCTGTTAACATTCATGTTAATGTTTGTGTATACATAGCTGACAATGGATGTCTTGCATTAAAAATGTATTATGATCTATAGGAGATGCTAGCAACAGCCAGATCAGTCAGACCTAATCTTTATGTGATAGCTGAACTCTTCACGGGCAGTGAGTACATTGACAATGTTTTTGTCAACCGCCTGGGAATTACCAGCCTGATTAGAGGTACAATAAGCAGTTGAAAATTATGTAGGATTGTCATGTATGGTTTGGAGTTTTAAATGTGAAACTAACATTGGTATGCTTTTTTATTTTTCTTACATATTCATGTTCTTTGCTTATGCATATACCTTTTCTTCATGTTCTGTTTAACTTCTCCTGTGTTGTATTCTAATTCTTGGTTTTGCTTATGTTTGTGTGTCCTCTTCTATGTAAAAACTTGTTTTGTTCCTTAATTTTGGCTTTCTGTTTATCTTTGCTGCATGGCATTTTCCTATTGTCCAATCCCTGCCTAGCTTTGAAACTTGTCCTTTTTTGTATCTACCTTTCCCCTTTCTGTGGCTTTTTTGGCTGTGCTTTTTGCAGTACATGCTGGACACAGCTAGAAAATTGCGAGCCGATTTGTATGTAGTGGCTGAACTGTTCACAGGAAATGAGGAGCTGGACAATATCTTTGTGAATAGGCTGGGCATTACCTCCTTAATAAGAGGTAGGCTTGCTGCGTGTGTGGTCTCTTTCCAACGAGAGATTATAGATTACATGCTTTTTCCAAAAAAAAGTTTTCTACCGGATTATGCACTTTAAATTTCATACTCCATATAATCAGAAGTACAGGTTCTGTATTGTGACTTTTTTGATACTTGGCAAAAAATACAGTACTAGCCATAAAATAAGAAAAGACCTCCTTTGTTAGTTTACAGAAGGTTTAGTATTTCACTATTGATCTAGTGAAGGAAGGAGGAGTTGTAGCACAGTTCTACTATGTAAGTCCTGCATCATGTTTGATTTTTGTTGCATGAGTTTTTTAAAGCCTGTGAGAAATAGTTTGATCTCTGCTTTATCCTTTTTTTTTTCCGTTAGCTTTCTCTTCCTTAATACATTATAGTAGATTGAATACTCCAAGGCTGTGTTTCCACACTGGAGAATATATCTATATGTGTTTGATTTTTTTGTGATTGAACACACCAAATAACAACTTCTAAATCCCACACTAACATCTTTGTGCGTGCTGTCCTGCGTGGTAGTTATTGTTATGCAAATACTTAGGTATTGTGTTCTTTAGAGGCCATGACTGCCTACAATAGCCATGAAGAGGGGAGGTTGGTCTATCGGTTTGGAGGCGAGCCTGTCGGATCTTTCGTTCAGCCACGTTTGAGGCCTTTGATGCCAGCTATTGCTCATGCACTGTTTATGGATATTACACATGATAATGAATGTCCAATTCAGGTGAGCACGTTAACAACAACAACAAAAATTACCTTTAATGTTTTTGGGAGAGATATTTCTGAAATGTGGGAGGGCTTGATGCAATCTGGATATCCTGAACAGTATTTAGAACAAATGCAATTCAGTTCAAGCTTTCATGTAGAGAAAAAAAAAATTGTAACAATACCCTCTGACATTCAAGATTTTGTCTTTCAAGGGAGAAGTATATAAAGTCACTAAATAAGATGGTTTGAGTCTTTCATCCAGGTGCTGCAGCTTGTTGACCTGTTCTCCTGAGCTTGTTTACAGGCAGGAATGAGAGAGTGTGGTGGGCAGGGAATGCTTATTTTGGTATTTATCTGAAGTTGCTTTTCTTAGCTCATTTGTAGAAATTTTCTCCAATAATTGTGTTGTAATTGAGGAGATTATGACCATAGGATTAGCACTTCCTTTGTTAGATTGAGTGTACCTTTATGCTGTATTGAGAGGATTGAATTTTCTTGGTTTCACTATTCATTACCTATATATTTTTCGATGCAGCACCGATCTGCATATGATGCTCTTCCTAGTGCAATGATTGTTTCCATGGCATGCTGTGCTACAGGAAGTACCAAAGGCTATGATGAACTAGTACCACACCAGGTACGTGTCTCCAGTTCAATTCCTAAGCTACCTTTAAAAATACCTTTTATTCTCGTCCCAGAACCCATATGTTGTTTGATTGAAATTCCAAACAGTTTGCTGTCTGGCATTATTTCAGATTGTCCAGCTTCATATGAAGTTGGAATTTATTATACAGTTCAGACCTCAAGGTGTGATAGTTTTTGTTTCCCAGAGTACTTCATATTTGCTTAAATTTGTTTGGTTTTTTTTTTTTTACAGATCTCTGTGGTGTCTGAAGAGAGGTTTTATGCAAAATGGAATCCAGCAGCACATCTGACCTCTGGTGAAGTTAATTTCCAAACAGGAATTCTAGCAGGAAGGCTGGCCATAAACAGGCTGCATCAGGAGCTGGGGGCTAAAGGCTTTAATCAGGCAAGAAGTGAGGGTAACACTGCGATTTCTTCATATGTGTGCTCTTGAGTGAGTACAGCTGCAATGTTACATCTTTTCCAGGTGTATGTAGATCAAGTTGATGAAGATATAGTTGCAGTGACAAGACACTGTCCTAACACACACCAGTCTGTTGTGGCTGTGTGTCGAACTGCCTTCAGGGATCCTAAAACTTGTTTCTACAGTAAAGAAGTACCTGAAATGTGTATCCCAGGTAAACAGGCTTCTTTCCAAAAGCTATTGTCATGTACAAAAATTTCAAGTTGTTCATGCTTTTTCACTTCAAGCACATGCTCATGAAATCCATATAAGACCTTTCAGTATATAATGCTCCTTTTATATGTACTAACATGTTTGTCCCAAAAGTGGTTAAAGAACCAATAACAGACTGGCAGTGCTTAGTGACTTTTTCAGAAACATTCATATTGAGTATATTCCTGCTGCAAGCTTCCCTTGAGGGTGGGGGGTTTATGGTCTTGTTTGTGAACTAGTAATAGTTAATAGGGAAATGGTTAATTATACAGAGTTGGAGGGATTACTGTTTATTCTGTTATACTGGGGGAAAAGGCTAAAATTTTATCCTATTTGTTGATTCCATTGCTGTTCAGCTTTCAAATATATATAGCTATTTTGTAGCTTGAGACTACATCTTGATAAGAACTCTGTATTGAATAAGTTAATGTAAAGACAATATGTATGCAGTACATATATTAATACATATTATATGTATGCAGTACATAATTAATTATGCAGAGTATTTACTGTACTGAAAAGTAGCAAAGTATACTTCTATACATTACCTGGAAATGTTTCTGAAGAGAAGCTTTCCAAACTGCTTTTTAAGTCTCTGAGTGCATGTGTGTGCTTGTTATAAAATCAGTCACATTACGTTTTAAGATATTTACAAGACTTGCATATGTCTGTAAATTTCTGTCTGTAAATTTCTGTCTGTAAATTACTTAAAGGATAGAGAAAACTAGAATTTTATATTAATAAAAAATTGTTACTCGTTAAAGATAAACCATCTGTAGCTGCAGTTTGGAAAGCAGTCAAGCACAGTCTCCTAAGAGGTAATAGGCAAACTAAGAAAGCTGATGACCAGTAAAAGATAGGTTGTTACTCTCTCGTCATCTGATTTTATGATTAATTTATTACAAAATAATAAAAATTGCCATTTTAAATATGGTACAGCGTATGAGTGTGTAATTAATATTTATAGATATTTAAAATACTCGCCATATGTTTCTTATTTTATATTATACGACAGAGACTTGTATATTGAATATCCAGTGTTTTCATTTTAGCTTTTATTTCATAATTTCAAAAGAATCACTTTTTTCGTTTCAAGTATCCTAAGAGCTGCAAAATGGCTTAACTTTTTCTAGGAAAAATAGACGAAGTAGTACTTGAGGCAAGGACTATTGAGAGAAGTGCTAGTCCTTACAAAAAAGATCTACATTTTATAAACGGATTGCCTAATTTCACAATGGAACTCAGAGAGCATATCCAGGTAATTAGCCTCCTTCACCCATGTTCTGATATAATATTTTTTTAATTTGTCATATTTTATATTAGAAAAAAATACAGTGAATTTCAGTTGCAAATTTGTTTTCTTTTTTAAGATAAAAGACAGTAAAATCATAAAGCAAGCTGGAACTGCTATAAAAGGGCCGAATGAGTTTGTTCAAGAAATAGAATTTGAAAGATTAACACCAGGAAGTGTAATAGTATTCAGGTACGTGATTATAATTGCCATCTGTCTGTGTGAGTTTGAAAAGAGTGATAGAAGACTGGAGAATATTTCTTCTAAGTGCTTATTTCTACAAGATATGCATTTTTATTTACAGAGTTAGTCTGGACCCAAAGGCACAAGAGGCTGTGGGGATACTCCGCAATCATTTGATCCAGTTCAGCTCTCATTTTAAATCTGGAAGTCTTCCTGATGATCACTCACCACCAATATTAAAAATGCCATTTTCTTCGTAAGTATTCTTTAAGTTTCTGACTTAGAACCGAGAGAGCTACTAGGGGAGCAGAGAATATTATGTACACCTACTGAGGGTTGTTGAGTTTTGGTGATGGTGATACAGATGGGTTTGAATTGTCAGAGTGCAATGAAAACTCAGATCTTCTTATATGTATATTCATAAGTGGGGCTAATACTGAAAAACTTCCCAGTTTATGTAATTGCTGCCTAAAGTAGACTTTCTACGACGGTCTGCTTCTCAGTGTTGGGGTGTTTGTTTGGATGTGATTTTGTACTTAATACTGTGTTTCTAAATAAACACTGAAACATCTGAGAGCATCTTGGAGCACCCGAAAAATTAGGCTCCTCATTTCCAAGATGAAGTTTTGAGAGAACTGTATATATTTTAGTATTTTAATTTAAGCCTGAAATGAGAATTGTTTGTGAAATCCTTTCCCTGTTTCCTTAGTGGTGTTACTTTGGGTTTTATTCTTTTTTTTTTTTCTCCTCTGTTTTTCAGAATTGCATCTAAACTAACTTTGGCTGAACTAAATCAAGTGCTGTATAGATGTGAGGCAGAAGAACAGGAGGATGGTGGAGGCTGTTACAATATTCCAAACTGGTCACCCCTAAAATATGCAGGCCTCCAAGGTAATAGTTTCAGCTTTTTTTTTTTCTGTCAAGTAAAAAAAAGTAATGGAGAATTACTCAATCTAGATCACATCATAATGCTGTTGTGTTGCTGCTGCCATTGTTTGGTTAAAAAGGTAATTTTTTTCTGCTTGACCTTGCTACTAATTGGCATTGTACCCAGGAAATCTCATACTAGAACAAAACCCCTCTCTCTCAAGAGAGTTTCAAAGCTTTGAAACTTAACACTGCAGCCCAGAATGTGTTTTAATACCAGTGCCTTGACTTTTAAAGTAAAAGGAAAATAAATCTACTTCCCATGACAAGTTGCATTAATCTAACCTGAGGTGTTACTAGATTACTGAGGAGTGTCTGTCATTTATCAAACATACAAATTCCATCATGCTAGTTATTTGCAATGATTTTATTAAGTTTCTAGGATTTATGCTGAGCAAACTAGAATTGGGCTGTAGCTTAACTTCTTATGCAGATGGAGAGAAGCAGTCCAGTTAAAGCATCTGTTGCTATGTACCTTTTGCAACTGAATTGTAACTGCTGTTTGTGATAATGGTGTGTCTTT
>WBNO01031281.1:8256-35302 GCA_013400575.1 Peucedramus taeniatus
TTTTTATTTTTATTTTTATTTTTATTTTTATTTTTATTTTTATTTTATTTTATTTTATTTAAAAAGTTTCTGTTAAAAAAATCCTTTACTAAATGCTTCATATGTTGTCAGACTCTTGACTGACTAGGATCTTAATTTTCAGTTTATCATCATTCCTTAACCCAAACTTCTCAAACTTTTTTCTCATTCCAAGTGATGTCAACTGATTTTCACATTGTCATAAATTAACTGTTTTCAAAGGCTGTCATGCTCTATTTCCAAATGATGTCTTCCTTCTTTTTTATTTATGAAGTTAAGTTCCACACGTGGTTGCTTTCATGGACACACCCTAGTACCTTCATGCTTCCACATATAATAGTTTCTTATACAGGAACTACAATAACTGTTCATTCAGAATTAGACACATATTCCCTAATTCACCTTGCACAGTGACTGAACATTTGCAAAAGTCCCTGTTTACAAGAGACAGGAGAAATTGCATTCAGGATGTTGATGATGCTGAAACTAAGTTACATTTAAAACGGGGATGCAAAATCACTTTGTTTACATTACAGTTTGCATGTACAGAAAACCCACAGCTGGTGTAACTCTAAACTTGGAGCAGGCTGAGATTCCCCACCATGACTTTGATGTCGAACAGACTGTCTTTATGTCTCTCTAGCAAAGAATGAATAAGGCAGAACTAGTCTATTTTTAGTTTTTGATATTTTCATGTGAAGTAAGTCAATCACAGACAAGGCTATAAGTTTGCTGGCAAACATACCAAAGTCTCTGAAAAATCTGTCATTCATAATTCCCATTTATGAGGAAATTCTTAACAAATGATTATAATGTAGATTATCAGCCTTGGCTCCAGTGTTACCAGTGGCAAATTGCACTGTGGGAAAAATCTACCTCTCTCTCTGAGTAGCAGACAGATACTTAATTTTATGAAGGATAGGTCTTGCATGTCAGTGTAATGCCTTGCACCCTTATGACCTTCAGGCTGAAAATAAAAGGACAGCCTGAAAAAGTTGCTGTTGGTGTAAGATCCAGCTGATAAACTTAGAGGCACAGATTGCTGTGAACAATCACATGCATGTTTTTGTCTCTATTCCAATTTAGCACTGAATAGAAAGAATATTTCTTTAATGGGATTGACACTGGATACTTGAGAAATTCCCATCTGAGGAAAAAAAAAACAGCTGAATTATGTAAAGACAAACTTAAAAAAAAACCATCAACAGTGAATTCAATTTTTTCTCATTAATAGGATTCAGACTCAGTAACAATAACAGCATATCCTCAGTAGAGAATAGTAACTACGGAATCCAAAAATATTCAGAGTTAATTTTAAAATTTTTACTGATTTAACTTTCCAAGAGTAAGTTAGCTATATATCTGTGTCTGTCTGTCTATCTACCTATCTACCTGTGCATGCAATCAATAATTGCAACCGATTAGTTTTCCCTGTTCAGTGACAAAAAAGAAACAGATTTTTTAATGTCAGGAAGGAACTCGTTTAAGAAAGAAGAACTGCCACATCTAGTAGGAGAGTAAGTATGATATGGGAGAAGGGAAAGGAAGCCACACCCTAATCACGTGGGGTGTTTTTTTAAACCTCTGGGAAGCTAAAGGTATGGGGCTACTAAGAGAAAAGGAACACTAGAGAAAGTTGCCTCTCTACTATCTAACATACCGTATAGAGTTTTAGACAATGCTTTAGATATGTCATTGACAATTGCCATTGCTTATGGGCCAAATCAAAGGCAATAGGACTTGCCAACAGGGTGACCGATGAGTTGTAGAGAACTTTAAAGAAGGAACAACCAGAAAGGAATATAATGAATAGCAATCATGTAAGAAGGTGGCAGATTGGGCTAGAAAGTTGAATGTGTGAGTTTATGCCCTCAGAGTGCAATCTTTGGAAGTTTTTAGATGATTCCAAATTAGGACCAGATGCCAGCACACCAGTGGGTTGTGCTGTCATTCAGAAGGACTTCTACAAGCTGGAGAAATAAGACAACTGGAATCTTGCAAAGCTTAGCAATGAGAAAAACAAAATTCTGCACAGGCTGTCTACCTGGACAACAGCTTGGCAGAAAAGGACCTGGATGTCCTCGTGGGCAAATTGAACATGCTTCTCCAGTGTGCCCTCATATGAAAGAGCATCCTGGGCTGTGCTAGGAAGAGAATTGCCAGCAGGTCAGTGAGAGTGCAAAGACAGTGTATAGACTTTCACCTAGGCAAGAGACAAGTAACAAATGTGCGGAAGGTGAGAGAGTTACTGATAACAGAATCATTTGTTGTCACCAGAACTGGGTTCTGTTTACCTTGGAAAAATATAAAATTTTTGATAATATATAAAATATCTTTATGTTGTCATATTTTTTTAGTGCTTTTGGACTTTTAAGAAATAGAGATTAACTCTATGGAAGAAAGATCCCATCTTCAATTTCCAAATAGAAAACCACTGCAATAAACTTAAAAATATTCAGTCCCGAGAATTTTAGGCTAATATTCCCATTTCACTCTAAGACAAGGTGTACCACAATGGAGAGCAATTCTCTAGAGATATGAAGCAAAAGGAGCAGGTAGCCTTCCAAGCATCAGTAACGGTCAATAAAATAGTTGATTCATAGTAATCTTCCCAAGGGAAAAAAATTGAATCTGATTGGCATAAAGCAAAGAAGGGTGTAGTCAGTGATGTATGCATATTGGAATTAACTCACTTTCCTGAATTTCAGAGATTATTTACTAGTGTTAGATTAATGTTGTTATTCTATCTGCTGCTTCTGGTTCACAGCTAATACTAAGAAGATTGGGGAGTGGTTAGATTTCTAAGCTGATAGTGAATTCAAGAAGCCTGCCTTTTCTTTATAATTTCTTTTTTAAAAAAGAACCAAAGCCATAATGCAAACCAAAACATAACCCCCAACCAACCAAATAAGCAAAAACCCAACATAAACCTTTTTAAAAAGTTTTCTTACATGCTGTGCAAATCCTTTTTTATATGACCAGATAGATACTGTGTTACTTTGTGAGAAAAGTTGCTAGGTCAGGTTTCAGAAAGGTATAGTTTTTTTATTATCTATAGAAATAAAAGGCTGAAAGCACCAGTCTTTGTAAAGCTCTAATACCAGTATGACACACAAACACATTAAAATGCTTAATGACCAGAGGAAAACTAAATGACTCTAGAGAATAGATTATAATTACCTCAAGCAAATATATATGAAGTTTTATCTTGTCATTTTGATCCCATTAATCTTCGCAATATTGCATTTTATCCTTTTCTGAAAGTTTGTTCATAGCTCTTCCTCTTTTTTTATCTCAAGACTGATTTCTAACTCTTTCCATGTTGTTCCTTTTGTTATTTAATTATGTATTTTGACCTGCTTGTTTTTTAAGTGACTCTGGAAGAACTGTATTTAGAATAGTCACCTTATTAATTGCAATATTTTTTCTTTTTTTTCATTTTTCATCTTTGTATGCTACTACTCTGAGTGGTTTATGACCATCAATTATTTCTTTATTTTAAAAACTATAGATGCAGTCATTGCATTCCCAAGAAGAAAGTCAGCACCTTCACCCCACAACTATATTCACTTAGGTATGAGCCACGCTTCCTATGTTTCCATGAGCCATAATATAACAATCATAAAGATTTAAGAGCTAAAAACACAAAGGTGTCTGAGACTCAGTGACAAGATCCCTTTATTATGTACTGTTCTACGCTGTGAAATCTGCATTGCTACTTGATGAACACAGGTAGAACAATATTGAGGAAAATTTACAATCCTTTAGAAAGATTTACAAAGCACAGCATGCAGAGTATGGAGAACTTTACTCCACAAACAATTTAGATGGGAAATGAAACTCTGCTTACCTCTCTCAATGAAATGATCATCCACCTTGAGACTAGAATTGTTCTTTCTGCTATATTCTCACTGCTATGAGGGAAATGGACCTTATATGGATATATGGATTTCTCTAATAAAAATTTCCTGACTGTCTTGAGCAACATTTTCGCATGGCCTAGTTTCCCCGTTTGTTANGTCCTAGAGGCAGAAATTCAGATATTTCTTTTTCTGGTTTGGCATTAGGAGTTTTACTTATATTGTTCATTATCTTACAGTCATGGGTTTAAAGATATACTCAGAGTTGTGTATTTGAACCTGTTCCACAAAGAGGATACCCTGTTTTATAATTATAAAAGGACAGGTCTATCTATGTCTATATAAATAACCTTGATGGCACAGCTTTAGTCACACATTTAATCAAAATTTTTGCCGGTGATATTTAAAGAGTTTTCACAGTGTCAAAGAGCAGTTAGAAGAAAAATTTGAGTCAGCCACTCCTGTAAATTCAAATTTCCCACTCCCAAATTTTCAATATCCCAATGATTCAGTAAGTATTATGTTATTGCTGAGGGGTTCTACATAAGAACATGCTTGATAAGTAAGGCTGAAAACATGTTATTCAATCTTTTCTTTCTGACTTGCAGCTAATACTTAGAAGATGTGTTTTAACAGGAACTTATACATCCAGTTGTTTTGGGTGCCAGCTTACTGAAAACACTGTGGATTGAACTTGTAATCAGGCAACAAAATCCATCAGAAAACCTAGCCTTGAAAAGACAAGCTCTTTATTTATGGAAATGTTGGCTAAATTCTGAAATCTTCTAACTCATAAATACAGCCTATATTTTTAAAAATCTTTCCTTAGAGGTAGTATTTATTTGTTACCATTTCTAGCCAGTTAATACTTTTCAAGCATTTTTTTAATTATTTGTGGGGTTTAAATTCTGTTAATTTGTCTTCTACAAATTCATTTTTGTTAAAGATTCTTCTTGTCTGCAGCTGCTGGTAATTTTTACCTAAAGCATGTATTCAGTTTTAAAAGTTTTTAACATAGTATCCTAGAATGAGGGAAATGCACCTTATATGGATATATGGATTTCTCTAATAAAAATTTCCTGACTGTCTTGAGCAACATTTTCACATGGCCTAGTTTCCCCGTTTGTTAATTAGAGTTCATTCCTCATTTTTTAAAAGTGCCAATTTCTTATGTTTTATAAAACATTTTTTAAAAATACTATAAAATTTCAAATTAGTTGGGATTAGTATTATCAAATGCAAAGACTAATAATTGATGTGATTAAAAATTATCTCTCCTCTTTTATTCTTCTATCAAGCTAGGGAATTTGGAGTTATATTATTGAATAATATCCTGACAAATATTATTTTCTGCAATTAAATGTTACTTACCACTATTACTGAGTTTGAAAAGGTAGGGGTTTTCCTTTTATGAAAAAATACTGGGTTTAAACGACAAACTTATAAACCAAAAACCCCACACAAATTTTGATGAAAATTTTGGCTTTCAGATAGATCAACATGATCTATCCACAGTTTTCTTAACTTGTTGCTTTATGGTCCAGCTGGATCCTTTCTTTGTTTTTTGCTCCTTATTGATGTTTTCTTTTCTTCCACAATCTCAGCTGATGCACAAAAAGCAATTTAAGGACTCTTTTTGTTTCAGAAGTGTAGTGGCTTTAAGTCCCTGTGATGATGTTATCCTTTTAAACTAAAAAATTCCTACAGTGATAATATTTCTAACAATTTCTTCAACCTTCAACATTATGTGTAGTCTTTCATCTCATTTTCCTTCATTAAATTAAGTTACTGCTTTAGGCTGCCTGCAAGGTTTGTTATTACAAACAAAGTGCAAGTACAGTAAACATTGGGATGTGAACATCATTTGTTTTAATTATCTACATCAAATAATTTTATCCTTGTCTTTCAGAAGAAAACGTTAAGAAGTTTCTACCTTTCTTCTCCATTTCTCTTGTCGAAGGTGTCGTTGATTCACGTTTTAGAGATGTCTTTGGTGTTATGATTTGTAAGACAATGGAATTAAACAGCAGTCTAATTCCATCATTCTATTTTAATTAAAGAGGCATTTTCTGGAATCTCTTCATGTTAACAGCTCAGACCTCTCAGTTATTAAAAAGAAAAAAGACATTAAACCCCTTTCTGTTAGGATAAGTCTTGTATAGTCATGTTTGCGTCAGAGAATAAATTAAAGTTTAAACACACCTTTAATAGCTGCTAGGTTTAGCATATGTTCATTATTCTCAGTCCTGTAAGAACTTTATTTTTTAGTGATTACTAATGCTTTAATATTTATGGTATTTTTAGAGAGAACTTACTTTCTCATTGCTAATATTGGATTGAAGGGAAGAGAAGCAAAAAAGTATTTGACCTTCTAATGTGAGGTTTCAATTTAATTTAGGAGCTCAGATCTAAATCTGTTATTATGAAAATTCCTACTCAGCTAATTTCTAAAACTTAAAGCAACTTATCTCTTAAGGGCTTTCATCATTTTTTTCCAGAAATCTTCCTGAGTTTGAGTATAAAGTTCTTCTCTCTTGATTGAATTAAACTGTTTGTTGATTTCTAACCCCAACAGAGTAAAGTCATTTTGTTTTTTTAATCTCTCGGTCGTCTCGACCTAGTAAACTATTATATCTAAGGGAACAGTCTCACAAAATGCAGTGTTGATTAAAGAAAAAAATTCTTTTTTAAAATTGTTTTTAGTCATCAGCAGAAATAACCTCAGTTCAAGAATAGTAAAGTACCTGCGGTTTAAGAAGAATGAGTTCAAATTTCTTGTGCTTCTAAAAAAATTCAAGGTCCAGATCCCAAGAGATGAGATGTCTAATTTATAGACTGAATTTATAGACTAATAGACTAATATAGACTAAGGAGGCGACTGAAGAGGGACATGTGGCCTGCCTCCTCCCTTTGTGCACTGTCTTGTCAAACAAATTTTGGCAATAATCTGTAACTTCCTAAATCACCTTTAGGATGTGACCAGTAGGTTGAGGGAGGTGTTCTCATGAGACCCCACCTAAAGTATTGGATCCAGCTCTGGAGTCCTCAGCATAACGAGATGAACCTGTTGGAATGAGTCCAGAGGAGGCTTATGAGGGTGATCAGACTGCTGGAGCACTCTGAGAGTAGTGGGGATTGTGCAGAGAAGAGAAGGCACCAGGGAGACATTCTAACATCCTCGCAGTGTCTAAAGGGGGCCTACCAGAAAGCTGTAGAAGGATACCTTCCAAGGGCATGGAGTGCTGGAAGTGTTCAAGGCTAGGCTGGATGGCCTAGGTGGATTTTGAGAAAGCTGGTTTACTGGAAGGTGCCTCTGCCCATGAAAGGGGGATTGGAACCAGGTGATCTTTAAGGCCCTTTTCAATCCCAAACCTTCTGTGATTCTATGTACTCTCTACTTTGCACAGATGGAGTAGAGAGTCAACATGAGTATAAACTGGATTATTTTTTGATTGGTGCTAACAGGTGACCACATTGCTTAAACCAAAATGCTTTTAAATAAACTCAATGCTCTCATCTGCAAATGTATCACTCTCAAAACCAGTCCAAAAACTCCTACACGACAAAAGGGTTCCAAGGTGGCAAATGTCTCCATACAAGTACTTACTTCATCAGCTATACCTCCTGTAGTACATCCCCAGTTTCCTCAGATTGGTAGTGTCATTAAGAAAGGACTTCCTAGATTAAGAATAATTCACTGTTACAATACAGTGGCAAAGTTACAGATGTATGAGGAGACTGTAAAATCACATAGGTATATGTGATTTTATTCTGCTATTAAGGTCAAGTATATATGTATTACTTAGAATGTCTGAAAGAAAAAAAAAAAACAAACTGCATTTGTTCTCTCCATGACAACTAAGATCTGTAGATGAAATAAAATCTTTTAGTATAATTTGTCATGTATATTTTGTCCCACAGGAAGACCATAATTCCTATCTACTTAACAGATTTAAATTCCATTTTTAACTAATTGATTGCCTGTCCGTAGCATCCCAAGGCTGACAATTTTAGGCAATGAGTTCTGTTGTGCATGGATAACCTGTATACCTTATAAATCCTGTGAAAATTTTGTCAGCAGTGCCTTGATGCCAAAACAGGACTCCCAAAGCAAGTTCATGACTATCAGGTTTTTTAGTACAGGCAGAGACCTAAATGCACACCGACATTCCAATTTTGGGCCTAAGCCAGTGACACACTTTCATACATAAGGCCTTCCTGGAAGGCATTCATTATTAATGAATATAAGTGCCATCTCAACCTGTTTTTTAAGAGCTATCTCTAGTTTACAAGCAGTAGCATTATGTAAGTTTTCCCATGGTCTGGCGTCCTCCAGTCCTCCCCTGTTGCTTTCAATTGGAAACTGACTGCATGCATTAAGTCTGCAGATTGTACAGACGCTCATTCCAGGAAACAGGTGTCAGGGCTCAGCCCAGTAAAGAGTAGGATGACTGACACCATAAGGAAGGCTGATCTTCACAGTAAGTCACAAACCTTTTCATTTCTTAAAGAATGTCCATACTCATATCTCGGTAAAAATACTGGTTAATTCTGGTTATTCGGCAATGGATTTGGAACTGTTGTCAAACTAAAAGGAGGAAATTATGAAGTGTTCTGAGAGCCTTGTGAGGAGGAACTATTGTCAGAGGAAATCTTGCTTATAAAGAAGCTATGTTACTGTCTTCTCTGAAGAAGCAGTCATCTGGTGGTTAGGAAATGATGCCTTTTACTTCTGCTGTGCAAAGCACCTGTCACTACATTTGCAATGTCTCTGTGACATGTTTGCTCCCTTGGAGGTTCTTACTTGACTTTCCCTCCCAACTCCCAACCCCAAATGATAAAGAGCTTGTGTTTATTTGACATTGAATTTTAATTTTTTAAGTTCTTTCAGAATTATTGCCCTCAGAACATCACCCAGGGAATTATAAGTCTGCCTTTCCTAATCTTACCTCAGCATGGTGCCAATTACCTTATCTATTCTCAGCACAGCAATCACCTCCAGACAGCCATGTAAAGAGCCTGACAATATACATCACTGTCTGCAAACCACCTCAAAAGTCTGGGCAGCAGCCAGATTTCAAAAGACCTTGGACAAATTTTTGAATTGTGTCCCATACAACTTAAAATTATTTGGGAAGATTTAGTCCACACGCTTGAATTTTGAATTATCTTTCAATACTAGAAAAAAATGGCAAACCCTGAAGGATTTGTAATGTTCTCTTCTTGTACTTAAAAACCTTAGATCCCCATCCCACACTTATATATGTGCCTTTCTCAATATGGGTAAGCATTTTCTCACGTGTTAAGCATTCACTCCTTTCCTTCTTTACCCAACACTAAATCAGACTCCTTATTTTAATGTTTCTGGAGGTGGGCATACTGCTTTCAATGGTGAACTGTTGTTCTTTTAATTTTAATAGGGGTTTATCAAGTTTCTGACTGAATGGCCCACGAGCATGCAGCAAGCAAATCCACTGCATGTGGGCCAGTTGATTGCACACCCAGCACAGTGATGGTGCCTGCATGCCCAGCTCCCCGGAGTAATGGGAGCTCTGCAGGGCAATGAATTAGACCATTATATATTACCTTGATTTCTTATCCTCTTTCTACTTAGTTATATGTTGCTCCAGTCTGTTTCCCATCTCCTTCTTGAGCTTCCCAGCAATATCTGGAATCTTGCCTCAAATTTGCAATCTACCCTTCTGCTCAGTGTTGGGGTAATAGGGATACAAATGACAACACAGATGAAAGTAAAGAGAAAAGAATGTTCTTGTGCTGATTTTTCAATAGAATTGAAGTGCCTAGGCAGTGTGGAAAATACCATCAGTCCAAATCTGCTTCATTAGGCAGCTAAATGCTCCCAAAGATCCTGCTTTAAGAGATATAAGACAAAAATATTCTCTGAAAGCAGAGATACACCTAAAGAGGAATTGGAGCAAAGAAAAGTGGAAAAAACGTGGAAAAGAAGAACTACCAGGATTTAGCAGGATCAATAAATCCTCAGGGGGAGTGACAGGGATGCTTCAGGTCCATCAGGGTGGGGTCCAGCAGACATCCCACCACCCCAACCAGGAGCAGGAAATCCAGGGTTAACTGGGGCAACCCCAACCTTGGATACAAGGCATGTTCCTGGGATAGTGATAGATGAAGCTGGCCCAAACATAGGTCTGGGGCTGGACCCCCAGACAGGAAACACAGAGCTGTGGGGAGTTGGAGCTGGGTCAAAACGTGTTGCTGGGGCAGGAGCTGATGGCCCAGGAGTGATAAATGAGTTCCTGGGCCAAGAACAGAAGAAGGAGCCTCCGAGGGGTGGGCAGGGAGAGGCAAGGCTGTGGGTGCCTTCAGGGCCCTGACAGAAAGATCCATGTTAGTAGTTAAGCACTTTGCTCTTTGTAACCTCCTGTTAGGCACCTCTTTCCTACTTCACATACCCCAGATTATTCTAGAATATACTTTTTGAACCGTATTTGTTCCACTTAACCTTACAATGATGAAGACCCTTAGGGTAGATTTATAGCATTTCTAGTTTCCTTGCTCAAAGGGAGAGATATAGACCAACAGAAGGCTTTTCAGTTTAAGGTCTGAACTTTCCTGTGAGAGTATCTAGGTTGCTCCTTCAAGTATCTGTCTTTTGACTTTGCAAGGTTGACTGCACTCCCAAGTATTTTTAGTTAGGTGCCTCAAATTGGGTAGGATGAATTTGTGAGTTATTGCTCATGATCTCTTCCCCCACATGATTCTTCTCTACTTCTCACAAAGGCCTGAAAATTCAATCCTGAGGAGATGTCATGGTCTAATCCTGCTTTTCTAACTGACTCTGATACTGAAAAATAAATAAATTTGCTACAGGTAGGTAGCATAACAATGCTGCTTTCAGAAAGAAGAGCACACACAGACAACTTCCTTATAGGTCACTTGACTCTTTCTTCCATGGAAAGAAAAAAAATTACCTAGAAAGTTAATGCTGATTTCACCTAATCTGCACTAGGAGATTGAGTCATAAAAGTAAGAGTAGTCCTGGAGGCAGAAATAGTTGTAAAATCATGTTAAAGACAAATGCTCCTCCTTGGCTGAGGCGATATAAGTTTCTAACAACCGAAAAACTAAGCACAGTGAGAAGGGAAGTACATATCCTGCCTTGGTGGGGAAGTTACTCGTGTCAGGATACCATTGTCTTCATATGGTAGAAGCCTGCTAGTGGCCAGACCACAGGCTACAGCAGATTCCATCCATGGCATTAGCAAAGGAGATTGCGTAGAAGGAGAGAAATAACTCACTATATTCTATTTTCTTATAGCAAATCCTTCAGGCAATATAACTAGCACACAGGCTCCCTGTGAGTGGATTCAGGGGGATTGCTCCATCTTTTCCATCCACTTTCAATGTGAATCTGAAGCAACATATTTAAACCAAACCCAACAAAAAGGAGAGTTCTGGAGAAGATAAAACATTTTAAGCTGCTTCTAAAAACAGTTCATGGAATTCTTTAGCTTAGTCCTACTTATGCAAAAGCAGGGGAAGAGTGCATTAATCAAATCCATGTGGGAACTGTGCAACATTATAGATGGGAGAGATTTAAAAAATATAAAAAGAAAAAGAGAGAGAGCCAACAATGTAGAAAGATATGAAGAGGATCAGAAAGTGGATCAGAGAGACCAGGGGACTGAAATCATGGCCAAGAGAACAGGGGAGCCAAAGGACAAGCTGGAGAAGGGAAAGGAGAAGCAGAAGGCAAACTGAGATTCAGTACCCTGTCAAATCACAACCAAGAAATTAAAAGGAAGACCTGGAGAAAAAAAGTATTAACAAAAATTCAAAGTATACTCTGAGAACAGCATTATTAGTCTACTGCTGGCCACCCACAGGTGATTTCTCTAGACATAAGAAGACAAAATCGCTGAGTAACTCATAACTCTTAGACTTACCTGAATGTTGCCAGTGTTTGCTGACTTTTAGGCTTTCAGCCTCACAATTAATTTTTAAATGCTATTTTCTAGCATAAAAGAACTTTTTCTGTTCCAATGATTAACATTTTATAGGCTTAATATAGTTTATTATTTTTTTTTGTGTTTACATAGTGTCATTCTCAATATGGATCTATTTAAAGTAGATTAAATTTATGAATTATAACTTTGTTATTTTGGTATAGCCAAATCTCCTTTTAAATTAACATTTTTTTTTTTTTTAATTTAAAAAAGCTTCTTTCCTGTTAGAAATCTTGTCCTTTGTTTAGGTCATTTCTTAAGACAGTTCATGACAATTTTCATTAAAAATATTAGTCATAGTCAAATCTTCAAGTTATCTTGAAGTATCTTGAAGCCATAGTTTCCAAAAGTTGTCATTTTAACAGAAATCAGAATTTTTAAATTTTTTACTTAGTCTCCTGCTCTCCATGCTCTACTGAGATCAGACATCCCAGTTCAGTAAGAACTAAATTGCTGGATTTTTTTTCCTTTACAAATTTTGCTTTGTTTCAGGTTGTGCATATTTATCTATACCTCTTCTTAGACTCTTGCTATTATATAATTTCTACAGGACCCTATAAAACAGCAAGTGGTTTTTTCCATGATGTGTGCTTTTTTCACATTTCTGTATGCTTGTAACCTTTGAAAACATGATTTCTTCATACAACCTTTTGTTTTGCTAAGTATAATACATAATGTAAGGATAACATCAAAGAATTCCAAGGGAGACAGCCTATTCTTGCACGTGTGCGTAGGTGCTTAGTGGAATCAATATTCATTTTTAATCTCTTACTACTAGTGTAGAATCATTAATGCCATATTTCCAAACATGCAGTTGCTGATGTTTGTTTGGGTTTTTTTTTTATATAAGTATTTCCAGAAAGCTTTTTGACTGCTTTCTTTGGCTATGGAAGGCTAATTTTCTTAGTCTAGCTCAACAAAAATGGAGATAGAAAATCAACATTTGTCAGTATTAGTGTTTAGACTAAATTGTTTGATCATGAAAAAACTAAACTGTCTTGAAACTACCAGCCCTTTTACTTTCTTTAAGGGAAACTTAGTAGTATTTTAATAATAATTATATTTTTCTTCTACATTCAGTGTTCTGAGGTTCCCTGTGTTTTCTTTAGCTGCAAAGTGCTCAAAAAAACACTGCCTGGGTACTACACTCCATGGCTGCCTTCTGCAAGGGATAGTGGGCATTGAATGATTGACATCACCATACAATTTTCATTCAGCTACTTATATTTTGTGGAGTCTTATAAGATATATTGCAGAATGCCTCTGTAGCTCAGAAATCTTTTCAAAGACTAATCAAATTCAGAAGGGATAGTTAAACCGTTGATATATGGTTACAGCAGGAGTAAGTACAACAGTAAAATTAACTTTATATGCAAGATTTATGGATCCAACATGAATTCTTCTTCCAATTAGTTGAAATATTCAGCCTCAGTATAAATAGCCTTCAAGGCAGGAGTAAGGATGCACTGATTAACATAGTAAACAATCTTGCTTATCAGTTAATAAACAAAACAACAACAAAAAAATCTATATTTAGTGCTCTGCTGGCAGACAGTAAAGCCCCAAATAAACAACTGGTGTGTTAAGATCTAAATAAGACCAAGGGTGTTCTAAGTCGTAGATGGAAATTTCTGAGAAAAGGTTGGGTTTGTAACAAAGGAAACAAAAAATGTCACACCATTTTCAGATACAAAATTCAAGATGTTATATAATTATAGTATTTTGTAAGAACCTTTTGGCTGCAGGAAGGTGCCTTTTTTTCAGTTTCATTGTTTACATTAATTATATACTGAAAGCTTATTTATTATGCATGAAAGCTAGCAAGGGTAGAGACCTATCCTACTGCTCATAGTAATTGTGTCTTGAACAGCATGGAATATTGGAGACAAATGTAAAATATTAGAGATTAATTTTAACTTCTCCTTTGTATATTTTATTTTTCATCATCTGTAAATGTTCAGTGTTGACTGAGGCAGAAAATCTATCTGTCATAGAATACTATAGTTTCATCATCTATGGTTTTTGATGTGCTACTCAAACACTATACTGCATATCTGAGTTAAGGTCCCAGTTTCCCAGAAAGTTTGCACAATGCAGGCATAATTTATTTTCAAATACATGGATTTTTCCAGATGTCATTACAATCAAATGCAGTACTATGACACTTAACTACGTTATGCATCTGGATCCTCGCTGTTTGAGAAAACAGAATGAAAACATGAGAAAGTTACATAGCATAATGTTATTAGCTTATGAATAAATCTTTGAATATTCTGATTATTGCCTCTTGCAATGAAGATCTGTAGTTAAAATTTCCAATGGCAGCTAAAACTGATGGCAGTTNCAAGTATCCATAAAGTACCCAGCCATCAGTTACCTAGCAAACCACCAGGAAAAAATTCCACAAACACAAAAGAAACAGATCCAACCCCCAACACAGTTCTAATAAAAAGCTGTAATTTAAGAAAGTAGCAAATCCTCATTTAATTCCCATGATATAAACTTTAATAACTGAAAGAGAATTTTGTAAGTTCCATTGATTTATTTTGTTCATCCAACAAAGTCTGGTATTTTCTAGGGAGGCAAAAAAACCCAGCACAATTTTGTGCTTTAAAAGATTTTTAATGAAAAATAACTATTAGGAGGAATCTGCTTTCAATGTCTATTTCATTACTCAGAAAGGAAAAGCAAGGCTTACTTTTTTAAACTCATGAATGAGCTCTTAATAATTTTAATGAAGACTATATGAAAAATCCTGACAGAGGCATTGTATCAAAAAGAAGTTTTGGGGGGAGGGGGGAAAATATCTTCAGATCTCTTTGTTTAAAGGTCACTTATTTCTTCTATTCCATGTCCAGTTAAAAGATAATGAACATTTCTTTTTCAAGAATTTCTGCTGTCGTTATCCATGTGTAGCTTTAAAATCTGTGTTTTACTCTTTTATTTTTTAATTCTTTTATATTTTATATTATTTTGCATAATATTTGTTTCAATAATTGAGAAGAGCAATAAAAGATCTGTTTTCTATCCAACACTATTCTCAAACCTAACTTTCTCAAAAATTTTGAAATAGTATTTTCTACTTTAGAGAACAGTAATAAAGCACTGAGGCTTAAATCATAGGCAGCTGAGCACGCAGTTGAGTCGTGATAAAGTTTAGTTTTTCAAAGAAAATGGATTTTTCTACTCAAAAAAGTTTAACTTTTTTTTGTACCAACTCAGCAGCTTAAAAAATTTGATTTAATTGTAGTCAGATTAGTCCTAACACTTTATCTTGGTGTCTAAATACAATAATTTCTCAAAGGCAACTATCAGTACTGCCAGTCTTTATAAAGATCATGTGAAATTTCACCCAGCTTTTTTCTATGTATCCTGTTTTCAGTTATTTCTTGCAGAGTTTTAGTGTAAGGTCTGACAAACTATTTATGAAAAGAACAAGGACAGTAACCCAAAATCTGCAGCTGAAGGAAAAGATGCACAGTTAAACACTCTGAACATTACTGAGTGAAAACATTTGTCTCTGTAAGAATATCTTAAATAAATTCAAACTCTTTAAGCACAAAACAGATTCTTGATATGAGTTAAAAATACCAGACTTGTATTTAGTATTTTTGAGACCATGCAAGGAAAAAAATAAGATCAAATATTTAACAATATGACTTATTGGAGATATGACTTATTTCCCCCCACCCTAGATTATTCTCACATTTGAATTCTAACCGTATGCATCAGTGAGGAACATTATGGAAGGCCTCATGCATGGTTGTGGGCTGGGGAAGCACACCTTGTATTTGAAAACAAGAAGTCAACTAAAGTCTAACTAAAGTCTTTGTAGGCTAACCAAAGACTGAATATAAATCTGTTTCCAACTGTACTAGTACTTACAGCCCAAAATATTCAGTTACAGACTACCCCAAATTAAGTAACAGTTAAAGCTGACACACACAAGCATTGTAATATCTACCATTTTTTATGAGGTTATGCTTCACATTTTCAGTGGGTTGTTTGGCAAGTCATAAGCATCCCAAACTATTTTGAAATGAATTTGCCTGGTATGGGTTTTTTCACCTTGTTATAAGGTGTTTTTGAGGTCATGAAATACATTTTTTAACAGCCAGCTTCCTTTACTCACAATCTTTTTCTGTGCTTTTCTCAACATGTCGTGTTACATCTACATTTTACACATGCTAAAGAGTTTTCATTGCTCTCTCTGTTATTTGCAAAAGGTAACTTCATTCTGTTCCCAAGGCTGTATTCCTTTAGTAAATACTAATGACTGTTTCTGATATAGTTTATAGCTCTGAAACACCTGGTATCATCTCGTGCTTGCAGTTTCAAGGCTTCTGATACCATCTTGTTTGGGGAGGCCTGTTATAAACCATTTGACTTCACAGCCTTCAAGTCAAGCTTAGGTAATGTTTTATTAGTACAATCTAGTCAAAGATACAGCTCAGTTTTAGGGTCATTAATAGCTGCCTCCACAAAAAGGATGATTGATGAGGAGATGTGCATGCATGTCCATAGGCACACTGTACTTCTGTAACTACCTGTTATTAATATCTATTAGTTTTGGCATACCTCTCTGAATTTACCAAAATTGCCTCTCGACACTATTCACCTAGGTTTCCAGTACTTAACTCTTTCATGCACCTAGGTTGCAATGTGTAAAATCTCACATTGCCAGGTCACCTCCCTGCTGGGTATATTGCTGGAAGTAAATATATAGCTTTTCCATTTGAGATGTAAAATCACAGAAAAAAGTAAGTAGTTGTAGTTATGAATACCTCCAGAATGTTTCTGTTGCACAAAAGTTAATTCCACAGTCAAGGTAGTCCTTAAAAAGATTCACTTTTGCTTTCTTCCAGGAGTTACCCTTTTGTTCCACTTTTATAGTTTTTCTTTAATCAACTACAACTTTGTTACATACAGATCAAATGTAGATTGGTGAGATCAACTAGCTGCTGTAATTTTCATAATGAAAGTTTCGAAGTGCCCTCTGTTTCTGTTTCTTTAGCTGAAGGTCTCTGAACAGTTAATTGAACTCCTTCAAAAGTATTAATGACTGATGGAGACTGTACAGGACATATGGAGAGAAAAAGATCTCTTGTTTGCATCCCTACTCTTCTGTTTTATTGTAAGATCAGTTTTCATAGTTTCTCCTATCATTTCTCTCTCTCCCTTTATTTTCTGACTTCCAGAAGCTATACCCAAAGTGTGGGAGAGAAGAAAGTATGAGAAAGTACAGGAATATTAAATGTAGTTCATTATGATTAAAATTCAATAGAAAATTGAAGGTAATATTGCAACTAAATTTGCAAATCTTTCTTCAAGCATTAAAAAGGATTTTTTTTAAGTGTAGTTCATACTTATTTCCTAAAAGAGGTATTTCTGAGGATTTCATTGTTTAAATAAATCATTCAATAAAAATATATTATGCATATGTATGATGTCAATATATATATATAAATGTTTTTTGTCTTCAAAATGATTTTTCATGTTGAATATTAACTCGGTATGCATCATTTGAAACAGTCAAAATACTTGTGAAGGGTTCTGAATCTACGAAATAGAATTGTATTCTCTCAGCTGAGCTGCACATTTTTCTCTCTTTTGGGTAAATGAGAGCTATTTTGACTTTTCATTCCAATTTTATATTTTGAAATTTTTATGAAACAGGAACTGTGTCTTTCACCTATAGTCTAGAGGTATGCAGTTAGAAGGATAAACAGCAATTGTAGGAGGAGCATTGGAGGACATGTTTTCTGCTCTCCAAATCAAAATGAAGTTGTCAAAAGAGCTCCAGGAGAACAAATAGTAGACGAAGGAGTAAAGAATCAACTGGTGGGAGTGGAATTTCCCTGCTTTTTCTAGCAATGTTGTCACAGATGGGTGAGCCAAAGTGAAAGGAATCAATTTCAGTGTCAACCTTCATTTTCTAATTATTACCATATTTGCTGAACTGAACACAGCTTTTACTCCTAATGTAAGAAGACTCTTCATCCCCCCACACTAAGCAATATTCACTAAATTAGGAGCAGGTATTTCCTGTTAGTTAAATGGATCATATACTTCTCAGCTAAAGTATTTTGAAGTGCAATAAAAACACAGTTTCTTACCCAAAATATGTAATAAAATCATGTAAGAAGGGAACTATGACATGTATAGGATATGTTCCTTCTGCTAAGGATGGAATATCTTAAGAACTCATGTCTCTCACCTTGACGCATAATACAAGAGAAGGTAATGATTTTTTATTATACTCATTAACATATGGAAAAGGTAAATTTGTTTTTTAATATTTCTTTTCAATGTCTGTGGGAATATGCCAACTCCAGATGAATTCAATGGATGTTTTCCTTTTTACCAGGAAGTTGATACTAGAAAGTTCATACTAGATATTCACTGTCATCAGACAAGGAATGATTGTTCCTTATTTCCATTATCTGAGGCAGTTTTGAAGACCAGAACCATCAGAATCCTTATACTTCTCTTTTACAAGTTGAATAGGTCTAGTGTACTTAGTTGTCTTATACATCATACATACAGATAGTACATGTATCAAAACTTTTCTTTAAGACTGAAAATATTTAACATGTCAATTAGGAGGTAAGTCAGGTAAAATGGTTGTAGGGATAGTATTTTTGAGTATACCTGACTCAGAGTTTCTTATTTTGAATGAGCAAGTGCTGACTTATGCTATACTTCACTGCAGAGCCTCTAGTAGTTTAATTTTCTTTCTGTACGTTGTCCATGCACCCAATTTATTGCTTCTAAGTTAATAAGGAATTGAATAAAAAGTTCAATCTCTCAGTTCCCTCCATGCAGAAAAAGAACTTGAAATAACTATCTGGATGTTTTGTACTCTTATTAATAGAGAGTGCATCTTTCTTCTAGATGCTTTAAACTGTAGATGCAGTTATATCAGTATGTTTTTAATACCTCCCTCTCTTCTCCTCTCACTGCCTTTTTCTTTCTGTTTCCAGATTCATCATCAAATGAAAGAAAGTGAATTTCATGGATCTCTCAACATACTTGTGTAGAATAGGTTCAAATATTTTGATCACTAGAGAACATACACTACCCTGATGTCAGTTTTTGAGTCCTAGAAAAAGACAGAAAATCTATCATGGGTTACTTGGAAAAGCAGAAATATTGTTGATGAGGAATTTTATTTAATGAAGTAGGTTTGTAAACGAGATTCTTTCCCTTAATTTTAGATTATTCTCTTCTAAAATCAACTTTGGTGCTAATTATGTGAAAACTTGCCAAATTTCCATGCCATTGTAGTGTATTTAAATAAAATTATAAAAAATATTGGACATCAAAATATTGTTTAAGAACACAATAATATGGAATTCTAATTTTCTAAGTCATTCATTAAATCAGTCCCAAGCAAAGGTTGGCTCCATGGTACTTGGTAAGGTTTCTTTTTCATGTCTATGGCATGATTAAAAGAAAGCCTGACTAGCCTTGCCAACAGGACCATGGACAGTGCCTAACTAGCTGCAAGGACTTTAAATGGCTACCACTTGGCCACCTAAAACAATAAAATTCGTAAAAAAACAGAGAATAAAATATATAAAATATAAAATTTTCTATTATATCTACTACTGGCAATTTGTAATGGCAGCTCCTCCATGTAATCTGATATTTTAAACTGCAAATGTCTTTAAAATTTGTTACTTTTCTTTTGAATAGGTGATATAACAGCAGTCTAAATTAGTTTGTTCTGCAGAACTGTTCAGATTAGAAGGACAACTGTCTATAAAAGCTTATGAAGACCTCCACTGTGTGCAGTGTGGTGGGGAGCTCCAGGGCTCTGTTGCTGTTTCAAGACCAGTTATATTACACAAACAAGAATAAAAATGCAAAAACTGGTCCTCTCATTTGCTTTGTAGAGAGAAATATTATATATAACAGATATATAAACTTTATCAAATTATCAAGTACATATTCAGTACATCAAGACTCCTTTGTCTAAGGATCATGTTCCATCCAAGCAAAGCTTTATTGTAGAACATACATTAAATTGCATTAGTGATATCACTGGAATGATTTGCAACATAAAATACTGTTCATTCTGAATAAAGATGACAGTCTGGCTCAAACAGGATTAAATGAAGAGAGAGAGTAAAAAAAAAAAAAAAGGCAATCACTTCAAATTACAGCACTAGAATTAAACCCTAAACTAGCTCCTATAAAACTATTTATGGGTTTCAGCTGTTCTCATGCTGAGGACATAAACAATCCTTGTTTGCTGATGCTTAAATGTCTTTAAGAGAGAACAGTTACTACAAAATCTTTCCATGTAACTGAAATCTCTAATTGCTCTTTGATCTATGGATAGCTTACTCATTTCCTTTATTGATGTATTTTGGCCAGAGTCCCCAGCTGACAACAGACTTATTTAATAAATCTCTATAAGGAACTCCATAGCATTTGTATGTAGTGTGAGATACAATTTGACCATTAATTGACTATTAATGACTAGTGTTTGGAAGAAGAAAAAATCAAAACCAACAAAGTTGGTGGTAAACTTGTCCACTTCATCAAGCTATCTTCATTGCTCAGTATCTCAGGAGACAATTTTGCATTTCTGTTTTAAGAAACATCCTGCCAGAGTAGTGGTGTATTGTCTGCTTTCTAAAGCTTTAAAAGAGATTCTCCCTTGGTGCTGATTCTGCAGTTCCATTCAACTCTTCTCTGTTTATTTAAATGTGGAGGAGAAGTCAGTTTACATCCCCCTTTTATTAGGAATGCACAGCTGTAAAATGGGATTTTAGAAAATTAAGCTTTAGATTATCAGAAGATTGACTCTGGGAACCCAGCCTAAGATCTGTAGCTCCTGTGTGAGCATGATAGATGTGGGGTTATGGATCATGTTCCTGTTTTCTGTTCTGTGTGTGCTTTCAGGATGGGATTGATCTCACCTTTAGAATTATAAAACTAGGCATCTAATAAAGCTAGATGTTTAGCCAGATGAAAACTAGTTTACATGTGATACCTAACTTTCAAAAATTTAACATGCACTATGACAGTAAAAATAAAATCCAAATAAATGTTATCATTTGCAAACATAACAATTAAGTCTTGATATAAAATAATACAAGAGAACTATTTTATCTTAAGATAAAATAAGAGTAAAATTTACATGACTCCTAATTTTATTTAATCTGATTAGAAATAGTAGTAGCTTCCATCTTTAGCTCTTCATTGTCAATTGGAGTAAAAAATTCATCTCCTGCTGTTACCTTGGATAAAAGAATCATGCAGCCTTCTTTATTATTCTTCCAAGTTGAATTTCCTATGGACTTTATAGATTTTAAAATAGAGATACTGAAATTAAGGCACACATTCACATAGAACTCTCTTTATCTACTGTGGTGGATTGGCTCTGGCTGAGCACCAGGTATCCACCAAAGCCTCCCTATTGTTCCCCTTCTCAGCTGGAAAAGGGGGAGAAAACACAAAAAGGGCTTGTGTGTTTACACCAAAAATAAGGATGGGGAGAGATCACTCACCAATTGCCATCTTGGGCAAAGGAGAATTTACTTGAAAAAATTAGTTTAATTTATTGCCAATCAAATTAGAGTAGGGACATGAGAAATTAATCCAAATCTTAAAAGCACCTTCCCTCCACCACTCTCTCTTTTTCCTGGGACTGACTTTCCTCCTGAATTCTCTGCCTCATCCCAGCCAGCAGCACAGGGAGACAGGGAATGGGGGCTGGGGTCAGTTCATTACATGTTGTCTGTGCTGTAGGGAGAGGACTCACATTCCACCAAGGGTCCCTCCCATGTGAGACAGCTCTCCATGAACTTCTCCAGCATGAGTCCTCCCCACTGGCTGCAGTTCCTCATGAACTGCTCCAGTGTGGGTCCTTTCCACAGGGTGCAGTCTCTCAGGAATGAGTCACAAGTCCTGCCAGCAAAATCTGCTCTAGCCTGGGGTCTGTTTTCCATGGGTCTACAGGTCCTGTAAGGAGCCTACTCCAGCCCAGGAATCCCACAGGATGGCAGCATCCTTTGGGGATCCACCTGCCAAAGCGTGAGACCCTCCATGGTGGATATCTGCTTCACAGTGGAGGTCTCTGATGGGATCAGCCTTGCCCAGTGACAGATCCAACTTGGAACCAGGTGGCATTGGTCCCATCAAACATATGGGAAGCTTCTAGCAGTTTCTCACAGAAGCCACCCCTGCAGCCCACCCCCACCCCAATACCAAACCTTGCCATGCAAACTCAATAAAATTACCTTTGTGACATAACTGAGATATTGTTTGCCATTAGTAATTTTTGAGCCCAGTCCTATTCTCATGGATGCCAATGTTACTGAAGCATTGCCTTTAACAGAGTAATATTTTTTCCCTTAAGAATATTGAAGGAAAAAATACTGAGGAGTACTTATCTGGATCACTTATGTAGTCATTCCTCTTTCCCAGTATCAATTTCTTTTGAAGTATGAGTCAAGATGATTTTGCTGTTTAAAAAGACCCTGACATAACTTAATTAAACAATGAGGACTGGCAGTCCAATCCTGTATTTATAATTTCTAGTTATGATCTAAATCCTAACAGTGTTTTATAGTTATTGGCTCAAAAAAAATTTCAGATCAGAGAATCTACCACTGTAGGAAATTAAAAATTTTCACTGCTGGTTCAGTTACTGTAGATAGCCAAAGGAAAACTGGATAGTTCCTTTCTCATATTGCATACAGATATAAGCACACTTCAGTGCAAGCAAATGTGAATTACAATTTGAAAATACCTGAGAAATATTACCATTTTATTTGACATAAGAAAAAATCGTATTCATCCCAATATGAGTATCCCAATTCATTGCAATATTATGCAATTCACCACAATGAAAAATGAATCAAAATTAAATTTAATATTATTATACCAATTTGTTGCACTAAAAGGTAAAATTGTAAAAAAATCAGTAGGCTGAGCTACCTATTGGGGTTGAACTACAACAGTCACCTTAATTTAATTGATAGCTGTGGGTTAATCAGTCAGTAATCTTATGCTCTCTAAGTAAAAGTAAAACAAATTTGAGAAGCTGAGGACATCTGAGAAGTCCACAAAGTGGCTGACTGATGCTACACTGGATGAGCAGAGACATTCTGGACTGGTAGAGGAAAGTACATAGGATAACCTCAAGTGCTTATGTTTAGGCAATGAACCCCTAAACATTGAATTTAGAAATCTCAAGACCAGCATAGAAGGAAGAGGACTAAATGAGAATAACATATGTTGAATGTAAGGAATTTAACAAAGTTGTTTACTGCAAACACTGAACAGGTTGAAAACAGAAAGAGATTAATGCCCAGGTCTTTACCAAAAATCCTCATTTAATCATGTGTATTTAAGGCAATCTTGTCATGTGAATGGAATGTAATAAAATAATGGATGAGTATTTAATTATTCTATGCTCCTTGTCAGAACTTGTTTTAGCACTCAGTCTGGAGGCATGTCTTTAGAAATATCAGCTGAATTGAAAAATAATTAAATTAGAGGATTTAGACATCAGCCTGGAGTCTTCCAAGCTCTGAATACGTGTACAGAGTCCTCATTTTCTGGACTGGACACATATGTCTATATATTTCTGTGTGAAAGATAGTGGCTATGAGATAATCAAATGTGCTGCAAATATCAGAAAAAATTTACTATACCAGGGCTATGATATACTATCTCTTTATCATTATTTTATTTTTTTAACTTATTAAAAAGTACAAATTTTGCTTTAACTTTGATTACGACACCTTTTGAAACTAATTATTATTTTCTATTTTAATCCCCGTTATTTTTAAATGGCCTCAATAAATGGCAATGAAGATTCTATTTTTGTTACCCATATTTTTGCTGAGTCATATCTAATAGAGTTCCTGTAAATTTGGCAAATGTGTGTGAACTAGAAATCACTGCTGAATTTAGGTTAATATCTATCTAGAAGTCAACTGTGGTAATGCAGGCCATCCAAATAAAAATCATGGCAAGAAAGTCATTATGGTCTGTAATTCATATAATGGATTTTACAACGTGTGTTAAAAATTAAGAGGTTTTGCCTTCTACACAGTTTTATAATAACTCTTAGAAAATAAAATAGCAATGATTACATGAATTTAAAAGATAGTTCATGGTTATAGGACCTGCCTGCATCTCCTTTCTCTTCCTGGTTGCTGAATTCATCCCTTGCATGTTTGGCTTCTTCTGCCCAATTGTCCTAATGTGTTATTGTAAGATTCTTCCATGTAATTTTAACATTTTTATTAACTTGCAGTCCCAAGAGTGTTGGCTATTCCAATATAACTGTGCTAGAAAGAGGCAAGGCTGTACAGAGCTGCCTCAGCTGCTCAGCAGCATCAGAGCCTGTTGTGCCTACACCTGTTAGCAAGTATTTAGGCACATTGCAAAGTCTGGTAGTGGGGACTTAAGCAGTTCAGAGGCTCAGATATTCACAGAAGGAAAGTAGATCTTTGCAGGATTTCATTACCATCTTAAAGGGAAGTTCAGCAGGGACTTGTATGGCCTGAAAAACATGCATGCATGCTTCTTAAAGCCTAGTCTTTTATAATGATGGGGTGGTTCTTTCAAGCACTTCAGACTTTTTAATCACTTCTTGAATTCACCTCTTCTCTATCTCATAGCTATCCTCCATGACAGGACATAAGCATACCTAATGCCTAGAACTTTCTTCTCATCACATTATTTCACAAATGTACAGTTTTTCTGGCTAACATCTATTCAGAAAAAGTTTAAAGGTAGAAACCTTAAATCTTAAACCAAAACATTTGAACATGAATTAGGACAAAAGAATGGTTTGGAGCACTTCCAAAGGATTTAGATGAGACCTAGACCTGAAAACATTTGGTGAGTTTAACATGAATCTTTGCAACAACCATGTGATGACCAAAAGTAAGGGAAAGCACAGACAAGCCCATGAAGATGTGTTGTTACCAGGGCCTTTTCATTGCAGGCGTTGATCTCCATGAAGCAAATTAACTACTGAGGATACATTCTTGCTTCAAAATAAATATGTTTGACATCTTTCAGCAAGTCAAACCTTCAGGTCCCTCCCAACATAATTGGATTGTGTTTTCAAAGAGTTTCTTACTTTATCCTGGATAGAAGCAAGCAAGCTTTTTCTTAATTATACGCTTTAATGCTTGTTGAGAGCTGAAGCATAGGAGCAAATAAGCTAAATCCCACCAGATCAAAGTACTTTTGCTCAGTACAATACTTTCCCCAACAGCAAGAGACATATCAAACATTGACCTCTTCACAAAGGCATTTAGCCTCATGGTTGGCCTTCTAACAGTTATTTGTGATCTCTTCCCCTGCTTGCCACAATTCATTTCTCTTCTCTTCTGCAGGAGAACGGTTCATAGCAGATTATCAACTATACAGTTCACTTAGTGCAGTAGTCACAACTGCTGCAGAAATTCTTGTAATACTTCCAAATCCCATCGAATTGACTTATTTTCTCTTTTTTTTTCCTTCTGGCTTTCATTGCATGGCATTCATAGCCTTGTATTCACTATCAAAATCTATATGACTGAAGCAGAATTTCTCCCACTGTAGCAGTCACATTTCTAGTGACAGTAAATATGTTCAGAGTTTATCTAACTTGAGCCAGTTTTCAATTTTTTACTGCTCTACTTTGGATTCATCCAGTTGTATGAAATGCTTACACTTGGACTTCATTCCTTTTAGTTCCTCATCTCCAATTTTATATCTTTGTATGCATTTATTTTTTATTGCTTTCTTTATGTTCCTTCTAGTTTCACTTTTGAGAAAGGATGTAACATGTATTTTTGATTTGAAACAAATAAAGTCCAAAGGAAATGTTCCAAAACATTTCCCTCAAATTTTGTGATTTCTGGACACACTTTCATTTCCTTTTGCCCTTGTATGTCTCTTTTAATCTTCCCATTTTATGTCTTTTCTCATAGTTTTTGATTCATTTAAGCTTATGCTCTATCACAACAAATCACTGCTGTGTACTAGCAGTGTCTCCTTCTGATATTAATATGTGAGACTAAGTCCATGTAGAAGAAAGAATTCTCTGCCCATTTCACTTCTCTTTGGACCTACCTAAGACTAATGGACTCAGTGTGTCACAGCATGCACCAGACTAGTCTTCATGTAGTTATCCTAATTCCTGTAGGGCTTTCTCCTTCCTTCTGGTCCTCTAACCAGTTTTCCTGGTCTGCAGCAGCAAGTACATGACCCTTTAACTTTGTAAGTAATTTCTACTAGAAAAGGCAGCATTTATTATTTCTTAAGTTAAAATTAAGCAGAGAAGGGATACTGCTAAATGGAGATTTTCTATTAACTTTTGTCCCATCCTATTTTTAAAAGTTCACTTCAGAACCATACATCTTGAGGCAAAATTTAAGTGAACTGAATGCATGTCCACATACACAACGATATTTTCAAATGATCTCCATTAATTTATCACCATGACAGTAAACAATGTGAGTTAGTTGCACAATTCTGTTCCATTATTGTAAGTTACCATTTGAAGTGGATAAAGAATGAACATGGGGAATGAATTTGCTTTGCATTTCTTCAGTAATTACTAGAGCCCTATCAAAGTACTTGCAGGTTAGGAATTATCTAGCCTCTAAGGCTTTTATCTATTCTAGAACTCTAGTAAATGACCACATGAGCAGAGAGCCTCCCTGGGCACTGAGATCCAGATTTTGGAAATTTTCTTGGCAACTCCCATGAAAAAGAGCTCCAGTGAAAAGAAAGATGCCTACCTACCTTCATATTCATTTTTTTGGCCATAATTATTAATTAAATTATGTAAGGTCTTCCTTAAACTTTTAACAGTAAATTCTGTTTGGTGACATCTAATATAGCGATGGAGCAAGAAAGAGATCAAAATTAATTTATGGACAGCAGAAAAAAATAAATGAATATTCTACTTGGTTTTAACCATGGAGAAGACATTAAGGATGACAGAAAAACAATGTGGTTAGTGGTGAAGAAGAAGATAATTGAAACATCAGAAAGAAAGCTTGTGTTTAAAATAATGATTGAAAAAAATGTAGATTGAAAAAAACCCTATAAAATATCTCAGTCAAAGGAACTAGCATTCTCTATCATATTATGCTGGAATGTGTCATATGTGAAATTGCCAACTCATCATAAGGAAGCCAGTGAAGGTGTTAACAT
>WBNO01031282.1:0-13817 GCA_013400575.1 Peucedramus taeniatus
TATATATATATGTATATAAAATTACTTTGTTAGGAAAACACGACATAAAATTTTATAAACCAGAAGAGTTTGGATGTATGAATGCCTGTGAACATTTGGGTCACATGTGAGGATGATAGTACTTCCAGTTTTTTAGGCTGTCTACTACTACTTTTGGTAGAGCATGTAGCTCTACCAAATTTTTCTTGTTCAGTTGGGTGTTTCAAGCTGAGTGAAAGACTAGGAGATATTAGTAGCCTCTTTAGAAGGGTACCTCTGATGACTTGCCAGAAAACATCTGTGTAAGAATCCATAGGGGTTATCACCATCTTCACGTTGCTGGTAGGGTTTGGTTTAAGCTCCTGCTGCTCTCAAGATTGCCATTTTTGCTGTTTGATGGCTTCTGACCAGGGGATATCACCATGCCAGACATATAGTTTTGTGTTCCCTCTACCTTACTGGTTGACCATGTCTACAAAGACTCAATCCCCTGCTAGCACTCATTCATGTTAACCAAAAACTTGAAAAAATTATGACCTTTTTCTTATTTTAGTGTTGTATCTTCATACTTGTAATAACAGTAATGTTAAGTGATGCTGAAAGTGGCAGCCTTCTGCACTTTGTTTTCGTTGTTTTTTTTTTTTCATGAATAGAGGGATGTCTTTACCCAGTATTCAGTTTCCTATGCAATTAACTCCAGCATTTGGTGAGTACTGAGCTTGAACAAAGGTGTGTGAAAATGGGTGAAAAGAAATTATCTGAAAATGATACCTACAGAGTAGTTTTTCTAACACCTAAGACAGACTTATATTAACAACCCTTGTTGTTCTGAAATTGTTTTTATCAAAGTTATATATTTAATCTTGAAAAAACATCTTGCAACAATTGTTTTTCTTGGCATTTCAAAATTAAATAAGGTATGCTATCTCACATAATACTCTTAAGGTTTCATGCTGGAGTGGAGGTGTAGACAAACTAAAGCTGTGCAATCCACATTTTGGCCAGGCTGCCTTTAATAACATCACACTTGTAACTTTACATATGCTTTAAATGAAAACTGTTACTGTCTGGAATATAAATACACTAATCACATATATGGATTATGGTTATTTCCTATGTAAGGGAAATAACCGTAATGCATTCATGTGATTAGTGTATTTATATTTTAATCAACTGTAGCCATTGTAAATGGAAGTGTAAAATTTAAAAGGAATTGTTGGCTTGTTTGACAAGAGCTAGGTAATTTCATAATCAGCTTATGATTTTAGTGTACATTTTACCTTTACCATATGTATTTCCTTTCCTTTCTCCATAAGCTATGTTTAAGTTTTTTTTGAGATATGCTTTTCTTACATAAAGGAAGTGTTCAGGACCAAGTGCAAAATAAGTATTTGATGCACATATTTTTAGTACTGTGTAGTGGCACAACTGTGACACTGCTGTCCTGCTCATGAATATTGATCTTATTTTGCTCATGTTCAAACATTTGCTCATACTAGAACTATTTCATGGATTTATGAAAAAGAAGAATTTCTCAATGCTTATAATACTAAACAATTTAGAAAAGAACAACTTTTTTTAAGGACTTTAAAGAGGTCCTTAATACTTCAATTCCATGACTCATAAGATTCGTCTTTGCATCTATTTCTGCTTAAAACTTAGAAAAAATTGTTTGCATTGGTGATTATGAAACAAACATGGTTTTGCTAAAAAAATTGTTTAGTTTTATTTGACTCTTTCTTAGTGAAATAGGTATAATAACATATCCTTTTTATATTGTAGCTTGATTTTTTTTTGTTTGGTTGGGGTTTTTGTAATTATTAATTCAACACTAAGCTGTTCAGAGAACAGATCAACTTTCAGAAATGTTTGCTACAATTTTGTGTCCATCAAATTCTCATCATTACTGGAGTGCTTTAATAGATATAGAACTCATACCAAATTATCTGTGTACTTCCTGGAGACCATCAGAGTTTCACTGTTTGTATGTTACAATATTTAGTATCATGAAGTTCTCCTAAATTTTCTTTTGAAATTTGCATCTAAAAAAGAAAACACCTATCTTTTGGCATTTCACACCCGCTAGAGTGAGGTGTTTCTTTCTTCCCCAGTCCCACCCACAATATCCAAACATGCAATTTATAGAAATTACACAGATTAACAGTTTCTCTATGTTACAAATCACCAGATGCATTTCTTCATTGAAACATGAGATATCTATGTCAAAATAAAAATTCAAGGTATTCAAAAAACCAATTTGGTATTTAGGCTGATACTGTTCAACATCTTTGTTGGTAGCATGGACAGTGGGTTTGAGTGCACCCTCAGCAATTTTGCTGACAACAACCAGTGGGGTGTGGTCGGCACGTTGGAGGGAAGGGACCCCATGACATACTTGGGAGGTGGGCCCATGTGAACCTCCTGGAGTTCAGCAAAGCAAAGTGCAGAGTTCTACACCTGGATCACAGCAATCCAAGCCACATATACAGGTTGGGAGGAGAACTGGTTGAGAGCAGCCCTGTGGAAAAGGACTTGGGGATAATGGTGGAAAACATGAAGAGGAGCCAGCAGTATGTGCTCACAGCCCACAGAGCCAACTGAATCCTGGGCTGTTTCATAAGGACAGTAGCCAGCAGGTAGAAGGAGATGATTCTCCCCCTCTACTGGGCTCTTGTGACGTGCTACCTGGAATACTGCATATAGTTCTGCTGCTCCCAACATGAGAAGGACATGTAACTGTTAGAGCAAGTTCAGAGGGTGGCCACACATTTATTAGAGGGTTGGATCACTTCCTCTATGAAAACAGGCTGAGGAAGCTGGAGCTATTCAGCCTTGAGAAGGGTGCATTGGGACCTCATATCAACACTTCAGTATCTGGGGGGACCTACAAGGAAGACAAAGGGGGACTCTTTATCAGGAACTGTAGTGATAGGAAAAGGAAGAATGGATGCAAATTGAAAGAGGGTACATTTAGGTTAGATATTAGGAAGGATTATTTTCATGTGAAAGTAGTGAGTCACTGGAACAGATTGCCCAGGGAGGCAGTAGATGTCCCAACTCTGCCAGTGTTCAGGG
Source organism: Peucedramus taeniatus (assembly GCA_013400575.1). Taxonomy (NCBI): domain Eukaryota; kingdom Metazoa; phylum Chordata; class Aves; order Passeriformes; family Fringillidae; genus Peucedramus; species Peucedramus taeniatus. The sequence goes on from WBNO01031282.1 coordinate 3,055, forward strand.
GCAGGTATAGAGCACCCTGGTCTAGTGGGAGATGTCCCTGCTCATGGCAGGGGGGCTGACATTAGATGATCTTGAAGGTCCCTTCCAAGCCTTAACATGCTAATCTATGATTCCATGACTCTATGAAAACACCAGAACAAATAATTAGACGGTAACTCTGTTTCCAAATTTTTTTGAAGCCTACTGAGCCATTATTCAGCATTTTGCCACCAACCCAGAGTTCTTAATAGAACACTATAAATCTGATTTAAAACAATGACAATGCCAGAGATAGGGCATTTCTAATTACCACATATTGCACATTTTTTTTGTAAATACTATATTTGGTTTAATTTCTATTTGTATAGCAACGAATTAACTATTTTTATACAGAGGCACTAGTTAGCTACTTCTTGTACTTGATCAGTACTAAGTATGGAATTAGACCTGCATTATGAATTCTTTAGTCTCATGAGAAAATTCACATGGAAGTAAGAACTAGTCTCAGAACCAGGCTAGGGAAATGAGAGCGGGCCATATTGATATGCAACCATATAGCTCCCAAAATAAAATTTATAATTTCTCATCAACTGTTAAACTTCCATGTACATTTTAGGGAAAAAATTCAACACTAGGAAACATTATTTCCATTATCCAACACAGTAAGCAGGGAAGCACATAAATTACCCAATAGAAAACAGCAGAAGGAACTCAGGCATCTCTTTCACTGCCCAAAATTCACTTGATATTTAAGATGTCAATTAACAGGGTGAAATTTTCTCCTTTTAGGCTTCAGTCTTTCTTTGGAGAACTAGATTTTTTTTCCCTCTCTGTCTCCTTTTAAGTATGTCTGGAAGTGTTAAACTTGTCCACCTTTCATATGATAGCCTAGAGCACACATTCAAGATGTAACAGATCTCATTTCTGTGGCTTCCTCAGCCTGAGGCAGTTCAAACCTGTATTTCCCAGGAGAGTGACTTAACCAGTGGAAGAGGAGGGAGATTTCTCCTCAGCTTTTCTGACAGAGCTTTGACACTACAGCAAAGAATTGAAGATTTATGGGATGAGGGAGATAAGAAGTTTCTAGACTCTTAACATGGTGACGGGACCATTCATCAAAGAGAATGACTTTGTACTTTATTTGTATATTAAGAAATGGGAATGACATAAGCAGAAACCAGATTTAATTACATTCTTTTTTCCAAATTAGAAGTTCAGTTATATGGTTACTATGTCTTGACCCCTCTTCTGCCTTCATATGATTCTGAAAGATTTCATATCTGCCTGTGGGATTCTACAGATTTAGCAAATGTGGAGAACATACATTCCTTCTTTCCCAGACAGATGATTAAATTTTTCTCTTGGGAAAGGAAAAAAAAAAATATTTGAATCCAGAGGAAGTATTTAGAAACTTAGGAGGACACAAAAACTAGGGTTTTTCCACCTTGAACATAAACTCTAATCACTAATCTGTCATGCAAAATTGAGCACAAAAATTAACTACATACCTTTCACTGGCCCTATGTATTACCAGGTACTATCCCACCAGAGACTTTAAAGAAAAATTTATGTGACTGGTGCTCTGAGCATAATTAGCTCTTATAGCATGAGTTAGCTGTGGTCAAAAAACTGATTCAAACACTTGTCAAGACATAGACTGCAAACTACTTTGTGTGAAGTAGTCATAAGCAGAAGAGAGCCTTGGAAATTCTAGTCATAACCAGGCGCACAGCTCTGGGCATGTAGCACATTTTAAGGCTCTACCTGTTTGCCAAGTACCTACAGAATTAGGAAGGGTTTTTGTGGATCCCATTCTGCTTACCACATTTGTGGCCATCAGATGGCGGTTGCAGAATAATGTCAACTCTAAATTTAAAAAAATAGAAAAAGAATTAATGCAGTTAATGTCTGCACATTATTGTTTCTTCAAATTATATTCATGTTTCTAACAATATACATTTAGAAAGTTGTTTCAAAGCCAAGCAGGCTGAAACCAAGGCTGTACTAATTAAGGTATACAATTGAAATATTAGTCAGATATGTCAGAGAGAAGTAAATGGAAAAAGAAAAAGAGCGTTCCTTAATTCTTGTAAGGACGCTGTGTTGTATTTCTTTCTTACAGTAAAATTATATAAAATTCTGCTAGTTTGCTTACTAAGGCTCTCTCAGAGACAAAAGTTGGAGCCAAAATGTGCGACTTAAAAAGAGTGCAACAGTAAGATGGATTAAATCTTTGTGCTGAGGGAAATAGAAGGTAAAGTGACGTCCTTCAGTATCAAGAATCCATCTATGGGAAGATAATGTTCTAAAGGAACAAGCAAGATTTTTCATTGTTTCCAACAGGAAACCCTCAGATATGATATCCAGATTAACAATGTCCATCTTTTGTGTTCTTAATGGCAGAGTGATCACACCATGCTTACTTTGCAGAAGTCTTTATCTCTTTGTTCCAAATATCAGATGTTCCTGAGGAGGGAATGTTACAAGTCAGACTGAGTGCTTGAATTTTGAGGGTTGAGGTGAACCGTGGGAGCTGCCTTCCAAGGAGAATATAATGTGGTGAAACCTTGCTTAGAATGTGGAAGCTAACTGCTCAAAGTGATACAGTGGATAATGTGAACTACAGGAAATCTAACTGAGCTTTTTATAAAAATCATCCTGTATGAAGATCTGTTTTAATATTTTGGTTTAAAATTTTCTTAGTTTATCACTACAAATGTATAAATAATAGAGGATGTTTTCTATAAATGAGAATATTTGGGTCGCAATTTATTACAGTTGGTCTGCTTGGTCTGTATTATCGATAACTTAATTATATTCTCTCATTCAAGTACTTACTTAAACTTTTCTAGAAGAATGTAGTGTCTGCTTTCTAGAATCAATTAATTATTTAGATTTTATATATTGACATATCAGAGTCCCAGGAATATTAAAAATATCCTGTGGCAGTCTAATTGTTGAGCTACCTACGTGGTGTAAAAAGATAAGGAGAAAATTGCTTAAATGAAATATCAACATTGTCTTTTTAAATTATATTCCTTGAGGGATTATATTACAAGCAGATTCTGCATGACTCTTTCCTTACACACAAATATAAAATGAAAATTGATGCATAAGCTTTACCCAAAAATAAAAATGAATATTTTAGGACAGCTTACATTGTGCACATTTTTCTGATTGACCGTTCATATTCTAAAAGCATAAATTAATTTCAGTAAATATCTTCCCTAAAGCGCTCTAAACTGCCAGCTCATGGTGATCCAAGTTATTTGCTCTGAATAATTTATCTCCACATAAAGCTAACATAAAATTTGGTCTAGCAATTAGCATGACAGGGTTGTTGTTGTCAGATACTCCTACTGTACACTGAGACTGATATACTCGCTGAGGATGTGATGGACTGTTTAACAAGTCTATCTGCCACTGACAGAAGGCTGGTCTGGTACTGTTCTGTGAATTATATAGGTCAATGACTTGTACAGCTTGCTTAATACCTCGAAAACTGTCTTTATGTACTTGCTTAAATGAGAGATGGAAGTATGCTTAAGCTGAGTTTGCATCCCCTTTGTGCTAGATGTCTGTAAATATTTCATTGAATAAGCTTATTGGCAGGATGTTCATGAAAGCAAGTTTTAAGCCTGCATTAAGGAATATGAAATTTGGACCTTAAAATATGAATATTTGTCCCTTGCATCCATTTCTCAGAATGTATACATCAATTAGGAAATAGATGTTACCAGACTAAAGTAGACATAAAAATGAGGAAAATGCTTTATGAGAATAATCTATATTTTACTATTTTCACTATTTCTCTGTGTTTTGTAATTTTTCAGCACTCTCAGTCAAGTCAGAAAAAGTAAGAAAAAGTAATACTTTTAATACAATAGAGGCAGAATGAAAACAACATTAACGAACATGTTAAAGACTCTTCACTTTAATTTGAGTCTGGTATAATTTATCCTTTAATTTTAAATACCAAAAGTCAAAATATGTGAATTTTCTCTAACTCCTGCATGCTAGGAAATGGACTTGTCTAAAATATCTAGACTTTACTATGAAGCAGAAAAGAAGGTATGCTATTTCCTTGAAAACAAGATACAGTCTACTGAAGCAAAAGAGAAGTTTGAGGGCACCCTTGCATGTATCACATGACAAAATAAAAGCACTACAGACTTTGAATATTGTTTCTGGGGAGAAATTTGTGTGGGTATGTGTGTGTGTGCAGTTACATGGGTCAGTTGTAGCTGCATATTACTAATGCTTTGGCATACCTTATAGCTAGATAAAGCACTACTACTTTTAAGATCAGAAGACACAGTTGTAGCAAGTTAGGAAGAGGACTTATATGCCATTGAATTTCTACACATTAACTCAGCTTCAAAAAATGATGAAGAAAGATTTACACCTAGCTGAGAAGAAATACAGAAAAGGATGTCTTTTGCAAAAAGATTGTTCTTTAATTCTCCAGGACTTGATTCCACACAAGATTTCTTCAATCTGAAACAACAAATTGGCAAAAAGTGATGCAATATATTACTATTTAGGTTTTGTTGAATATAATTAATAGATGACTACACCATTCCTTAACACTTGGCTCTGCATATTTCCCTGATTACAGTAGGGGATTTCCAGGTGGTAAGCTGTGCAGAATGGATTTTAAATTTTTTGTTTGAAGGCAACACATCTCCACTATGACTCAGACTCAGGCTTTTATTACCACGTCTGGAACTTGTCATCAGAGCTTTGATTAGGTTCCCATTTCTAGGAGAATGAGAGGAGTGTGGAATGATAGTAATTCAAGATTTCTGGAATCATTAGCCTTTTTTTTCACTTCAGCTGTTGAGGTTCCGTGCCAAGAAATGAAGTACAGAACACACTGACTGCATTTACTAATGACCTTTTCCAGAAAAAAAAAAGCAGGCCGAAACAAAACCAGAAGCCCTTTTGGCATATAACTTCACCAATCAAAGAAACAGTATGCAACCTATTCTTTAGATCTGTTGATAAACATTCATACTCTAATTTGCAAGCTCAAGATGTTTCTGTAGTCATGTGATAATAGACAACTTTTCTTGCAACATTTTTCTTCCTTTTCAAAGAAAAACCATGAAAGAAGGCCATTTAGAAATTTCAAGAAAGATTATTTCTATTCTGATATCTAATATACTGAATTTAAACTAATTTTGATCCTTTGGACTCAGTAGAATTATCAGTGATTTATTTTTCTGAAAAAGAGGTCTAAATGTGAGTCCACACTTCAGCCAGTTTCAACTCATGAAAGCCTATTAATCAAAAGATTACAGTGATTCCATAAAGATAATTATGGTTTTCAGTTAGGTCATGACATGTCATAAAACAACATCGAGGGAGATATTATCCTTTATACAAATTACCCTTTTGTTCCTTCCAAAAGGATCACTGATGACATTTAGGAGCTGCAAGTGAATTTGATATTGTTCTGCTGTATGTAAATATGTGAAAGTTGCTAACAGTGTACTTGCAAATGGAAAAGAATGAAAAATATGAATAATACATGGCAAGCCCAGTGCAAGTGTAGAGTTATGTCATCTTTTAAATATAATCTATTCAGATTTAAATATCTGCAATATATCATAGATGTTTTTTTGTAGTCAACTAAATTCAACAATTTCCTGGGACCAAATGTTTAACTAGCCTTATATTTGTAGCTTATTTCTTTCCAGTGTATAAAGCAATCATTCTGCATCTGAATGTTGAGAATTAACGTGCAATTAAAGTCTGTTCTCAGTGTTACATGTGGCTATGGTCCTTGTCACATCAATAACACTTTACAGAACTTTCTGCAGGCTTCTGATGTAAGAACTCTGACAAAAGTGGGGGAACCTCATTTACTTATTGGATTTGCCTTCATGTCAAGATTTTTGATACCTTTGAAGTCAATATAGTGACTTCTTATCTGCAAGTTTACTGCATGAAGGAATCAGTAATATTCTGAAGGAATTGGTAATATTTATTACACCTCTTAATATTCCAAGATGAAAGATGCTATAAAAATGAAAGGTATTATTGCTATCATCCTCTAATTTAAGAACATTGAGTCCTTCATGCTTTAACTGACTTATATGTGAATTCTACATTTTTTTGTCATTTAGCAATTATGCTATAAAAATTAAAGGCTTGGAACTAATTTTTTTCATTAGCATAAGTGTTTTGATATGACTATTTTGCCAATACAAGAATTGTATAATTTCTTGCTTAATACAAGAAATTAGAAACTAGAAATTATTAGGCCATTTTGACTATCCATACTTTGTGTAATTTGAAATAGAGTTTGCTTGACACATAATTGCTTTCTTGTAAGCAGTATATGAGTTTAAAGGAAGGTCATGAATAGTTTTGGGCTATTACTCTTCTAAAAAATGTTACTATTCGAAATCTTTTGGGAAGTGGATGGATATATCCTTTAAGGAGTAAAAAAAAAAAGAAAGAAGAAGAAGAAAACAAAGAAATAAACAAAAAACCAAACCAAACAAAAAAAAAAAAAAGCAAAAAACAAAACACAAAATCAAAAGGAAAATAAGTGAAATCTAGACACAAACTAACCCAAAAGTGCACTGAAAAACTCAGTTGCCTTGAGTTGCGTGCTTCTGAATAACCTTGATACATGTGACTAGCTCAGTGCTGTTGTGGTACTTAAATGCAAATAGAATTTTGGAGTAGGTTTTTCATCCTCACTTCCACCAGGCCTGAAATTAGCAAGGGAAGTTCCTTGTGTGGCCTTAATAATGTTAGAGACAGGCAGCTGTGCTCTTGAAGTTCGTACAATTTGCTAAGACTTCAGAGTCATAACAGTAACACTTTTGCTGTTTATATGGATAAACGCCCAGTCAAGAATTTGTAAAAAATTGTTGGTCATCCATGTTGTCTGAACCAAGATATATGTATTTCAAGACTGATTATACTAACTTCAAATAAATCTAAGCAGATTTCTATTTGAAACATTGCAAAACATGAATCTTAAAATGATCAGGTGAGCTGGATCTGTAGAGACCCTGTTTATCTCATATGTAAAAGTACGCCAGACTGCCACTTCATGTAAAAGCATTCAAAATAGTAGACAAAAGTTAAGCTCTCCCACTCTGTATGGGAGGTTTCAGGGTATTTCAGAAACTGAAAAATGTGTCTTACTGAGAGATTTGAGAATGACTGAATCATAGAAGGCTTGGGATTGAAGGGACCTTAAGGATTATCTAGTACCAACCTCTCAGCCACGGGTAGAGACACCTTTCACTAGACCAGAGTTATTCAAAGCTCCATCCAACATGGCCTGGAACACTTCCAGGAATGGGGCATCCACAGCTTCTCTGGTTAGCCTGTTCCAGTGTCTCACCTTCAGAGTAAAGAATGTCTTTCTAGTCTCTAATCTAAACCTGCCCTCTTTCCCATTGTCCCCTGTCCTGTCCCTACATGCTCTTATAAATAACCTCTAGAAATAGCATCTTTGTTACAGACTCTGAATCTTATTCATCTTATTAAAGAAAGGTCAGGAAGTAATCTAATGCACTTTTTAAAGTCACCTAAAGAAAGGATTTAATTTATTAAAGATTTCCATAAAATATGGAAGCAGATCAAGGGCCACTACTTGTAAGCTGAATGCATACTGCAATTAGTCATTGTAATATCTTTGGGTGCATCCTCTTCATCCTTGGAGGCTTTCAACTGAATGTAAGAGAACCCAGTGTGACACAGAGAATAAGAATCTCTGTAAACTGTATTTCATGCAAGGTCAGTTGATGCTAGAAGTCCATTTTAATTATTAAAAACTATTAATATGTAATTAGCATTATTTGTTACATGGCCAAGGTTGGGGAATAATCCCTCGGACTATACTTGTTACTTGTTTCTGTAATTATATCCATTAAGCAGTCCTCATAGTTTCTGTACTTTCTAATCTGACAGGTTGTCAAGCCTTAAAAACTATGTCATGTTTTAATTTTTTTTAATCCATTTTACAAACATAGTGTTTTATTGCTACTAATAAAACCCAAAACACCTTAATGGTATTTTATATTCTATTGACCAAATAGTTTTATCTGAAAAATTTGCTCAGTTTCTTTGTCTTAGTCACTGATAACATAAAAGGAGACAGATGTTTCACAGATGTGGAGGAATAAGGGCTCATTAATAATTAAGATGTTCAGTTTCATAATTGCATAAACTAGATAGATATGTACCTCATAAAGAATTTTTTCCTACCACATAGGACTGTAGAGAAACAAGACATTAAAAACAATTTTTTTCCTCTGTTACATTTTGCATATGCAAATTCTTTCTGCAGACCTCTGTGTGTCTGTGCATTTTTTTTTCTTTTCTGTTTATTTTCTTTTAACAGAAGTCGCTGAAATCTCTGGCTACTTTGATCATGTAATTTTGACAAGTAGCTGTTGTTCGTTCCCCCACTCCTCCAGGCCCACATTCTCTGCTGTCAGGTGTCACTACTGGTTGTGTCAATCATACATCTCCACAACAAATGCTGTGAGAGAAGAGCAGAGAGTGGTAGCTAAAATGTCTAACCAATTTAAAAACATATGTTATTACACTATAACACTAAAACCCACATAACTGTTGCAGCATTATAGATGTGTTTAAGACCAGCATGTGCATTCTAATCAAATTGCATACCTAATGGAGATTTACAAAAATTACATATATTCTGAAGCTTTTTGCAAAGGCTGCATCTATTCATTTTTTGATGAGTTTTGAAATTAGAATGTGGCCATTTTCTAAAGCTCAAAAGTTTTCAGTAATGTCTGGTGGATGGAAAGGAAGTGAGAAGAAAAGTAATATTCTGAGAAAGACAAATAGAGGAGAGTGAAGGACATTGTGCTCATAGAAAAAACACAACCATGGATTGTTTTGTATTATGTTGCTGTAAAAAGTTCCACTAGGACAAGAAATTTTAGATGAAGAACTGTACCATATTACCCCCCATGAATTAAGAAAAACTGGTTATCCAGCTCTTTTGCAGACTGGATATACTGGTTTTGGCTGGGATAGAGTTAATTTCCTTCAGAGTACCTGGATTTGGATTTGTGCTGAAAACAGAGGGATGTTTTAGCTGTTGCTGAGTAGTGCTTACACAGAGCCAATGCCTTTTCTGCTCCTTATTCCAAACAACCAGCAAGTAGGCTGGGGTGCACAAGAAGCTGATGGGGGGACACAGCCAGGAGAGACAGACAGATCCCAACTGACCAAATGGATATTCATGGTGTCATGCTCAGGATATAAAGCTGGGGGAGGATGAGGAAGGTAGGAAGGGGAATCATGGCACTTTTTATTCCCAAGTCATTACTACACATGATGGAGCCCTGCTTTCCTGCAGATGGCTGAACACCTGCTTGCCCATGGGAAGTGGTGAATAAATTCCTTGTTTTGCTTTGCTTGCATGTGCTGCTTTTGCTTTCCCTATTAAACTGTCTTTATCTCAACCCACAAGTTTTCTAACTTTTACCCTTTCTGCTTCTCTCCCCCATCTCACCATGGAGAAATGAGTGAGTAGCTGCATGGACCTGAGTTTGTGGTTGGGGTTAAACCACAACCCTGGCAAACCTTCACAACTGCCAACAAAATCCTAATATTGGCACTAGAAACACATANGATTTGCAGTAAAGCACAGCAAGGTAGCACTAAAATTTTGAGTGGTCTCTGCAGTATATTTTCTTGTTTTGGATGAATGGAACATACACAGCGGCTGTTGTCGTACATCACTAGAATTAGTTTCTTGGGATTAGCATAATGCTATTCTATGAATCCTCCTTTTCATTTTATGGCTTTTGTGTGGCTTTTTATTTATAAAAAATCCTATCAATTACCTGGATTCATTAGAAGTCTGCCTGAACAGCACAGTTCTGTATAATTTTCTTTACCATTATTTTTAAAACTGTGCATGGGAAAACAGAGTCTATGCAGTTTTTTATTCAGTATAGCACTGTCCTTTGAGAGGTAGGCTAGATTTACATCAAGGCTGATTACACCAAGATATGATCTAACTGCTAAAAAAAGTATGTAAAAATATCCACAGTTTCCATTGAAAAGGATCATTTTTGATATAAGAAAGTTGTTGCGTCTGGGATAGCAGGGAAAGATTTTGCTAATGCTATTCCAGAATAATGATATTCAGGCACGACCTAACAACCCATTTCAACATAAAGATTTGGAAACTCTAGAGAAACCTACTTCTGTAAATACAGATTTGAAAACAGCTTTGAAACTTTTTCTCAGTAAAGTCAGGTCTACTGTGGGGAAAACTTTCCTTTTCCTCACCTTCTTTTCTTTCCTCTGCTCCTCACCCAAGTGATATTAGGAATGTAATTAGCTGAAGAAAGCTTCTATATGCAACATTACATAAGTCTTTTAGCTACTTGCACTGAAAGTTACATGGTTGTAGGAATTCAAATAATGTAAAAGAGTTTTTAAATACTGAATACATAATTAACTTTTCACATTGAAACAGGAATGATGTTGTTCTTATGACTTTGTGGGGGAATTATTCCAAGTTTTTGTTTTTTTTTTTTAATGTGTGTGATGGAGTGAAGCTGTGAGTTCATTATATCCAATGGGAAAAAACTGTTAAAAGGGGCCAAAACGACATTTTAAGTTCTTCATTGGATCATGGATTGGTTCCTTGGAATAATCTTTCTCAAAGCTTTTTAATTTTCACAGCTCTTTATGAGTTAGCTATTTACCTTGGTAAAATAGTTATTGTTTTCCACATATCTTCCAAACCTTGCTGTCTTTCTCACTTT
>WBNO01031285.1:592-29505 GCA_013400575.1 Peucedramus taeniatus
TGGTGATCGACTGACAAGTGCCCACGATGGAGATAACCAGGGTCGTTAGCCCTTCGCATCTGAATACCAGGTTCCCATAACTCCGCATCTGATATCATCACTTCTCAGAAACGTCTTTGTCCAGTCCAGCACAGAGAAAGGAAACCTCATGAATACGTGAAGCTACAAAGGAATAGGAGAACCTCTGCCTCAGGCGGAAAAAACTGTACAAAACCAACCCAATGGAGATGGCATTTGTGAACAGAGGGGGTTCCGATGCGATAGAGGTCAGAGCAGAGTTCACCCAACGCCGATCCTGGGCTCAGTGCTATCCTTTTAATTGTGGCTACCCAAATTGTATTTTGATTGCAAAATAAAATTTTGTTTTTTTATTATTATGACTAAATTGGCTGAATCACTAATTTACCTATAACAACTGGGAGGGAGGCACAGAAATTCTGACAGTGGTATTATTAGGGCCTGTGTTTGATCTAGTCCTCTTCAACAAATAACATAGCAAAATAATAACATAATAACAAAAAAAATAAAGCAAAAAATAAATACAAGACCTAATAAATATATGACAAATATAAATTCTGCATTTTATCAAACCCATTATCATAATCCCACATTGCTAACTTGTTCATAATAGTGGATTTTCAGCAGCAAATCAGATTTTCATTAGTTTGGTTAATGAATATGCTGTGCTAGGAAGTCACTGTACAATTCTTGCTCTCACAGTGGTTCTTTAACGCCCTGGCCCAGGGCCTTGCAAAGCAATGACATCTTTTTAGAGCTGGTCTGGGCACTCCCCTGATTTGTCTATGGAATCGTGAAGGTAGTGAAGATGGAACTAGCCCCTTCCCAGAGGCACAGAGGGAGACAATGAAGCAGCCAGCACAGGAACACCGGAATAACACAGGAAATTCCAGTTAATTGTACAGAAAAATACTTTCACCAGAGGGTGGTCACATTCGGGGAGAGAAGCCTGAGGAGATGACGTGATCTGTCCCAAGACAACTGAAAGTCCCGTGGGCAAGTTCATCTCAGCATGGCCCTGGTATGGGTACAGGGATGAACCAGAGACCTTCAGGTGGCCCTCCCTAATTGAATTTTAGGAACCCATGATCCAAGAGCAGAATTACAAGCTTTGCACATCAGCAGTGGATTTCAGCTGTGAAATGGGTTGAGAAGCCAAAGCCCAAGTAGTAGAAACTAAGGAATAAGGATAGCAGCAGTCCTTATTCTCCTACTGCATTTGTTCTACCACAGTGACATTTTCCACCATTGTTAATCTGTGCCACAAGCACAAGGTGCACATCACCTACATTTAGATGTGTACTCAACTGCTGTGTGACTCTTGAAGGATAATCACAATTAATGATTATGGGGCCCCTGTGGGACCCCAATTCAGTTCAAATTGGTGCTTTTTAGAGGTCAATGCAAAACAAAACCATGAAAAAAGCTGAACACTGAGCAACATCTTGTTTACTCATCTCTTTTGTTTTACTCCTCCGACACTTCACACTTCACCATCTGTTCCAACTGATCACTGAGGGCAGGAACCTGAGAATTTCAAGCACTTTGTACCATCATTCCAAACCTTTTTATCTTCTTATATCCAGAAACAGAGGTGGTCTGCAGTGCAATGCTGGACAGGAGAGGACAGTGGCAAGAAAGAGCTTTTGGAGCATATAGCATATGGAGATAATTCTGTGTGGGCAGAGTGACTATCCTGTAAGATTCAGGCCTTCAAATATTTCCTGAGAAGCAGCTTTTCCCAGCCCCAGCACAAGATGCAGAGCAGCCACAGCACTGGCTTTTGCCTTGAGGATACCCCAGATGAGCACATTAAATATTTCCAGTAGCTTAAAGATCACATAAAGGCAAACAAACCCATGTCAAACCCCAAAACATCTCACTGCACAAAACAAGTCAGGCCACAGTCAGATCTTTAATAAAAGCACTTGAAGTCAGTGACAAACATGATACAGCAGACATGACAACTCAGAGAAATCAAGCTGGGGGTAGCAGTGTGCTGCTGGTGCCTGCAGAGGATTGAACAAGGCCCCTAAACCAAATGATCCCCTCAGTGGCTCCTCAGCTGCTCACAACACTCTTGAAGGCTGCTAAAAGTCTCTCTTGCCTCACCCCTCCTCAAGCTGGTAGAAGCACGCAATGGTCTTGGTTCTGACCAAAACTGATAGAATAAATTAACCCAGGAGAAAGTTCCAGCTCTAATCTCTGAACAGGAGGCTGAGTTGCTTTTACAGCAAGGAGACCAAGCAACCCATATCCTCCCTATTTCCTCCAGTTTCACAATATGCACTTTACCAGGGCACTGCTGTGGAGAGGGCCTGACACTGCCAGTCTCCTTCTGGGATTCACCTGATTGGAGCAGGGCATGGCAAAAGCATCTCCCTGCAGAAACCGTTCCCCACCTCATGGTGAGCCTGTTCAAAGCTGTCAGCCACTTGTGTGGCAAGACTACACATTCTCATTTAGCCACCTTCTGTCCTGCTCCCCTAACTGGAGCATTACAAACCAACAAAAGGTGCATAGGATCCTTTTCACTGTGACATAACTAGCTAAGTAACCAATTCTAATTCCAGGAGTCAGTGATCTTCTTTCACTGACAGGGCCCTGAAAGCTACCTGGTAAGGGTAGGGGTTGTGCAGCACTGAGAGGAAAATGGCAAAAGGTTTGTTCTCAGAAACCCAGCACACACAAGAGCTTTGGAAGGTTGTATCCCTGCACTTTGGTCTTTTTATAGTGCCACCTGCTCAGTATCTGTAGTGGTCTGGCTTGAAGGGCCCATCTCTAGACAAGCCCAGGTATTTGGCCTGTTTGTCACTCAGCTTCGTCAGCTTCACACTCAGCTTGTCCAGATGAGCAGCAGCCACAGCTTCATCCAGCTGGAAAACAAAACATTGAGATAAGAACATTAGAAGAGAGTTCTATTAGTTCAGGAAGTTGCAATCCAAAGGGAGAAATTAATGTGGAAATCAACAGCAGCAACAAGGGGGACTTACACTGACAGAGCTTTTTTCCTGCCAACATACCTCACACCTGTCTGAGTACAAACCTGCACTCAACATGGAAGAGCCTTGTGCTTTTGAGGGAGTCAAGTTAGGTGAGACAAAATTTTATATAATCAAACCCATTTAAATCTCATTTACACATTCACATCATCCAGCAAGCAAAGAACAGAGATCAAACTCTTCAGATAAAAGAATATCTAGTTTGGTAGAATGATAAAGCCCCAATTTCCATTACAAAGACACCTGGACATACTACACTGTCATCCTACAATAACACTGGAAAAACACTGGAAAAAAAATTCATGCCCTCTCCAGCTATCCCATCTTAGGGGCACATGAATAATGAAATTCATTCCAGAATCTCCAGTTCGGCAAGACTACTTCTATCCACTGGCACTGTCTTCATGAAGAATAAAACCAAGGTGGGCTGTAGGACACAAGCACGGAAAGGTTGATATAATTTCTCTGTCCCAGAGGTGTCAGGCAGACATGTAAACTCAAGAAACTGAAAAATGTATAAAGTTAGAAGCCAGTTAAGTGCTCCAGGAGCAGGTTCAGGAGAGTCAGAAACCAAACAGGAGGATGCTGACCAAGCTGCTGTGTCAGAGGGGGATGTACAGCCACAGGGGATATTCAGAGGTAGAAAGGACAGCACAAGCAGGGATCAAGGACAAGTCTGACTATTTGTAATTCCTGCAAAAAACAGGCAATCATTGTGAAAGAAAGCAGATACAAGGTAAGTCTAAATCCCAGCAGCACAGAGAAGACCAGCAATACTTCCCTCATATTAGTTAAGTAGACATGAAAGGCTGCAATATAATTGAAGGGCAGTAGATCAACAGAACAATCAAGGGTCAAACTTGCAGCTTGTGTGAAGTAGCAGGGCCTAAATGATTCAAAAACTAGTCCTGGGTTTCACACTCCAAGGGTCTGTGGTAACAAGGCCACTACTCTGAAGTAATCCCATGCCATGAACCAGGTAAAAAGCTCCATCTGCACAGAGTGTAACTCACTGCAGCTCAGCCTGCCCAGTGACCACTGTGGACCTGCCTCTTGGGAACCAGGACAGCCAAAGGTGACAAGACACAATCAGAAACCTAAGAGGAAATGGTTGAAATGGTGGCAGTGAACTATGAAATCCACCAAAGAGTCAGGTAAACCATGAAAGAAAGAAAACCAAAGGGGAAGGTCTGTGTTTAGAAGGAAAACAAGTACTTAAGCCTAGTACATCCTGTCAGGATGCCATGAAACAAAAAAGGAGGGTGAGAAATGGTATTCTTAGATGGCTGATTAGACTGAAACTCTCACAAGTTTATTTCCAGTGAATTTAAGACAGATTCCACCCACTTGAAAAAGAACTGAGTCCCTGACAACTCCCAGATGAGGTGTTCAAGCAGCAGCAGGGATCTATTGTTTCACAGCTGCTTCAGCTTGAGGACTTCAAGACTTAGACACAGAGACACACAAATTTAGATGAAGGTAAGCAGACATTCTCACCTTAAAATCAAAGCTAAGCAGGACAGATTTGGTGCCAAGAACATAGAGACATGAGTTTCCCGGGATTTCCAGGAACACATGTTGCAGAAATGTGTGCACATTTGTAATGACCAATCAATCAAAGCAACATTCTTGCAGTCAAAGAAACTGCAGTGTAAGGTACTTGGTAATTGTTAAGGCTTGCATTTGAACCTCAAAGCAATTGCACAGAACAAGGAAAGGCATTAACCCAGAAAATTATCACAGAGAGCTCTCTTGTGGGTTGTGACAAGGTGACTGCTTTATTCTTTGAATAAAGCCCTCTGTGAGGCACAGAGGGTCAAAAATGTTTTGTCACAGTGGATGAACCTGAGGAGATCACGGCCATATGCTCCCCTAACAGGCAACTTCATATTTAACTGCTCTGGGCATTACTTCTCATTTCTATGTACTTTCAGTTCAAATATGCTTACTAAAATTGTTATTCAGTGAGAGGATGAAGTCACATTTTATCAGCAACACTGGGATCTCATTTTCAAGAGAACTATCAATAAGACTGTTCCTTTGAATACAATTATGTGGCAGTTTGCTGATCCACTCCTACACTGCATTTCTGGTATGGTTTACTTGATCCTTAACTGATGAGTTTGTATACTTAAGTTCTTCAGGAAACACCTCATTAGTAAGCCCAAACATACACATTCTACTCCCCAAATGGAAAGAATTTTCACATTTACTCTCACACCTGGTTGTGCTCCAAAAGCAGTGGGATTTAACCCCAGCATCTTTTTCATGAACCGTCTCAAATTCTCAGGCTTGTTTTGGAAAATTAAAACCGTATTTGTTTTCTAAAAGGAATATGCAAGCTGTGACATGATCCAGACTTTTCCAAGAACAAAGAATACAGAGATGAGTTTAAAGGAAAATCTGATGAAATCTGTCATTACTATTTTGTGAAGTTATTAGGACCAGATTGTGATAAGCTATATCAGGTGCAAATGGGATCAGGACTCTATCAATCACAGTAAAAGAGATTCAGTTTCACTCGATTCAACTCTGCCCACTACACTTTGCTGCTGGACAGGTCTGTAGAAGGAATAAGCTGGCTGGCAGAAGCTTTTCCAACTACCCTGAGGCAGCACAAGGCTTCCCAGCATCTTAGAGAAGTCAGGAATTGCCTGGATGTTCTGTCACAGGACAGGCAAGTCCCAGTTCTGCACACAAAAGAACAGCCCATTCAAACCCAGCACATCCAAAGCAAAACATCCTCTGACAGACAGAAAAACACTTTGCAACAAAACCTTCAGCAGGAAAATTACTTAAAGCACCAATGAAGCCACACCTGACGTTGGCTTCCTTACCAGCACAGTTGTGTGGCTGCCACTCACCTTCTTTGGCAGGAAGTGAACTCCTACAGCGTATCTGTCACTGTGGGTCCAGAGCTCGATCTGTGCCAAGACCTGGTTGGTGAAGGAGTTGCTCATGACGAAGCTGGGGTGGCCCATGGCACAGCCCAGGTTGACCAGGCGGCCCTCGGCCAGCAGGATGATGTGGCGGCCGTTGCGCAGGGTGTAGCGATCCACCTGTGGGAGCAGCAGCAGCACTGCCACGTCAGACACGGGGCAAACCTGGGGTCTCAGGGGGCCTCCCTGCCCCTCAGCAATCCAGGTATAACAGAGACACCTCTCTCTCCAAAAGCCTGCAGCAACCCTGGGCTTCATTCATAGCACACGCATCTTGGCATCCGCTTCGTACTTAAACCAGCTCTCCAATTTATTTCACCAGCTCTCCAATTCTCCTGGCTTTTCCACATGCCTGTAGTCCCAGCCAGCTGTGATGGGAATGTGTTGCCAGCAGTAAATCCCAGTTCATCTACATCCACTGGTCACAACTGGTGTGTGGTGACAGGGAAGAGGGAACAGCTCTGCATGCAGCAGTCCAGAGCCTTGGCATCTACCACAGGGTAACAGCCAGGGCCCTCAGTCTGCTGAAGGTCCCCGGGAACTGTTCCCACCTCTGCAAGGCCAATACATACCATCAACAGCTGTCCTGCCTCCTGGTGTACCCTGCTTTGCCCTTGGGGGACCACAAGCATGATCCTTCCCAAGCCACCCCAGGGACAGCAGGACTCTGCACACAGAATCTAGGCTCAGATGGGCTAAGGAGACAGGGCCCTGGCTGTGAGAGTCCCACACAACTCAGGAGACAGAAAATGTCACTGTCCCACACAACTCAGGAGATAAGACATTAGCATGTGCCCCAACTGCCTGAGCCAGACTGGACTCCTGCAATCTTAAACTTAACTCTGCTTTCCACCTCTCATTAGCTCCTCTCTGCCCTGCCTTCACCCTAGAGGAGGTTACAATATCAAAGCAATAATGAGACACCAACATGGCCCATAAGTCACAAGAATATTCAGTATTAACTGGTATTCATTGTTCACATCGTACCAAGCATTTGGGAGTAGAGCACTTTGGAAATACTTAAAACATAATCAGCAACCAACTTTGACAAAACCTAATGCTTCAGACCATTTATCTTCTGCTAGCACAGCAGAGCAACTGTGACAGACCTAAAAGGGTCCTTCCTCACAGCTGTAGTTAAACTTCAGAAGCTAGAAGTTATTTAATATTAAGTAAAACACAATTTTCAATTTTGTTCTTAAAGCTTTGGCCTGTGAGTTAAAAGCCACATGTGATGAAGCTGTAATTGTAACAATACCCTCTTCTGAAAAAACATCATTGTGCAGGACTTTAGCAGAGATGCCAAGAGCAAACCAATACAAACCATGTTTTCTATAACAGGTATTTTGCCTTCAGAGCAGGTGTGTGCCTCCACCTGCCTGCCCCAGCTATGCTTCAATCACAGCACCA
This sequence comes from Peucedramus taeniatus, assembly GCA_013400575.1. NCBI lineage: Eukaryota > Metazoa > Chordata > Aves > Passeriformes > Fringillidae > Peucedramus > Peucedramus taeniatus. The sequence continues at coordinate 7,962 of WBNO01031285.1, forward strand.
TATTCTGCTTCTCAGGTTCTCATGACAGATTGTTATTTCAGCACAACACATACAGGCAGTAACCACCTCAAAGAGCAGCCCTAAATCAGCCTTGATTTCTCCTGCCCAAAAGCACTCTGCAGGTGGGATAAGAATGATCCCCCCAGGCAGCTGCAGTTGTTATTTTGGATGCCAATTCTCCATTGTGGACCAGCAGTGACAGTGCTCAGTCCACCCAAAAAACACCATATGGGCCATCACGAGATTATAGGAGGAAGAAACAAAAGAAGGAACCAGATGGGAAGCAGAACATGAAAAATCCTGAGAACAGCTACACTATTACTTTTAACAAACATTGCATTTACATGTTGAACTACTAAAAGACAGCTGAGCATTTAAAGTAACATTTCAGTTTTGAAGTCTGAATTGGGTGGTTTAGGTGTCAAAATCTTATATTCTTACATAATATCCACACAACCTGCCCCATGACAGCTGCTGGCTTGTGCATAGAGCCCCACACCTTCAGCAACCTGTGCTGACAGGAGTCATTCAATGCATAGGGGAACATAGCAAATGTAAAATTAATGCACAGAAATAAATACAAAATAGTAGTGGTACCAGCAAAGGCTTAAGTCAGTATTGGGGAAACATCTCATATACCGGCAGATAAAACAGGCTGATTTGTAAGTTCAGTAAATTGCTCCAGAAGTAGAATTCAAATTATCCAAGCAATAAGCTCCTCTCCACACTTAGGCAAATTCCTCCTCCTTTCCCCCACTGGACTTTACTTGGCTCTGGACTTTCTGGCTGCTTTGCACTTCTCTTTACATTATATGGGAATAATTTACAAGCCAAAGTTTGTACCTTGACCTTTCCTTGCCCTCTGGAGTTGAGTTTGTGCTGCAGGTCTGATACTTAAACACAGCTGAGCAGGGCTGCAGTGCAAACCCAGAGCCAAACCAACCTGCCAGCTTTTTAGTAATAAGCTTATCTCCTCCTTACCTGTCCTCTGAAAGCAACACATCAGTCACAATGGCACAATAAGATGTTTTTCTTATTAAGTATTAAACATCTCTTACATCAGCCCAGCACTGGTACTGAAACTTTCATGCTGGACACAGTCTCAATTACTTTGTACTTCCACCTGAAGTTAACCACCCTCAGCCCTGGCATTAATCCTCTCATCAAGAGTGAGATGTTCCTCACAGAAAGTCAGGGATTTTTGCTCTTGTACTATATTCCCCTCTCTGGTTCAAGATTCAGTAAAGAAGCTGCTAGGTTTTAGTAAAAATCTGAATATTTAGAAAGTTAGATTTCTTCAGCATTAATCCATATGAACAACCCTCACCTCAACTCCATCCTTTTCAAAAGGTAATTTTTTTTTTTTACAACCAGAAACTTGTAACAAATTTGGGACCACACTGCACCTTACTGCACTCTGTCATCAATGCCAGACTGGCTCCTCAAAGCAAAGCATTTAAAAAGGGATTTACTGCCTCTGTGAGGGGAGTTTGTATGGTGCCATATTAACACCCAATTAAATCTTCAGCAGTGTTTATTCTTCAATCAGTCCAAGGTTTAGTTTTAAACCAACCTGAGCTAGCAGAAAGCAGGCAGGTACCTGTGGGCTCCTCTAAGACAAGAGCTGCTGAGCAGAATCAGCTCCACTAAGGCCACAGGCAAGAACAAACCTGAACACAGTGAGAACCTGAGGGTGTAACTCCAGACCTGGTTAAGGCCATGCAAAGTGTCCCAACATACCTTTCACCAGTGCTTAGTAAGACTTTGATGTGGATGGCCAATAAGCTACAGGAGAGTTATGAAAACTGGAAGGGCAGATTGAGAGCTGAGAGTATGTTTGGGTGTGGTGTTATTAAAAAGTACAAAACCTGTCCCAAAATCCTGCTATCAGCAAGGACACTCCCTCTTCAAAAGGTAACCAGAAGTCCCACACCAAGTCAGATAAAGCCTGGTTTGCTTTATGTGATATTCTCCCTCAATGCTGGTGTCACAAAACAGTTTTGATCTAGTTCAGTTTTGTTTCTCTGCTTTAAGATACACAGTTGAAAAGCTGATATTTTCAGATTCTGATTTTCCCTGTGTAGCTATAGCCATAGCTTAAAGCAAATACATGGCGGGCACTCAAGCTGAGCAGGGGTAAAACATCCTGCCTGGTCTGCCCACACAGGTTTCTAAAATGAAGCCACCAAGTCTGGAAGAGAAACCCAAGGTTGGGAGAGCTCCAGACAGGCTTTCCTGAGGCTTCAGTTTCAGAGTAGATAAAAAAAACATACCACACTTTGAAAACAAAGAGGTGTGAATTTTTTCAAACTTGACAGAATCCCAAAAGTCATTCCATTGAGATTCCTTTAGGACCACAGCTGTTCTGCTGCAGAGCAGTACATGAGCAAACAGCTCCACAAGAAGAAATTCAGGTCAGGCACCAGGCAGTCTATGGGCTCTGCTCATAAGTTTTATAGGGTGTCTAATGGTCTGCTCTGTATTCCTCATCTAACTTGCTTTTGGAAGTTGAGCTATGGCATTGTTTGCAGCTCAGGGCTATGGAAGCAAGGACATTTACATACCCCCTGTTCATGCCCCAAACATCAAAGCTGAATGGACTTGATGCAATTGATTGTCTCTACAACCAGCACTAAGGGTAGGCTCCTGTCTGTCAAGGAAGTGGGAACACATGGAGAAAGATGTACCAGGCACCTCTGCCCAGAGATCACCCTGAGGGACTTGGGCACTGGCTGGAAACAATTTCTTTAATGCCAACCCAAGACTATCATGTGCAGCTTGTTCCAGCTACATTCTGACCACAGCAACAGTGGCTTCCAACAAAGCTAGAAACACCAAAGAACTTGAAGAGAAATACTCTCTAGAAATGGACACCGAGTAGCTACTGCTTTATTTCCAGCAGGAGAGCCTGTGGAAAGGCTGCCTCACCTGAGGTTTGATATTCACCGCCTCCACTGCATTGTCATTCAGCCACTTGGCATCAACTTCCACATCAAAATGGCCAATATTACACACTATGGCATCATCCTTCATTTGCTCAAAGTGCCTGCAAAAGAAAAAAAGTTGTATCAAAAGTTAATCCACAGTTTTCTCCCTCAGCAGATGCTCCAATCCACAGCCCTGACAAGTGCCCAGCTCAGTAACTGCATTTGACTCTCACAAGGTGTGTGGGGCTGGTAACCTCTCCAGGTATGGCAAGTCTACTGGAAAAGACTTTCAAGCTTCTAGGGAAGGACATTTCCCTAGATATACATCCCTAGGATATAAAAACTAACTAGAAAAAAAAAAGTATTTTCCCAGTATGGAAAGTAAAAAAGTTTTATTTGATTGGTCAAAACAAATACCTGCAGTTATTCCCCTTCTAACACTGAGGAAATTTTTTTTCGTGACTTTGGAGTTCCCAGCAGTTTTACATCTCTAGACACTAATGGCCTGATCTCCTCCCACCTAATCTGATCTTCCATTACAACATGAACAGTCATCATGGCAAAGAAAAGAAAGAGTCTGTGTGGAGCTGGGGCTATAAACTGAGATTTAAGAAGCAGTAACCAAACACTACAGGGCCATACACTGAGAACAGACTCGTTTCAGCTGCTAATATGCACCCACAGATGGAATCACTTTCAACCTTTACCTGCCTCCTCTTCTGTTCACATTTGTCTGGCCAAACAGAGAATTCAGCCCTGATGCCCTCATTCTCCCAAAGTCAATCTACCTCTCTGCAGCTTTTGTTTTTCCATCATGACATTCCATAAGCCAGGAACAACTGCAATGTGGCAACATCCAAGAAAACTGACCAAAGACTTAATTTCTCACTAAATTCATGCTAAATTCTGATGTCCAGAAGTCAGACTGTGTGCTAAGCCTAACCACACTGCTGATTAATTAAAAAAATAATTTAACTGTACAGCTGTGTTTTCACTAAAGCAAGTGACTTGGCCATACCTGCCCTGCACAATGTCAGTGCAGCCAGTGGTGGTGACAAAGATGTTGCCCTCTTTGCAGGCCTCCTCCATGGTTGTAACTTCATAACCTGAAAAGAGAAAAAGTTACTTCTCTACACAACCCCAAACAGTTATTAACAAGTGGGACATAATACAAGAAGTAGAAAAGTACAGAGAAAGAATGAGTCAAATGTTTCTGCGCACACCTGGCCTAGAAATGATGCAAGGTAGTGGGATACTGGTCTTGCTAAACACCAACATGGCAGAAAAACCATCCACCCCTCACCCTTTTCAAATCTGTGGATCTGTGCATTCAATGTCCAGAGGTATAATCTGGCACAGCACTCAGACTGGATTCAGGGGGTTGAATTTGCAAAAGAAATACCCCCACAACACCTGCAGTTCTTGGCAGGTATTAACAGAAATGGGATAAATTGGTACCAAGAGGCACAGTTACATAAGGCACCCACAGAAGAGAACAGGTCCAGAACATGCCCAGAGCTCAGCTGGAAAGAAGAGAGCATGGCACTGCTCTTCTAAAAAATGTATTGAGGGTAAGGCCTGGTGCTTTTTAATGTTTTAATTCCAGTCAAGCCTTACCCCACAGTAGTGATCAGAACAGCACAACTTGAGGACAATCCCTCACCCCTACCTCTCCCCATGGTCTCTGAATCCTTGACTACAAACACACCTTCAAGGCTTCTAGTAACAAACTCCTTCCCTAACTGCAAGGAAAGAATTCCTACAGTTAAACTGAGTTCAACTGTACCTCAGCAGGGACAGGGCTGAAACCCACTGAACCTTTCTTGGCCAGCTCTCATTTACTGCTCTACAATGACATGCAGACACCCTGTCAGATGCCCAAATTCCTGCTCTGCTCAGCTCCCACCTTCCATGGCTGCCTGGAGCGCGTTGATGGGATCAATTTCGGTGATGATGACTCTGGCTCCGAAGCTCCGCAGGGCCTGGGCACAGCCCTTGCCCACGTCCCCATATCCTGCCACCACTGCCACCTTCCCAGCAATCATGACATCTGTAGCACGCTTGATGCCATCGATGAGGGACTCTCTGCAGCCATAAAGGTTATCAAACTTGCTCTGAGGGAGAAAATGGAGCAGTTTCAGAACAGATGAAAGCCACTCAAGTGAAATTTCCTTAAAGAAAGAAAATGGACTTATGTGCAAGTACTATGAGAGTCACTTAAATACTTTAACCACCATGAGGGACACTCTGGAAGTGTGTGGAAGGAAGAAGACACTCTGGTCTGATGTTTCTATTTATTCAGTTTCAATCTATGGAGTTATATCAGACACAGGCTTCAACATGGTGAGAGTAGGGCTTGGGCTTGTTAAAAACTTTTTAAGAGGTAACCTGAGCGTCTTTCACACAAATGTAGGTCTGAGTTCCTAAACCAGATGTTCACCAGTTCTCTGCTGCTGTTTATCAGACAATGAAGTGAACCAAGTGCCACAGGAAGGCAAAGCACAACAGCAGCACATCATCTTATCTTTGCAAGACACATCCAGCTGCAGAGCAGCAAGCTGCTCACATCAACCAAGAGCAACTGGTTCTTGCAGCCCCAGAAGATCAAAATTACATCTCCCCCCATGAAGAGTTACCTTAACACTGTCAAGTTACCCTAACACTGTCACTCTCTATTGCTCAGACTTGGAAAAATTCAGCAAGCAGCCATTCACAATAATGGTCACTGCAACCAGGACCCCTTATATTTCATCTAATGCCCCGTATCACACAACATTCTCCTACTGTAACACTGACATTAACAGCCAGACCCCCCAATCAAAAGTGCCCAGCTAAGTCAGACATCAAATATTACTTCACCCCTTGAACATCTTCCTAAACTCAAACACACCCCGTGTTGTGCTGATTTTTGTAAAGCTTCTTCTTCTTCTGGAGCCTTTTGTTTTGACCAAGAGGAGAGGCTGTACAAACAGATTTGATTATTTGAGGAGTTACAGAGACCAAGAATTTTTAAAGAATCTGGCTACTAATGTTGTGCTGTACTTCCCAAGGAAGCAATACGAAAAAATCTCCATTCACAGCAAAATTCTGGTCTCAAAGCCTGTCCTGGCTTTCTATAGCCTTAGGGCACCAATCCTTCTTGCTTTTACTTAACACAGCACTGTCTGCTACAGGCAATCTTAATATTGAATTCCCAGAGGCCGCCATCTGGTCTAGTGGAAGGTGCACCCACAACACCTGCAGTTCTTGTAAGTATGAATAGAAATGGAATAAACTGCCCACTGCAGAAACTGGTCAAAGTGTAACAAATTATACCTCAGATCCAGAAGTCCCTGACTCAGTGCCTATAAACATTACCAGAGGCATAGCTGCCATTAATATATCAGAAAATTGTGTCACCAATCCTTTAAATTCTAGAGCTAGTGCAAAGTGGTATCTGTCTTGCCTAGTCCTGCAGATTTTCCTTGCAGCATGGTCAGATTTGATTCCTCATCACCAAATCCCCCAACTGCAGTCAAAGCCATCCAGGTGTCTGTGCATTCCCATGCAGGCAAGAGAGCAGAGGGTTGGATGCAGACATCTGCCCCACCCAAAATACATTTGAGTGGCAGAGGAGAAGAACAAAGCTAGCCACTGTGCTTGCCTTCTCTCTCCAAATGTTAGCACAGCAACCTGTCTGGAAATATCAAACTGGGAGAGCAGAATTTGTCAGCTCAGTTGCACATTTTCCCAGAGATCTGTAATTGTGGTTAGTACAAATCTTGTACTGTATGAATACCAAACAGTACTTGTAAACAAGCACTTGCTTGGCACTAGAATCCCAAATCCTCTCAAGAGGCTTTGTTAGAAACATCTGAATCTCCAAGTCTACTAAACAGTATTAATAATTATTATGCAAGCAGCACAAATCTGGGTGAAAAGGATGTGAAGAACTTCTTTCAACATTAAATGGATTCTAGCCCACTACCTATGAAGCAAGTGTCAGGTGCATCTTAGTGAACAGAAAGGAGACAGCAAACTGCAAAGAAGGCAGGCCACACATAAGAACTGCCAACCCAACAGGATAATATCTATGTGGGAACTTGAAATAGAGTCAGTAACTAGATTTAAAAAACATCAAGATGCATAAACCTTTAGTACACCTTTAATTCCCACTATAATTCATCTGCAGCCAAAAAGCACCACCACCCTTTAAACACCGTTCCACTTCATTCTCAATTCACCAGGGTTTATCTCAAAAGCAGTACTAAAGCTAAGCAAGTCATAAATATCTCCTTCCTGCCCTTTCCTTTGCAACTGCTGCTCACAGAGATCAGCCATAGGCTGACCAACCAACCTTTACCAGCACAAGCTCAAGGAGGTCACACTCTCTTTTCCAGCTGACACCTGTCCAGGGGCTTTAAGCTGCTCAGAGTGAGGACAGGCTCCTTGCCACAGGTACTGACTGTGCCCAGGAGTCATGCTCTCCAAAAGTGTGTTCACATTATTAAACAGCAGAAGAATGGATATCCTTACATACAAAAAGCCATTGATGTCCTGACAACAGGGCATTTACAATGACATCAAGGGCTCACTTTTAGGATATGGTGGAAATCTCTGTTCAGAACCAGATCAGGAGAAGCTCAGCAAGGAATACTTTCATGGGAATGACAACATCCCAACACTAAGCTGGCCAGAGAGAAGAACACTGCAGAAGGGCTCTGTCTGTCTATATTACCTTGGTGACAGAGTCATTCACATTGATAGCTGGCACTTTCAGGGTCCCATTGGCCTTCATCTTGTACAGGTTGTGAACCCCAGTGGTTGTCTCTTCTGAAATACCTCTAATTCCTGTGGGAAGAGTGAAAGTATTCACCTTGGTTGGAGTCAATGCTGTGCAAATCAGGCCATCCAGCGGCTGGGAGCATCCCCCAGGGGCTTAAATTAATCCCTTGGCAGAGAGCAAGGAAGAGATGAAAACCCTCAAACAACTGCAGGAACACCACGGGATGCGCTTCAGAGCCACACACCTCTGCACCTGCCGGTGCTGTGCCCGCCAGGCTCCCGGGCAGGCGGGTGCTTTGCCGCAGCTTCTCGGGGTTGGTTTGCCCGAGAGGACAGGATTTGGACCCGGGGAGGGGGGGACAGGATCGGGACCCGGGGGACAGGATCGGCCTCAGCACCGGCCCCGGCCGCGCTCCGCGGCGTCGCAGCGCCCTCTGCTGGCAGCTCGGGGCGCCCCTCAGCCCAGCCCGCACGGACGCGGAACGGCCCGGGCCGGGAGGGAGCCAGAGGATCCCCCAGCCCAGCCCCTGGCCCTGCACAGACACCCCAACAGCCCCACCCTGTCCATCCCTGGCAGCGCTGTCCCAACGCTCCTGGAGCTCTGGCAGCCTCGGGGCCGGGACCATTCCCTGGGGAGCCTGGGCAGTGCCAGCACCCTCTGGGGAAGAACCTTGCCCTGAGATCCAGCCTGAGCCTGCCCTGACACAGCTCCAGCCGTTCCCTGTCCTGTCACTGACACAGAGAGGAGATCAGTGTTTTCCTCTTCCCCTCACAAGTTGTAACTGCAGTGAGCTCTCCCCTCAGTCTCCTTCAGCTGAACAGACCAAGAGTCCTTAGCCACACCTCATATGGCTTCCCCTCAATGTTCTTCACCATCCCTGTGCCCCTCCTTTGGACACTCTCTAATAGTTTAACATTTTTTTATATTGCAGTGACCAAAACCACACAATATTCAAGGTGAGGATGTCCAAGCCCAGAGCAAGGCAGGCCAATCCCCTCCCTTGACCAGCTGTGAAGCCACCCATGACACAACTGGTCCTCCTGGCTCCAGGGCACTGCTCACTCATAGATGCTAAATCTGCTCCAAATCCATCCTCACTCCTCCAAAAACTCCAGCTGTGAGCTGGTCCAAGCCCAGGTGGGGAACTTTGAGTTCAATTCAACATGGTTTTCACAACAGAACTTGGACAGATTCCCCAGCGGAGCCTGAGACTGAGCCATGAGACCCTCCCGTTGCTCCCCAGACCACTCCTGTAGCACAGGAAGGAAATTAGACCAACAGCACCAGAAGGGAAAAGGCTGATTAACTGGAGAAGGCTCCAGACAGAGGTCACTGGAGCTTTTTAATACTTGAAGTGGGCTTACAAGATATGGACACACTGTTTAGCATGGCCTGTTGCAACAGGACAAGGGGAAATGGTTTTAAATTGAGAGGGTGATTCAGACTAGATACAAGACACTTTTTTTTTTACAATGAGGGTGAATAGGCTGCCCTGAGAAGTGCTCTAGGCCCCATCCCTGGGAACGTTCAAAGGGCTCTGAGCAACCTGATGTGAAAGTGTCCTGCCCATTACAGGCACGTAGGACTAGAAAGCCTTTAAAAGGTCCCTCCCAACCCAAACCATTCTGTGATTAGGCTGAATGATCCCCCTCACTTCTATCTCACCACAGAGTCCTCGACAGCCCTACTCCCCTGATGGTCACCTGCTGAGGGAATTCATTCAGGCTTTGGCATATTTAGAGCTTGCTTAGAGGAGAGTTCAAAGTTCACAGTGCAGCCTTGTACACAGTGAAATGGAGGATCTGTGGACAGTCTCCCAAAAGCATCCATTTCCAGAACAAGTGCCTGGATCATGGACAGTCCTCCCCTTGAAGGAAAGCTTTTGGAGGTCACAGCAGGAACCTCCAGTTCAAACCTGCCCTCTCTCTTCTTGTGTATCTGGCAAGTAAGAGACACACTCCTCATCCTTCAGAGGCTCTCCAGATGAGAGTCCTGAGCTTAGCAGTGAGGTCTGGATTAAGCAGACCTCACATCCTCTATGCCAACAGCTTCCTCTCCCTGAAGGGGCCCCAGCACTGCTTTAGGTGCCATTCACAGCGAGTCTAAACCACTCTGCAGCTGCCCCAAGTGCTGCCTACACCACTCATGGTCAATGCCTGAGTGAGTGGAGAGCAGAGAAGGGCATGCAGCAAGTTTGAATTAAATTAATTCAAACGAATTAAAATTTAATTCGTTTGAATTAAACTGACACAGCCTTGCTAAATGCTCAGACCTCCTTTGCCCTGTATTTCTCACCTGAGCAATGAGCAAGTCTGATCAATGAATCACAAATGAGCCAGTCTTCCTCACACGGGTCTTTTGCACAGATACCAGAGACCTCCGTTGCACAGATGACTTTCCCCATTGGACAATTCTCATTTTCCCCCTTTCTTCCTTTATTTATCTTGATCTTAAGGGCATTTGGCTTAATGGAATAAGCCAACAGTACAAAGGCCATTATGCCCTTCTAACTGCAGACACACTTCAGGAGAGGGGAAGCTTACTAAGCTTCCACACACACATTTAACACATCTCCTAGTTGAAGGAATACTTCTTTCAACTGTTAGCTGCACTCTAGGACTGAACTATTTAAATTAGAAGCAGCTGAAGCATGGAAGACAATTCCCTCTGAAATCAGCCCAGAAAACTTATCCAGCCTTTAAATGGCAAATGGCATTTTCAGCTGCCTCATGCCAAAACGTCTCCCGTGCTCACAATCTACACACTGTGCATGCTCTGCCAAAGACACTCTTGCTCCACTTCCACAGAGGTCAGATTTCCCCACAATCCCTTAGGATATATTAGCCTCCATTAGCTGTAAGACACCAAAACGGGATGCTACACTGCTTCATTTAAATAGACTTTGCAGCAAAGGGCCAAACACAGATCTCAGATTAAGGAGATCAAGACTCTACTCCATGAGTCCCATTCTGGAAGTTTTTCTGTTTCCAAGGAGCAATGGACTGGAAGGGAAAACAAATCAAGTTTGCAATCCTCTACAGAGATCAGTCTTATTTTTCTGAACTGCTGCAAGAAGCTTTTCAGCTACAGCCAATGCAGACAGCCACACGTCTTGGGAAGGGAAACACTGACAGATATTGCATCCTCACTAGACTCTTTAAAACCCCAGAGGAAGAGTCATTTATATGAATTTAGGAAGCAAACCCAGACTTGGGTTTGGGGATGGGATGTTTTTTATAAGAGGCAGGCTACACATGTATGCCAAGACATTGGACAGATCAAGAGCCATTGTCCTACTGCACTGCATTATACTGGTCCCTTCCCCACCAGGAGCACAAGATCAGCAAGAGGGTGAAAAGAGCTGGAGGGGAGAAAGAAGGACAACAGGAGGGCTGGAAGTGTGAAAGGAGCTCAGCTCAAGTACCTTTGGGAACAGACACCAACCAAGGTGTACATAGTAGGGAAACAACCCTGCAAAACAGAATGAACATGGCAAATACTTTCTTTGGCCTCTGACAATAACAGGAAGACAGAGAGGGATGGCCAATTGTATTCCTGGGCATCAAACATGGGAAAAGTGAGAGGTCATGCATATCACAAAGAGGCAACCAAGGAAGCACAAGACCTTTGATGGAAGAGGCTGAGCAAAGACCAATGAAAACCTTTCACTATAGTTTAAAAAACACCAAGATGTTGAGTGTTGGATTATGAGTAACATCAGGCTGAGGATGAAGGACACAGTGAGGCTTGTCACAGAAAAAGTTTCCCTTTTCCTAATGCCCCTACCTGCAGCAGCACATGGATGAGGAGCAGAGGCCCAGACTCACCTCAGACAGCCCTATTCACAGCCTGCCACCTTCAGATTTTTTCCTCCTATCTTCCTGCTAAAGCAGAGCACGAGTCAGAGGAGAGCTGATCCAGCAGGCTTCTACAGCAACCTCCCCCTCTACAAAAGCACCAACACACCCCACTGTATCACCACCCAATTTCCTTCACATCCCAGGCCAAATCTGCCCTTTAACAGCCCTGGGCACATGTCTTGCTGCAGCACAGCTGGTGGACACTGGCAAGGCTAGTGAGAGTCTGTTGTACTCACCAGGCACAGATCAGCCTGGTTATGTCAAATTCCTTTCACATAAATCTTTTGCATAAACACACGCTGGCAACACTACACTGATCAGTTTTACTAACTTGCACTGAAGGCAAATCAAAGCATGAGTTCCAATCCTGACTCCATCAGCATCTTCACTGACTAACTGAATAAGTATTTAAGGTAGAAAACTGTTACTTTTTCACAGAAGGCTACAGGTGGTCATGACTTCATTCAGGAGTGCACTAAGACAATGGGTAAGAAATGCTTAATGTAAAATTGTTAATTGCAAACAGACATTGAGCAGTTCTAAAACACAGCCCTCTTTCAGGAAGCTTTTGGCATGACTGCAGAACTAGCAGTCATTCTCAGGTAATGGGCACAGTGATGTATGGCCAGGACAGGTCATTGCAGCTGCAGAGCAGAGATGGAAACAGCTCCTGCAGGTAAGAGATTCTGGTCTTGAACTGTAAGCAATTTTCACAGCTTGTTTGCACATGCCCGTCCCTCTTCCCCAACCCCTTTTTACACCAGCAGTGAAATCCTGCAGAAACACTCTCCACCCAAACAGCCTCCCAGGCAGAACTGTGCCTGCCAAAACAAAACACAAGTCACCTTTCAGCAGCTGTGGGTATTTGGTATGTACTAGGTTGGTAAGATCTCCACCATCATCCAGAATCATGTTGAGGGGCTGCCCATCCTTGAAGTACAGGGTCTGCTCGATGCACCACAAGTACTCCTCATCTGTCTCCCCTTTCCAGGCAAACACTGCATGGGAACAAACATAAACCATTAGCCAGTTTCTTACTCAGCATGTAGTGAAGCAGCCAAAGGAAGATTTCATCAGCAGCTCCCAGTAGCAGCTGACAGACAGATGATTATCTGTGCCTGCAGGCCAGCAAAGACATTTGCACTGAAAAACAGACCTCAGAATAATCACTGTTTCAGGCCACAAACATGGTCAAAATTTTGAGACTTCATTGTTCTCCTTTTTCTTCTTCTATGTTAAAAAGGAGAAGACAAAGCAAACTAAAGCAGACTTACATCCACAGCATCCCACTCATTAGAAATAGCCACTGGACATATTGATACAGATAAATGAAAACACAACCATAGCATTTCCTAGCACAGCAGAAAAGAGGGACTAGACTTCAACATATCTAAGCAGCAGAATATAAACTCTTCAGCAACTCTGAGTGCTAGCCCAGCACTAAAATCCAAGCTGAGGTGCCTCATCTGCTCTAATCAGGGTGTATTTCTATGTCAGTACAGCTCCAGCAACAGGCTGCCACCACTGGCACGTTGCATCCACTAGGATTTGCTTCTTTCCAGGCATCCTTACTGTCTTTACACTATACTCAATCCTCAGAAGTATTCAGCCATTCAAACACATATTGGGCACATTATTTACACACACCAACACTTGGCTAAATTGTCATGTTTTCACTGTTTACACAGAAAACTGACCTTGAGCCATGAAGAGCCAATCATGCAATTGCCTGTTCTGAAGTAATGTGTGTTAGGATCTCATACTGAAGCCAAAGAACCAGCATTCCTCCAGGATCTCATAAATTCAGTATGTGAAGTGCAATATTAACAAAAAAAGCAAGTTCCAAAAATAAGGATACAAAGGGCAATGGTCAAACACTTTGACAAACACTCAACCTGTAAATGGCTCTTCAGCTGAGTTTTGGGTGTTGAAAGCAGTGAGGAAGACAACCCAATGTCTAAAGAATCCTACGTGGCCCTCTGACATCCCACACCAGAGGCAATGCCTGAAGCTGGTAGTGCCAAAGGATCCAAAGGGATCACTTTGTTGTCATAGAATGTGCCACAGCTAGGGAAAGACCTGTGGAAATAGTTGATTATAATAAATACGAGAGACCCCTTCCAGAGGAGACTGACAGAAACCAAATTTAGCCTCTGCCAACAGCTGGGCTCAGTTCCCAGCACTGAGGATTACATTTCCTTCAGCTGAGCTACACAGCAGACAGCTTCAGGTATTTACACTGATCTGTGAGGAACTGCTCCTCAGCGGAACATGACAGTAACAAGACAGCAGCATCCTGATACAGCACTTAAGGCATATTAGCCAGGAACACAGCTGGGCTAATTCTAACCTAAAAATATCTTGGGTATTGACCCTGCCACTGTGACAGGGCACATGGCAGTTCCCTTACCTTTCCCAATCCCTATTTAACACAGAGCTTGCTGGAAAGCACCAAACACCTCCAGCTACACTCACCTACACACCACTCCATTTCATCACCCAGTCCATTCCATCATCTTAATGAGATCTAACATAGACTCCAACAGCAGCCTTTGCTGGGAGACCTGCACACAGGCTGATGCAACACAGCCTGAATCAAATGTCCTGGTTTGTAAAAACCACTGCTTCTGATGGGCTGTTTCTATCCTCAAGGTTGCTCAGAAGATCTTGACGTGTACAGTTTGATTTAGCAGGAACATGCAGTACAGCCCAACTCGGCCAAACCAGAACATGGAAAACTTACCAGGTATACCAGCTTTTGCAATAGCAGCTGCAGCATGGTCCTGAGTGGAGAAAATGTTGCAGCTTGACCATTGTACCTGGAAAACAACCAAGTTTTGTTTGCTGAACAAAGTTCTGAGATATCAGGGACTCTATCAAACACAGGACTTAAAAAGGGAGCAAGAGCAGAAAGAAATTAGTGAAGATTCCTGCCTTTTTCAGTAGCTCTGCAAAGATAAGGTGAGAACTGGGTGCCTGACTAAGTCAGGGAAAATAATGTCACATGGAGAGAATGTGAATGAGCTTTAGCTGTGCCATATATTCAGCCATTTCCTTGCTCACAAGCACTTCTCCCAAACAGCCAGAGCATAGTCCAGATCTTCAGGGGTGCCCAGCAGGCACAGGGTGCTCACAGGGTGAGTTTGGAAGTTTTGGTCAATAAAGGTCAGATTTTCAGAACAGCAAGTGTCCACTGAGGGTAAGGACATGCAGCAACACACCTGCTGGCACCCACAAGAGTCAGAGCTGAAACATTACACTCAATCCAGGCATTCTCTAAGATTATGCTCACCCACCTCCCACTCTGTGTTCCAGTCATGGAAGCTTTTCCAGCTGAGCTAAGTGTTTTCCTCAGATTTCATAACTAGGCTCAGGCACCTAGAAAAGCAACAGCATGTTGCTGAGTTGCACTGAAAAGGATCTGCACACCAACTGCAGCTCACAGCACCACATCCCAGAGCCACATACCCTCTTGCTCCCCACAGGGCTGACTGGCAGCTATTTGCATGTTCATTGGTTACAGAGCTTGAGTAGAGAGGGGAATGAGGCACAATCATCCAGCCTGTTTTCAGATACTCATCCCCCCTGATCAAAAAGTGACATTTTGAAGTAAAGAGTGCAGTAGGAAGCAGCCTACACTACCAACACTTGTCATGGAAACACACCTGGAAGGAGCACAGGAAAACAGAATCCATAACCTAAAGCTGCACCTCCTCACCTGGGTTTTTGCAAGTTCCCCCCATACCAGCAGAAGTGACATCAGGAGGTGTCATGACATTTAAAGTATACAGAATACCTATATGTTGTTTACACTTCAGACTTGTTACAGACTTGTGGTAGTGACATAGAGCTTAGAATAACTGGAATACCTGATGGGCTCAGACCCTAGTATTTATATCACTGGTTATGGAAAGGATTCTTTTTTGTTACAAATTATGAAGCACAGAGTATTTATTCTATCCTTATTAACCCAGCCAAAAAATGGAGACCAAGGTTACTGTGCTGCAGTGAGCTACATCCTCATTACATGAGGTATGATTTTATCAGTTTAATTCCTCCCTCCCTGGCACCAAAGTTCTGATGGAACAGGTGAACCAGGGCTGAATCCAAACTCAAATCAAAGCCTAAACTAATCCACAGGCATCAGGACAAGGAGCTAACACAGCAGCACACACCTTTAAAGGTACAACCACATCTTAGAGAAACCAAGTCTCTGCAGGTACCTCCCTGAATGACTTGGATGAATCCCACATAACACTAATCTGGGGTTATGCTCAGCTTAAAGCAGTTTGCCAATGTTTAACCAAGCACACAGCTGCCTCCTAGGCCAGCCATAGTGGGATGCAGCAACCAAGAGGAGCAGCAAGGAGCTTTTCCAAATTTCATTGGCTACTGCTTCCTTTTAAATCCTGTAGAGGGATAGGAGTTCCACATGGAGTGGCTGGAACAAAGCCAGGACTGTACCTCCACATCAAAGCTCTCCTTCAGCACTGCACCATTTGCAACCACAGGACAACTCTGAACAGGCTGGGGAACACCTGCACAGCAGCATGTACCTTGCCCAGGCTGACCTGGCAGAGCGTCCATACCTACTCCTCCTCTTTTTTAGGAAATACCTTCACTGCTATGGAGAAAACTCCTCCTTCTCCCAGCACCTTTCAAGCAGCATGACACTGCTCAATTCTCAACTGTTCCCAGAGAGGGATCACACACAGGGCACCTCTGGGCAGCCAAACTGCAGGAAGAAGGAACTGCAGATCGTAGACATACTTAATCCATCGAAATTCCAGTCAGCTCCCTGCTCAGCACACAGGCAATGCAGACTGTGCTCAGATACCTGGCTCTCCTCATGCCCTGTACAGCAAACACTCAGCTATGATGTCTGGACTTAATTCAGCAAGTCAGGCATGAGACACAAGGCAGTAAATAGCTTCTAAGTATCTCAGACTTTAATATGGATAAGAATAACTGGTCCATAGCCACACAAAAAATTCAGTGGAGATCCCTGCCCTCAATCCCTGAGCCACACTGCATCCCTGCTGTTTTCCTGCACAGTACGAGCTCTCAGTAAACTTCGTTAGATTTTGCTGACTTTACCAGGGCAGAGTGAGGTTCTTAATACAGGCTTATCTGTGCTGGAGGCTGTCCCTAGAGCTGCAGCATGAGCAGCCACAGCACTGCAAGCCTGAGCACAGCACGGTTGAGTGGGAACAGCTGTGGGCACTGCACACAGGGCACAACAGCCACTCAAAGCTGCAGCTTGTCCACAGGGAATGCACACACACCCCACACCCCAGAGGTGCTGAGGGCAAGCAACAAGTTTCTTGCTCAAGGAGAAAAGACAATTCATCCACATGGAGACTGCAGCCTCGTCCAAAAAGCACAAACATTTGCCAGGATTCTGTAAGGTGTTACATAAGCAGGAGCAGTGACCTGGCAGAGTGTTGCTCAAGAGATGAGGGAGAAACTCAGAGCCACGTTACCTCAGCCCCCAGCACGATGAGGGTCTCTATGAGCACTGCTGTCTGCACGGTCATGTGGAGGCAGCCAGCGATGCGGGCGCCTTTCAGGGGCTTGGATGCAGAGTACATCTCCCTCATCTTCATCAGCCCTGGCATCTCATTCTCCGCAATCTCAATGGCCTTGCGACCCCAGTCCGCAAGGCTGATGTCAGCTGCAAGAGAAGCAGGACAGGTGTCAGAGTTTGAATAGCTGAGACCTTGGTATCTGTTCACACACTTGTGGGTAGGCATTGGCTGCAACAGCTGAACTGAACACCCAGCAACAGCTGGGAGACAGAGCTGTAGAAAAAACAGACCCTAATCCAGTTACTTCCTGATTCTTTGCTATGGTACACAGGCTTTTACACAAGTTTAGACCAAACCTAACAGCCCCTCTAAAAAAAAAAAAAAAAAAGCATGCTACTGCAAGAGGGTATAAATCAACTGTGATCTAGTGCACAAACATCCCAAGGTCCATGAATTCAGTAATCCACAGCCTTAAGCACTTCCTACAGACACTCCCCAAGAGTACAAAACTTCCTATAGGGACTGACTTCCACAGTATTGATCTGCACGTGGGGAGGCATTGGCTGTAGGGCAGTGGCTTCCCACACTGAGAATGCTCCCTAAGAGTGCACCAGGAGCTGAGCCCAGTTTAGCTCCCCCTCCTCACAGCAAACCTGCAGGTCCTTCCCCCTTGGATCCACAAAAATTATTTCAAGTGACTGTTATTACCTTAGTTACCAGTCTACTTCTACTTTTGTAAAAAGAATCTACAGCAGAAAAGTCCAGCAAAAAATGAGCAAGAGAGATTTGTGACAGGCTCACTGCATTCACCATGGATGTCCAACCCCAGCCTTTTTTAAAAACAAAAGGGTCAAGCAGATAATGCCCAGCTGCATCAACTCCGCAGCACCAGCCAACACTGTGTCCTTCTTACTCGGTTTGAGATTCTTAGAGAGACTTCAGAAGTTCACCATTGCATTTAGACCATAATCAGATGCTTTTTTGTCACCTACCTCGTGAACACAGACTGTTTAGAGCAGAACTCCGAGTCAGACTGCCGGGTTTAATACAGGCACGCTAATTGCATTTTGCTGCAGAATGAAGCCTGGGGCCACTGAAGCTATTCCACGTGCTAGGGCTGACTGGAGCACAGCCTATACACCACTGTGACTGAAAACTGCCTGAAAACAGGCAAGGAAAGGACCACAGAAACAAATACATCAAGAGGAGGAGGTTCAATCTTACCCCTGTTAAGAGCTTGGTAGCCTTATCAGGACTGCTTTAAAAATACCCTGCAGTACTTTAGGTTCAGAGCCTCCAGGGTAAATTATTTATGAACCTGAACCGTACATACTAATGTTCTTTGAATGAAGCCTCCAAGGAAAACCCACCTCTTTATAAAACCTGGAGTTCTTTGTGAAGTTTCAGGTCTAGAGAAATACCCGCCAAAACCTTCAGGGCACATGAGTCAAAAGTCCCGGGATGGGAAATACTTTCACCTTCAGAGCTAAGCCTGTTCCCGCCAAGGGCTCAGAGCGGCGGGGGAGGGACGGATCAGCCAGGCCACGAGCGGCACAACCGCGAGAGGGAAGCCAGCGCTGCCGAGCCCCCTTTCCCCGCGGTGGCTCCTCCAGCACACAGGGGGTTCAGGCCCGGCTCCGCCGCGGGCAGGACCCGCAGTCCTCTCCCCCGCGGTCGCATCCAGCGCGGCGCCGCGGCCGCCAAGGCCACGCTCCCCGCACCGCGCTCACCCCGGCCCAGGGAAGGCGCCGAGCACCGCGGAGCCGGCCCAGGGCTCGCACTCACCCACTTTGTAGGGCAGTCGGTCCGACATGGTGGAGCTGCGGGGCCAGAGGGCAGGAGGAGGCAGCAGCGGCGCCGGGCTCGCTTTAAGTAGAGGCGGTGCCGCTTGCGTAAGGCGGGGCCGGGTTGCGCTTGGGCGCTGGGCCTGGCCGGCGCTTCCTCCAGGTCGGGACGGGCCAGGCTAGGCTACCTCGCCTCGCCTCGCCTCACCTAACCTACCTGCCTCCTCTGCGAGCACTGAGGGCTGGGCTGCCTGCAGAACCTGTCCTGTCCCCAGAACCTCCCCCCCGGTACTGCCTCTGCCGCAGTTTCAGTCCCGTGCCCGAGCAGGCTCTGGCGGCCGCTGCGCCCACCACTACCGGTGCCAGCACAGCAGCCGGTGTATAAACATCTGCAGGGATGGCTCAGAGCATAGACCAGGCTCTGCTCCGTGGGACCCAGCGATGGGATAAGAGGCAATGGGCAGAAACTGAAAGAAGTTCTACCTGAACACGAGTATAATATATGTTATAGAATAATTCGTGCTTATGTAAAATATATGTGAAATAAGTTGTGCCTGCATGAAAAAATTTTCAAGTCTTAAACTACAAGCAGCAGTCGGGGAAAAGATTGCTTCACAAAATTGCGAAACCACAAATGGCAGCGGAGAGAAAGACCTAACTAGCAAACTAAAAGACGTAGCTCGTGCAACTCCATGCTGAGATGGGCCCTTTCCCGGGACAGTCCGGGAAACACCCAAGCGACGATGACTCCATAAGTATCTACGATCAAGATAGCCAGAGTCGTCAAGAACGTGCATCCCAATGCCAAGTAACTCGACATCAGCATTCATCGCTTCCCAGAAACGGCTTTGTCCAGCCCAGCACAGAGAAAAGGAGACTACATGAATATGTGAACCGGCGAAAAGAATAGGAGAACTGTGGTCTTTATATTTTATTGAATATAATTCCTTCGCTCAGGATTTTATCCTGAGAAAAAGGCAGAGAGGCCCCAGAGATGAGATAAACAATCCTTATCTCATTTGCTTCTCCTGTGTTTTGCTCTCGTGGAATATGTTAGGAATTTGTTTACCTGAACTGATGAGCCTGGTTAGGCTCTGGTGTGCATTGTGTTCAATCACTGACCAATGGTCACACAAGCTGTGTCGGAGATTCTGGAAAGAGTCATGAGTTTCATTATTATCTTTCTAGCCTTCTGTAAGTATCTTTTCTATATTCTGTAGTATAGTTTTCTTTAATATATAGTATCATAAAATAATAAAATAGCCTTCTGATCAAATGGAGTCAGAGCATCGTTCTTTCCTGCCCCGAGGAGTCAAAGCTTCATACAACAGAGAACCTGTGCCCCAGGCGGAAAAAACTATAAAACTAACCCAACAGAGACAACGTTCGGGAACAGAGGGGATCCAAAAGCGATAGAGTGTGGATCAGTGTTCACCCAGCACTGATCCCGGGCTCAAAGGGACGCTGTCCCTTTGATTGTGGCTATCAGAGACTGTATCTCGGTCACAAAAGAAAAACCTATTTTTTTGATTATTAATTTGCCTTTATCATTTATTACCTATAACATGAGGAAGAACTTCTTTATTTTGCAAGTGACCACTCACTGGAACAGACTGCCAGAGAGGCTGTGGAGTCTCCTGCATTGGAGATATTCCAGATTTGTGCTGTGGGATGGCTCTGTTTGACCCAGGATGTGGGACCAGAAGCCCCACTGTGGTCCCTTCCAGCCTCACCCATTCTGGGATTCTGTAGCCCAGAGCCACATGAAGCCGCAGCAGGTTCCAGGGCGGTGCCAGGAACAGCCCTGATTCCTGATGCCAGGCCTCGCCACATGGGCACTGAGCAGGCAGCACTCCCTGTCTCACTTCCAAAAGAGGATCCCACAAGATGTTCAGTGTGAAGTGTTACCCTGGGGCACATAGACCCCTCAGTGCAGCGGGCAGGATACAACTGGTGAGATGCCAGGCAGAGCTGGGGCCAAGGTGTGAGCAGCTCTATCAGCCTGGACCTTGGACTTGGCTGCAGGCAGTTCCCCTCCACAGCCTGCAGCCCTCTGCCAGGTGCTGGGCAGGGCTGCCGGCCCCCGGGCACGGCCAATGCCCGCTGTGCACGCAAGAGGCACAGCCCCGCTTCGGCCTTGCCTGCGGGTCATGCACACATCTGCTTCTGTTCTAACATCTGAAATATGTTTTTCATAAGCCTCAGTCATGAACTGGGATGACCTTTCCAGCCACACTGTTAGACATGTCTCCTTTAACCCGTGAAATATGTAAAAGTGAGGATTTCCTTTTAATTACACAGAAATTCTCATTGAATTATTTTGAAAAGTTTGAAATAATGCAGAGTTTATCCTGAGACCCCAGTTCCCAGTCCACCCTGGGAGGGTAATTATGAGGGTAATTATTTTTTTAGGTGAGCAGCAACTGATCTTCAGTGACTGTCCTGCAGCGAACAGACCACAGAAATACAGAAATCCCAAGGGAACACCCAGACAGACAATCAGTACACGTGGAAATGGCAGGATTTCTGTATAATTCTCAGAGTACTGCAGGTGCACTGGCACACCTGATACCATACAAGGAGTTCTGTAAATCAAAAGGTTGATTTACAGAAATGTAAGGCTGAAGTGCAGGCTTCATTCCTTTCATTTTATCTCTCAGCATCCAAGTGTGCTTAGTTC
>WBNO01031287.1:0-20510 GCA_013400575.1 Peucedramus taeniatus
AAGAAAAGAAAAGAAAAGAAAATATACCCCTAAACTACAGATTTTCAGTTTAGAAGATGTTTGCATGTTTTGTGAAATTTTCAATTTAGAAAAGTCTGGAGCCCATGCACTTCCAAATTTCAGACAAGCAGTGGACCAATTATGCATTGCCATTTGGTGCTCTTACGAAGAAACATGAATGTGAGAATAGCCTGGTAACTGACTTAAATAACAGAGTAAACATGAACATTGCATACTGATTTTAAATTCATGTATTGTAAGAAAATGGACAAGTGCTTGTAATAAATTTACAACAGTAAACCAGTATTTTGTGTGTTTCAATCCATTAAACATTCTCCTTCCAGAAGTGCATCTCGTGCTTAGTTCTTGAATAACAGACATCTGCGTATGACTGCTGTTTCCATGTTACTGATTCTGGTTTTATAGTCTGAAATGACTTGCTTTTATCTTTTCCAAAAACTGACAAAAAGAAAAAGCATTCAAAAATATAAGACTGTAGAGTATACTTGTTAGCAGCCACAAAATTGATACTGCATATATAAAACCCAAGAAGACAAGTATAATTTTCCTGATGCAAGTGTCATTACTGTCTTTTTCTGAGTGTCTCTATTGCCACAGTATCAATTAATAGAAATGGTATTCCAGTGAAACACCTTGTTCAAGCAGAAGGGCTAAAATAACAATTCAGACAGAACAAACTAAAATAACACAACACAAAGAAGTCAAGTATCTGTCATTCACAACCAATGTCAGTGCCATAATCTAACACTTCTCCCTGTTTCCTTATAAAGCAGCCAAAGGATATGTCAAGCAGTCAAATGCAGAGGTAAAAAAAACCCAACTGTAAACAAGGGAAGGAAAAGCATCTGAGGAGAGGAAAAAAAACTAACGAAACCAAAACCGAACAACCCCCAAAATAACATGAAGTAATTCACCTCATAGCTATCTACTGCAATCTTACATTAAATTCAAACAAAATTTAGATATCCAAGAAAAATAAGAGAAAATTGGTTACTGAGAAAATGGGATGAGGAAAAACCCTACCATATTTTTAGGTCCTCTCCTTGCATATTTCCTATATACAATCTCTTACTGCATAATGTAACTTTCTGTATTATGCAACTTTAACCTTATCTGTCCTGTTACAATTTGTCTCAGCATATTTTCAAATAGAATGAAAGATGTGAGCAGCAGCATTGATCCATTTGGTTTCAAAAATAATTTTGGCCCTACAGCTGATAAACCTGCAGCTGATAAAGCTGATAAACACATTATAAATAGACAGTAAGGTGCAAATGCTATTTAGATGCTAATTCTGTTTGTATTGAACACTTCAGCAGACAGTAACTTCAGCACTCATTCTCTCTCTTTAATATGAGTACAGAGTAGAATCCCTCAGAGGAAGGAGAAATCTTGTTTGTAGGTCTCAGTGGAAGCGCCCCAGGAGATCCATCTGAGGGTTCTCTCTCAAAAAAAATGAGCAGTTAACAAATATTTGTAATTAACTTGGTCAGCAAATGGGTACATTGCTCCAACAGGGGAAGCACTGGGGAAGACAGGTTCTTCAGACTTCTCAGTCTTATCTGGCATTATGAGGCAGACTTGAAAGCCTTGAAACTTTTCTTCATAATTAGAAAAAAAAAAAAAGAAGTGTCTTCTGTCCTGTTCATTTAAATGGATACAGTAGGTCACAGTTTATCAGGTATTATCAGTGTAATTGAAATGTGCATATTTATTTTCCAGACTGAATGATGAGAAAAATTAGAACAAGAGCCTTCTGCTTTGAGTGTGAAATTTTCTATGCTGAAAGCAAAATCACAAATGAAGAGTGATCACTTTTGGAAGGTTTTGCGCAAGTAAAGTCCACAGGTAACAAATTAAACTTCTACAGACATAATATTTAATAGCAGATTCTATTCCATCCAGTCCAGATCAGTGGAGGTGTCATTTAAATGGCTGCATCTTTATGGAAAAAAAAATTGTCTACAGCTAAACTGCACCCAGATTCCCACCAAACAAAAATCTGCCATGCAAGCATGAAGTTTAGATATGGATATAAAGAGAAAACATAATTGTCTTAAAGGAAGACAGGGACACTGAGACGTAAAA
Organism: Peucedramus taeniatus; assembly: GCA_013400575.1. Classification (NCBI taxonomy): domain Eukaryota; kingdom Metazoa; phylum Chordata; class Aves; order Passeriformes; family Fringillidae; genus Peucedramus; species Peucedramus taeniatus. Next base: position 2,110 of record WBNO01031287.1, read on the forward strand.
ACATGTATTGGTATGTAATATAAACTGATTATTTAGTACCTTATATAACATTCAAAATTTAGAAGATTTTTTTGAAAAATCTCATCACTGAAATGTCTATATTAGACTGCAAAAGTGAAGCCAGTTATTAATCAAAACCTTGACATGGCAAACATGAAAACCACTTTTAAAGACCAATTGAAAGGTAATATCTTATAAGCTCAAAGTGGCCAGGCCTAAGCCAGCCCACCTGGCAAAGTAATAAGAAACAATCAGAGACTGACCACTGAGTAGCCTTTAGCATGAAGAATCTGCTGCTGTCAACAAGAAATTCTGATAAGCAACGAGGTCATGGCATGAAAAAGCTGTTCTCACCTACTAAGGCCAGAAGCCATGCAATTACTTCTGACAGGTACTTCTCAGTAATTGTCACAGACACAGTTAGGGAAAATAAAAGTTTCCTAATAAGAGAAAGGTCTCTAAAAAAGTTCAGTAGGTAAGTGTTGGGCCATTCCCCAGTTCATTTGAAATACCTTGTATTTTATGGTATTCCAAACATGCTCTGAATCTATTTAAACTCTACAGATTTTCAAAAAGGCAGGCATCTTGCCGAGGTAAAAAGCTTTCTTTCAGAAATGCATCTTCTTTTGTGGCTGGACATTAAGAAATTGTTACCACCTTCTGGTTAGTGGTAGCTATGGGTGTTAATTCACCAACAGGTGTCACTAATGATGCTTTTCAGTGGTATTTGAGCAGTTTTATAATGGAAATCTCTTAAAACCTTGAATTAAATACTCAAATAGTGTGAAAATGGAAAGAGATAGAAGTGATGGTAGAAATCTATCATTTCAGCCTTAGCAAGGAAAGGAATACATTAATAAATGGGGAGATTTGAGAAAATTTCTGAAAGACAACACCCACCATGTTCCTCCAGATTCCCAGTGCATACCTCAATCCAGTACATTCAGGTACAGAATGAGCCATAAATGAATAAACAAGAAACTTCAGGGACAATGGAAGATAGGGACATAAAAAGAGATTCTGGGAAGAGAGCATTATAGCAGCTTCCAAAACAGAAGTAATGAAAAAGAGTTGAATCAAATACATCTGCAGTTTACCTCACTTGAAGGAGAATGTTGGGTTTTTTCCAAAAAATAATAGCAGGCTGAGGTGAAGTATAAGAAAGCAATACTATGGTAGTAAGTCTGCACTAATTTTTTGACAACACCCAAGCATGAAAAAGAAATTCAGAAGTGGGCACTGATACCAGGATCATTAAGTACAACAGTAGCAGACTGGAGAAATTCTATAAAAATAAGGCAAGAGCACAAGCAGTCTGTAATTTGTAATATTTATAGAATCAAGAGGAAGAGTAAAAGCATTTCTGAAGCAAGCAGGGAATGCAGCTTGGAGCACAGCAGCAACATAGGGAACAGTAGAGACAAAAAGGTCAATATGTCAAAAATTCCTTTGTCACTCAAGTTCTATAGCTTGCTGGCAGTAATACAAAACAAGACCTTTTAGAAGGGGAATCAAATCAGCAGGATAGGTAACATGCAGTGATTGGATGAGGTGAGTGAGGTGAGACACTTATGAAGACTGAGGTACTGTAGGCTTTGGAAGAGACTCAAATAGTAAAGAAAGAATTATATCTTTAAGAAGGCTGTCAGCATGCAACCTAAGGGGCTGGATGGATCAAATTCTGCAGATAGTAGCACAAATTGAATAGGATCAAACCCCACTTTAAGTAACTAACATTCAGTATGGGCAGGCAGGCCCTCTTCTCCATATTCTCTTTGTTTGATCTTGGTTAGCTTCAAACTTGGATGTATAGTATTCAGACTTGAAAGTGCTACAAGAGTTGAATTTCTTTCTAGCTCAGGTTCAAAAAGCTCTGGCTCGTGCAGAACTGAGATGTGGAGCTACAGCTAAGAAACCTATGGATACAAATCTGCAAGAAACTTCTCCTGCCAATGAAGCACCTCTGTTTTGATGTGCACTTACTTAACCTCCCCTTAGTCACCTATAGCACATTTTACTTAGTGGATCATGCCTTAAGCAAGCTGCATTGTTGGTCGCACAGAATCAGTCACTTCAGAGACCTCACCAACTTATTACAAAATTAGGAAATATAAAACACCTTATATGTTGATGATAGTGTAAAATTTTGACAGTTTACTTCGACTGGAATCCTACAGAAGGTAAATTTTCAGAAAACGTAAATAGATTTGTTTATCAAGCCAATTGCTAATAGTAGGGTCTATCAGAAAGCTGAAGATAGACAATTCCAAAGCCTACACTTGTATTTGAAAGATAGGGACAGAATTTTCTATGAATATCTGGCTTTGTTATCTCCCTTATTTCCTTTTAAACCAATATTGACTGTTGCTTGAGATTGTCAACTGACAATGTTGAGAAGGCTTCTTCTTCGCAAGAGTGCTCACTATTCCTCAGTATGTGAAAACAAACATCTTCTGAGCAGCATTAGAAGCTCCTACTTCTGCCAAAAGTATAATAACAGGAATAACTAATGATGACTTTAAAGAAAAAAGAAATCCAAGTTTTTAACTTCAAGTGTAGCAATTAACCTACACAAAAAATGTAGAAATTTGAAAGAAAAGTTCTTCACGACAAAAACAGCCAAGGTGTTCCACAAAAAATGCGACAAAATGACAGCTCAGTGATTTATAGGGTACTTAGTTTATCACTTGATTGACACATTAAAGTGTGAGTCTGTGGGGAAAAAGCTGTCCAGAATTCTTGAGAAATCATCATAACAAGAAAAATAATAATATTTTTTAATATCTAAGAGTTTTAGAAGGACACTTCAAGTCAAACTCTTTAAATCAGGACTTGATGGAGGCTGAAAAATAGTGTGTAGCATGTGATTTAATTATTTTGTCTAGTAATAAAGGTAGTTTTGACAATTGCTCTCACCCTGAAACCAAATTGAGTTCTCAAGTTTAGTTTAACAACCTGAAAGACTAAAGCACTGAAATTAGTCCTTTATCATGCATTATCAGTTCCAAAATTTATGTTCCAGTACATGACCTATCTCCTTTGCGACATTCACCCACAAACATCCTGCTGTCACCCAGCTCTATGGAGACAAGCAGATTGCTTAGGGATCCTTGGTACTACAGTATCACAACAAAGCATATTAAGATAAAACATTTCTTTTAACCTAGACTCTGCAGATTGGATCATTTTGCACAACTTATATCAAAGATCCTCTGCAGATCAGGTGATTTTACTAATATTCAACCCTCCCTACAGATTCAGGTCATTTGTTACACATGAACTGTAACTTGGGTTCAAAGCAGGCATACAAAACTCAATCCACGGAAGAAACAAACAAAGAGGGCAGCCCAGACCATGAAGAAATTGTGTTCCTGATATTCCTCAGCTCCATCACACAGCTGACTGGGATTTGCTGCTGCACAGGGCAAAGCATGTGATTTTTGTTTTCCTGTTCTGCAGTCTCTGTTGTTTTGATTGTCCCAGGTACATAGACCCCATTTCATGGATAAAGGTGTTCATGGCCAGTGACATCCCACCTCACTAGTCAATGCACCAATGTCTAGGAGTAGGTGATCTGGCCACCACTGCCAGATGCTCCAGAATCTTTGCTTCAGCTCAGGCCTCCCAGCTATTGTCAGAGTTCCATCTTAGGAGCAGCAAGAGCCTCTTCATGAGGAAGGACAAGCCAGAACCCAAGGGTTATCCTAGTTCCTGATCAGACAGTACCTTCACCAACCAGGCACAGTCCCACAGGACCCAAGAAGGACCAAGGTGGAGATGGGATCCATCAGCCCTCAGGTTTTATAGGTTTTATATATAAGGTGAACTCATGCCTCAGGTCTGAGGTTAATCTAGTAAGATGAATGAGAAAATATGAATCAGGAGAGGACAGGGCTCACAGACATGCAGTGTAGAGTGAAGAAGAAAAAGAAGGAAATTTCTTCGACCTAGAAGACAAAGCTGGAGTCAGGCTGCCTGTAACATAGATCTGAGCCACCTCCAGGACATGGTCCTGGATGCAGCTGTACAGCACCGTTGATGCTGAGATCAGAGGCCCGGGCACAATGTTCAGTGTTGCCTCTGCAGCAATGGTAAGAGGGTTTGTCAGCAGAGACTCCAGTTGACTATGACTATCTCTGGGCCTTAAGAGAGCTCAGGTACACTCAGTGACATGACTACTTCTGCATCAAATGTACCCAAAAAACCCCACAGCGCTGGTTAGAACTTATGTGAAATTGCGGTGACGCACAAAATTACTTTTCCTCCTGTTTCGTGCCGTTACAACTTCTTGCTGAAAAATACAGAACTGTTTTGTGTTCCGTTTTAATTGAATTAATGGAATTAAATTAGAACATAATAAAACACCCTACATCTAAATCACAAGAATTTAATTCACTTCCCTGAGATCATGCAGCTCAATAGTTGGGACTTTTAAGGGGGTGAAACTGATCAATGTGCAATGGTTGTTAACTATTATATCTGTGCCCTCAGTGACTTAGAACAGCTGTTTTCATGCCAGGAGAGAAACAGCCATGTACCTGTATTGCATCCTTTAGCAAGCAAGATGAACAAGCTGACTGAAGATTTTCCAAAACTTTTGTTCTTTAGTTTTTTTCTAATGGAACAGCAATATGTCAGGAAAAATAACTGCTTTGAATGAAACCCACATTTATTACCCTTATGTGCATACACTTGATAGGGCAGCTTTTATAATTCCCCTCATTTTTTGTTTTTACTTCTTATAAACTCTGTGCTTTTAAATGTGTACAACTATCAGTAGCTAACATGGTTTGTGCTTTGTAAAGCACATTGAATTATTTAATTGTTTGTTACAAATACATTGCAGGTGGCAGGTTATAAATTAAAAGCCTATTTTTATATAAAAATAGAAAAGTCACACAACTGTCATTTTCAAGAAGAAGACAGCAGTTGGCACAGGTATAATCATATCTCCCAAGCCAATTTATAAGGCATTTGTTTTCAGAGTATAACATGTCACTTGAGGCATGATCAAAAACTAAGGATGCTAGGGACCACTTATCAGAGGACAGAAACAGTTTGACAAAGGAAGGCCTTCTGTTATTGCTCCCATAGATGTATGCATCAGTTTAACATTCCGTAAATGTTTCTATTAAAATTTCTTCTACAAATATTCGATGCCTTTTTCAAGTAGGAGAGAAATTTGCTTTTGGAAAATCTTTTACTGAAGATGTGTGTTGTGTTCCTCTAACTTGGGGTCTTTAAAAGTAGTTCCAATTGTCTGTTTTCCTTAAAATAAAAATTATGATACCAGATGCTTTGGAGCATTAAACTTATGTTTGTCCATTCTTATATTAGCAAAGGGGACTAGGATATCCAAGAAATCCTGAAAATTGAAAATAGGGATAAAAGTATAAGTAAGTAAGGGCAGATAAAACTCACTGAGGGATGCATAATGTGCTAAAATAACAATACATCATCATAGTATGTATATTTCTAAACATGAATCAGAAATTGCTATTTGATCGACAAGTAATTGCCTTCTACTAACATCAAAACTTGCAGAGTTATATTTTTTCTAAAATTCATGTTTTGGAACTATTTTTTTTTGTTTTTATTTTTAAAAAGAAGGATATATCGTTAATGGAAATTATAGCTTACTTCTCTGTCTTCTGATCTATTATAATGTGAGCAAAATGCATAACTTTCTCACTTACTTGGTACATCTTTCTGGCTAAATTTCAACCTAACTAGCTCTGGTTCTACTTGACTACTTATTTTTTAATTAGATTTTGTTCAAATATTACTCTCAGTCACTTTATGTTAACCCAAGTGGTACAGATTTCTTTTCATAATGGTAGTATCCCTAAAAATCAAAAAAAAAATTAAGAGCAGTGTGAAGTAGACTGTTTGTGCAGGATAGAAATTGTGTTATGCACCCAAATGATAATTTTAAAAATCTTGCACAATATTTTGTGGGGTTAGGAGATAGCTTGAACAGCATAAATTTTCAGTGTTTCTATGTAATGAAGCTCAGTCATTCTTCATTGAGTCTGGCTAGGATGGAGTTACTTCATTGCAATCCACATGGTGTTGGGCTTTAGACGTGATCAAAACAGTGCTGATAACACACTTGGTTGTTGTAGTGTGTGTTTTTGATTGTAATTTAGTCAGTTATATAACCCTCCCTATTTTGTATTGTTATAACATATTTTAGTACTAATGGATTGTTTCTTTCCCCCCTGTGTTGTTAGTTTTACCCTAGTTGTCCATCTCCCCAAAGACCTGCCCTTTTGTTCCCTGTTCCTTCTCCTATTGAATGTCAATCCCTCCCTAAGCCAGTCCCCTTCTCTAGAAACTTCCCCATCAATTTTGTATCCTTGGAAACCCCATTGGTTTGTTTAAGTTGTTCTCCTCCCCCATAATCCCCTATTGGTTTAAACATTGTATTTCCCACCTTGTCTTCCACCCCCAGTTTCTCCCAATTGGTTAAAGAGTGTATCCTCCCCTGGGACCGCCCCCATTTATAAGTTGGTGTCTGCCTCTGATACAGTGTCTTCTGGCCCTGACCCGCCAGGGAATAAACTCCTTTGGAAACCATAGGAAAGACTTATCCCTGTTCCTTGTCCCTACCCTCAGCACAGTCCTATCCCCCACGCAGTCCACCCGTGTTGTAGAGCAGCAGTGCCCTACAGCCACACCCCGATTCGACAGCTGTCTGGGGGCGGCCCGCTCTCACTGGCGGTGTCGGGAGCCAGTCGGGCTGAAGAAATCCAGCACCGCAGCACTTGGTGATTTAGGTATTGATGAGCTGTGCTTGCACAGCTTCAATGTCATCTGTGTTTCCCACTCCAGTAGGCTGGTGGTAGGCCAGACTTAGGGACAGGATACAAGCAGGGTGGTGACCAAAGTAACCAAAGAGATATGCTCTATTATACAGCATCATACTCAGCCAGAAAACTGAGGTCTGTTTTTGGCAAAAAAGCTATTGTTTGTGGATGAGCTCACCATTTCGGGTGGTGAGTGACTACTCTAGCACTACTTGTTTATCTCTCTTCCTCCTTGAAACATTAAACGGTTTTCATCTTGACAATAAGCTTTTAACTGGTTTTGCCCTTCCCATTCTCTCCCCCAGCCCGTTGAGAGAGCTTGAGAGAGCAGTTGGGTGGGGGCTTATTTGTCACCTAGGATCAACTGACCACTTACACAAAAAACTCTTGAATAAATGTAGTTTTTATGTCCTGGTAATGTGAATCTTCAACCACTGTAGGTCTTTTTATGAATTTAAATGATTTTAAGGTAATTACAGATTTTTTTTAAGTATGATTTAACATGTCATTTTAGCTTCCCTTTAAAAATTATTTAAGAAGTAATCACTATATCAGACAGCTTTACATGTTAAACCTGCAAGTCACTTGTCTCTTCAGATTCATGCCTGTATATTTATTGGAATTGACTATTTATAAATATATATAAATCAGACCAGGTGGATGGGGCCCTGAGCAACCTGATCTAGTGGAAGGTGTCCTTGGTCATGGTGGGGATGTTGGAACCAGACAATATTAAAGGTCCCTTTCAACCTAAACCATGCTATGATTCTATGATTTATTGAAACAATTAAGCAATTTCAGGAAAAGATGCATTACTTCTTCAGAAACCATTAAGAAAGAGACATTTCTCTAACACACATGAAAGAGTCTAAAAATACTTTAAGGTCATACTGTAAATGGAAATTGACTCACATTTTTTAAAAAGTAATATTGTAGTTCATAAAAGTTGAAATAGACTTTTTAGCTGTTGGAATATTTCTTGTGGAACTGGACAGACTGATGAGAAAAAGGGATTTAAACTCTCTTCTAGAGTGAAAGTCAGCGAAGCTTTTTAGGTAGGTGAAACAAACATATGTACTAGTGCACGTACATCTATCAGTAAATTATACATTTGCAAACAGCCTAAACACGTGAAAGAATAACAGGCAGCTAAGACAGAAAACTGTATGCTTTCCTCTTCTCATAAAATCAGGTGAAAGTGAGATCATAAAACTTAGTGATTCGAGCTAGCAGCACACTCACTTCAGCTGAACTTCAGAAGCACTAACACAGGCTCACAGATCTTTTCAACTTGTTTCTTGAAAGGGAGAGTGAAGAATTCATAGAGAAATGTAAAAGAGCATAACTTCCAGTTCAGATTAAAGCAACTTAGGAACCTAAACTAAACTAAAGCAACCTTAGGAAGATGAATTTTAAATTACAGACTAGAAATTATATTAAAAACCTCTCTCTTGTAAAAGAAGCAATGGAATGGTTCATTGAGGTGGATACTTGCAGAGTTCCTTCAGGTATTGACCTAATCAGCAAATATGTCTGACTTGTGTTGCTTTTGTTTCCACCACCAAGCAATAGGCGGGGTGGTAGCAGTGCCAGGCTTCAAGTACCCCAAAGAGTGGGAAGGTGAAAATAGAGGATTTCCCACGTTCAAAAATAATTTTTCTACAGTAAGACACACAGTATTTTGGAAGTTTTAAAGACCTAGTTCACCATCCTGTGGTGAAGCAGTGTCAGGTACATTTAACTTGATTTTTGACTTATTAGGTTGTAAACCTTGGGTGACTTGTTTATAGGTGACACCCTCTTATGCTTGCCCATCTTGGAATGCTCTTATTAAAGACAAACCAAATCTCTTTCATTGCAAACACCTGTTATTCTCGTTTGCAGAATGGAAAGACTCACATTATGTGTCGGTTGTCTCTGTTCTAAACAGAATCAGTTATTAAGTCTTGGTGGAGTTCTCTAAAGTATTTCTGTCTTCTCTTCAGTTACCAGTTACCAGTTACCTGGCTTCTGTGAGACTGTCCAAGCTGAGAACTTATAGGCCCAGGATATGAAATGTATCACTCTTGAAAATTGCTCTAGACAGACCACTGCAAAGCGAGAGCAGGCAGTCACCTTGCTGGGTTTTTTCTTACATTTAATTGGTGAAATGAAAGAAATAAAAAACCTAACCTAAAGTGTGTTTATACAATACAGATGTAAAGTTCAAAAGTAATTTGTTAGGGAAAGAAATATTTAATTTTAGCAATGTCAAAATATATTTTAGCAGATGCATTCAACATTAAAACTAATTATTTTTTAGAATGACCCAAGAATTAGAAAAATACCCACACCAATTAGAATATTTTGACTTTCTCCCCTTTGTTTTCCTTTGTACATGGTGGCAAATGCTGACAAAACAGCATTTTCCGGTAGAAATGTTGCACTGATTTCTTTCAACCATCTTAACGTGATTGTGACAGATTGCACAATATAAAAAGCAATTCTATCAGCAAAACATACTTTACACATTACACCCACTATTTTCCCCTTTTAAAGCATCTGTCACTGCTTTTAAAGGTCACATATTTCATGTTTCAGTGTGCAGGGAGAAAAAATATCTTCTCCTAACTTGAGAGATTAGCAGGGATGCTATACCAGCTTTGTTGTGCACTGAATAATTTCATTTATTCTTACTGTGACATAGTGCCTGGAATTCATTTTTGTGCAAAGAAAGACTTTCTTGTGTACAAGTTTTGTACTGTAATAATGGAAAAAGACCAAAACAGATTATTTAAATGAATGAGGTCTGATGTTTTGCTTCCACCAATTAAAGTATCTTCCTCCTCTTTCCTTTAGTGCTACTCTAAAGCAACTATAACATGAGAAAAGATCAAATCCTGTTTCTAATGTTGTGAGAAAAATGCCTCTGCCCAATACAAAGCGTATTAAAATTCTGCTATTCCTTGTATTATAGTCCAAAAAAATAGCGGGGTGAGCTGTAGGATAAACCTGCTTACGTCTGACAGCTACGGCAAAAACATACTCAAAAGGATGTATTTAAGAAGGGCACAGGTTTAGGAAAAAATAACTAGAAGGAGAAAAAAAGTCCAAGCAAATGATGTAAAAAACGATGGAAACAACATGGATCACTACACCTTAGCATTATATTCAAAGCTCTTGTCAAGTTCAATGGAGAGATATAGGTGGTTTTAGGGATACTGCATGTTACTGATTAATTTAAACAGAGCAATCTTATTCTTACAATCTTCAGTTCTAAAGAATTTCAGGTAACAGATCACTGCTAGAAGAAAAGGGAGAGCTTTTCTTGTGAGATATATGTGTTTAATACACAGTCACGCTTTTCAAGAAAATTGAGCTCAAAAATAAAAGGTAAATTAATTTATTTCATTGTGTATTTAAGGAGTTAATGGTCATGACAAGCCACATTTACTGGAAAGACATAAAATGAAGGGTGTGATGTTCTCCTAAGGGTGTCAAAAAGGTCATCTTTGTACTGCTGGTTCAGAATAGAACAGGTATGGCAGCCTAGCTTACTTTTTTATGTCAAGTGCTATCAAAGTTATCACTGTCATTTTTTGCAGTACAGATTTTTGTAGTTGTTTATGCAGGCTTGCCTGAGCTACTCCAATAGTTTTTTCCCAAAATTCAATAGAAGGAAATAAAATTTCAAAGAAAATATTTTAAATGGTGCACATATAAATCAATTTTGTTCTTTAAGAGAATGCTATCTTGAATTTTCTCAACTCTAGATGTATTTCCTCATCCATTATCCTCCCATGTAAACTTGTACTCTTTTGATCTTCTTATGGTTAGATCCCCAAGGCTCTTCACTGACAAATTTGAAATGTGAAGATCATGTAAGAATTTCAAAACCGATTAGTACTTTTTGATGAGAAGTGAGTTTACATGAATATCCATTTGAAGACTATAAGCTTTAAGGGTCTTGTTTAATTGAACACATGGTCAAACCTTAGCCAGTTTCCAGATGTCCACCCAGCTGCTCTCACTCTTTTTTCTCAAGAGGACACAAGGAGAAAATAAAGGAAAAAGCTTCTCTGTTGAAATAGAGACAGGGAGATCTCTTCTTCCCAGTTACCGTCATGGCCAAAACAAGCTTGACTTGAAGAAACTTATTTTAATTCACTGCCAATTAACACCAGATTTGGATAATGTGTGTGGGGGAAGACAAATACAGAAACAAGACATTCTCCCTACATCCCTTTTCTTCCCAAGCTCCACCTCATGCCAACATTCCTGACTCTACCTCCTCCCGAAGAGCAGTACAAGGGCTGCGGTCAGTCCATAGCAGCTCCTCTTTGCTGTTTCTTCCTCACGCTCCTCCCGAGCTCCAGCCCGGGGCCTTCCTCCTCCTTCGGGATAAGTTTGCTCCAGCATGGGCTCTCCATGGGCTGCAGCTTCCCTCTGGGCACGTCCACCTGTCCCGCCGGGCTCTCTCCCAGGCCGCAGGGCCGTCCCTGCCGGGTCTCTCCCGCCCCCGTCCCTGCTCCCGCTGTCCCCTCGGGGCTCGCAGGGCTGTTTCTCGCTCGCTTCCCCTCGCTCAGCCCCGGCTGCCGGGCAGCGTTTTGCCCTCCCTTGCCCAGGCTTTCCCCGGGGCTGAGGGGCTCAGCCGTGCCCTGCCAGGCGGCCGCTGCAGCCGCTGGCACCCCGGCGCTGCCGCCACCACCGGCGCCACCACCGGGACACCCGCGCTGGGCACAGAAGTTGTTTGGGAATCAAGGTGCTTGCTGCAGATCAAAAACTACAGTTTTTGAAAGCCATGACATTTAAAATATGACACTTTTTAATGTTTCATTAGCTTGAGCTCTTAAAATTTCATTTAATGTGGTCCATTTACCTGCTATTAAAACCCACTCAGTATGCTTACACCTTATTAAATGCCCAGCATTGGGAAAATGTTCAGTGCATTCTGGAAGTCAACACAAAGCAATGAGGCCAACCAACTTTCAATGTGTATTTTAAAATAATCTGTTTTTCTTATGCAGGAGAAACTAGCCTAGTGTCAGTCTAAGATGCATTACCCCCTTTTACTCTCTTTGAAAATTCACTGTGATTAGAGTTACGGACTTTGGCACAAAAGACGGAAAGTTACTTTCATGGGCATTCTATTTTACAAGCTCAGAGTCCAGAATGTCCTCATTTTGAACTCAGTCAATATAAATTCATTGCCGAGAATACAGCAATGCAGTGCATTTTTATTTCTGATGTATGCCTTTGGTAGTTTAATTTTTCCTTGAACTTAATTTGGCTGGATGCTTCAAAATGTTTTCTGTCTAGTGTTCTAATCTAATAATTCTTTTCAATGATGGAAAGCTGGAGGGGCAGAATGAACACATAAAATTTGCACTAGGGGTGTAAGATTTGGGGGTTTATATTGAAATGCTAGGTGTGGATATTGAAATGTTAGGTTTTAGTAGAACTTGAGATTACCTAGTCAGAAAAGAGGTTTACCTCTTCAGGTAATATAGAATAAGAATTGCTTATCTTCACTCTTTTCCCTTACCTTCCTATAAGATTGCTAAACTATAATTGGGAGAGATAATTATAAACATGCTTTCTGGCATCCACAGAAAGTATGGATTTTCTTTTGATAGTGAAGCTGTAGGTCTCAGAGAAGAGCCCTTCCCTTGCAACTATAGCCAGAAGAACTCTACTGGAAAATCTGGTGTATATTGGGTATCCTTTTCTTCTGAGGAGACCTTCTTCCCCAGCAAGAGCTGGGCAATATTTCCTATTCCAAACAATCAAGAAGCTAAGGAAATGTGATTATTTTTCCTTCCTCTAATATCTTCTACAAAACCAGAATTAGTTTAAATGTCATTTATGTAAGCACAGCATTCGCTTATAGCAGATTGCAACTGAATAACTCAAACAGATTGTCCTCAACTGTCTGACATAAGTTTAATATCCAGTTCTACTTGGCTGCTTCCACTACCAAATGAGAGCGAAGTGTAGATTTATGTGAATGTAACAAGTCATTATTGCTTTCTTCTTAACCATCACTAATTTTTACTTTATGGATAGTCAGTTCATGTACTGTCATCATCTCATTATCTTATGTTTATTTTACTGCCCATGACAGAAATTCTTATATTCATTTTTAAAATACATCAAGGCATTTTACATTCACCATGTAAGATTTCCCTCATGTCTTAGTCACAGAGATTTAATAGCATTTTTCTTTCAGCCATGCATAGGTTGAAATCACAAGATATCTTCATCTACTTTTTAACTTGATCCCCTCATTGAAGCTGCATTTATTTGTCTTTAACAGATGCATTTATTTACCTTTTATCTCTAGGCTAAAACCCATATTTATATTTCTGTGCTTCAGGCACTGATTTTGAATTAGTGAGAAGTTGAATTTATAAGTGATGGATGTCATAGGTGGGGACTAAAAATGTGCCAGGCAGTGGGGGGCACACCGATGCCTTAAGTTTTAGCATTCATATTTGTCAGATTCTGTGCTGCCTAGGGATATGGCTTTGAGCTTCATTTTAAGTGTTAGTAGGTTCTCTTCACAGGCAGGTAGACAAAACAATCCTTTTCCAGCTTGAGACCAAGGACAACCGTTACAAGGTTCAGGCCGAAAGGTATAAACAATGGGGAACTGAAGAGAGCAAACCAGGAGGATGGGACTTCATAACCTCAAACTGTAATTGGACTCCAATATTCAAATGGACCAAAAACTTCTAAAAGCATGAGACCCTGTGACTGGTCATCCATTTTGTGACCATTTTGGGTCCATCTTGGGTTTAGCCCTGTCCAGACTCTTGTACTGCCCAAGGTGTATCCTTTAAGGCATTTTAATGAATACCTACTTTATTCTATTAACTCTGTCTATTCTCTGTTCCATGTCAGCCTCTCAAGGCATCAACACATGCACATGGGAATTTTCCTAATCCAGTGGAAACTGATTCCAGCAAACCATGGGACCAGCGCTGGAGACATCCTGCTAGATGCCACAGACTCTTATCCAGGCAGAGGAGGGGTATGCATTTTCAGGGAGGAGCTGGAGCTCCTCAGGGATTTGCAGGCCAGAGTGGGCGTGCAAGATTTGCTGGAGAAAGGGGACAGAGGGAGCTGTAGTGCTGGGGACAGCAGTAGCAGGTATGTGAGCCACCCTGCCCACCCACAATGACAGTCACTTCCTGGGAACAATTCTGAAAGCATTCCCTGTTGTGAAAATAAGGATCATTCAGACTGGGGAGAGGCAAGGGTAAGTTTTTTCTCTAATTTTTGTGCTTCACTTGACACTGACACAGTAAGCACTCTTCTCAATGCTCAAATAGAAATGTTCCATATGGAAATGACAATACAGCAGCTGTGGGTAATGAATGTGAAGTGTTTAAAGGGATACGTAAATATTATTGGAGAGGCAAAGGCCAGATTCTAGGATGAAATTTTACAACTAAAAATGGTATTTTCCAATGGCTTTGGAGTGTGCTGAGAGCTCTCGAGAAAACTCCTTTTTAACCTTCTGAAAATTTCTGGGCCATATTGAAATATGACTGTTATTGATGGGATTCTTACCCTTAATTTTGCCCAGCTTCAAATGACATTTGCCTAGGTTTGCCTTATGTTTCTGTGATCATGCAATCCTCCAAAAGCTGTAGCAAGAGATACAGGCAAGATCTTCTCTGTTAGAAAATTTGAAAGTCCTTGGCTAGTTTTACTTAAGCTATGTAATTTTTTTTCAAAGAGTCAGCTTAATAAATGCACGGTCTGACAATAGCTGTGTTTTATAGAGACTATTTTTGTACTTGGGTTTTTTTCCATATAAGTATAGGACATGTTCATTAACTTTTTTTTTTTGATTGACAAGGTCTGCTTTTTTTTTTTCCTATGTGAGGTCAATGAGGTTACTGAATAATTAGTAAAGTTTAGTAAAATGTTAGTAATAGTAAATCTGTTATGAACCAAGTAACGCATTCCAAAATGCCTGTTCTGGTAGTGTCATTGCAAATATGAGGCTGCCATGACACCATAACAAAAAAACATGGCAGAGAAGTATATAGAGTTTGCTTTGCAAGGTCTTACTAGCAGGGGAGCTACAGAGGTGGATTCTGTGAGAAGTTGTCAGAAGCCTCTCCTCTATCCAGTGGAGACAATACTGATGGGCTCCAAGACAAACCCATTGCTGGCCAAGGCTGAGCCTGCCATAGATAGTGATAGTGCCTCTGGGATAAGATATGTAAGAAGCAAAAAAAGAAAAAGTTACATCTCAAGAGAAAATTGTAGCCAGAGAAAAGAGGAGTGAGACTATGTGAGGGAAACGACCTTGCAGACACCAAGATAAATGAATAAGAAAGGGGAGGAGGTGCTTCAGGTGCTCGGGCTGAGATTCTTCTGCAAGCTGTGGTGCAGACCATGGTGAGGCAGCTGTGCCCCTCCAGGCCATGGAGGTCCATGGTGGAGCACAGATCCACTGCAGCCCATAGAGGACCACATACCAGAGGAGGAAGATGCCTGAAGGAGGCTGTGAATCTGTAGGAAGTCCATGCTGGAGCTGGCTCCTGGCAGGACCAGTGGCCCTGTGGAGAAAGAAGCCCATGCAGGAACAGGTTTTCTTGGCAGGACTTGAGACCCCATGGGGGAACCACACTGAAGCAGGAAGGACTGCATGGGGTTCCTGAAGGACTCCATGGGGTTCTCACACTGGAGAGGGACCCTATGGAAGGGACCCATGATGGAGCAGTTCATGAAGAACTGCAGCCCATGGGAGGGACCCCACATTGGGGCAGGGGAGAGACTTCTCTCCCTGAAGGAGCAGAAAGTGGCAGAAAAAATGTGATTAATTGACTGTAAGCTCCATTCCTCAGCCCCCTTGCCACTGGGGGAGAGGAAATACCGAATCAGGATTAAAGTTAAGCCCAAGAAGAAAGGGGTGTTCTAACATTTAGTTTTATTTCTCATTTTCCTACTGTTTTGATTGGTAGTTAATGAACATATTTTCCTCAAGTTGCATCTGTTTGTCCTGTGGCAGTAATCACTGAGTGATCTTTCCCTGTCCTTGTCCCGATCCATGAACCTTTCATTATATTTTCTGTCCCATCTGCAGGTGAGGAGGGGAGAGAAAGAGTGATGTTGGTGTCCAGCCAAGGTCAAACCACCTCAAGAAGTCAGAGAGGGAGTTCTTCCAAATAAATTTCAGCGACTTATTAGTCAGTCTGTGCTTCTTTTCAACATCTTTGCCTTGTCAATTTTTTGTCTCTTAGAGCTCCCCAAATTCATTTTCCACAAGCTTTTAAAGTCAATAGTTACTTTGTGGGAACAGCGCGATACTTTGGGGAAAAAAAAAAAAAAAGCCAAAACTGATTAAATGTAAATTGGGGATAAAAAAATTCACTCAATGTTTTGTCACCTATTTACTGAGAGACTGAAAGTTCTGTGTACCAACCAGACTGTTGGAGTAAAAGCAAGTCTATGTAGTCCAGTATACTTCTAGTGTACTTCCACTGGTAGGTGAGTCTTTGACATAGTGAAAGAAATTCAAAAGTTTTAAGAATACACAAGCTTTTAAATTCCTCAGAAGTTTAAGAAAGCAATATGAATGATTCTGGCCAACTCATATATATTTTGTGGTTTTCTATGTTCTGCCACACTCTATCAAAAATGTATGCCCTCCTTTTTTGTAACTTCTGTTGAACCAAAGAATATTCAGATAAAAAAAATTCCTATCAAAATTCTTTTGTCCTAAATTTTATTTATCAATTATAGGAAATAAATTTCTCTGTAGTGTATATTCTATAGTTCCTACATATCCAACAAGCACATATTAAAAATAACACCAATATTGGGTAAAGCATATTTTAACTGGTACTTTACTCATCTTCCATAAGTCATGGATATGGGGTAAATAGCTCATGGGGAAGTCAGTGATATTTTTTTTTCCTGTGAAAGCAAGAAATATGCCTGCAGTACAAACATAATGTTACCAAATTAAATGTTTTTTTTTCCTGCATCCTGACATACACTTGGAGTTTCTGGTATAAGATAAGTTATCAGAACGCTATCTGAGAGCTTAGAACTCCCTTACAAATTATTTTGTTTTAAAATAGCCCAAATTAGTGTCTTAGCATGAATATGCTTTCCATTATTAACTATGGAGAATTTAATAAAGTGGGTTTTTTTGTTCAGACTTAACAACACGTTGAGGTGGGAATGGACATTGCTGCAAGAAACCCAGAGATTTATCAGAGACTGTCTTTTTGAAATTAGAAGTAAGATACTGTAGAATGCTGAGCAGATAAACAAAATATAAGTATTCAGGTTTTTAATCACCCAAATGAGAAACTAGGACTTAAACTATCCAGTGGGAATTGGGGCTATAAGGGGGATATGATCATTGACAAAAAATATTTGTGGAGAAATATCTTGTATTTCAGTTTAATTATACAACGATATCATTAGCAAATAAAAAAAAAACCTTACAAAATGAAGAGACTTTATAGCTTTCCACAGGAGAAGCAAAGGCAATATATGCTAATTTGAAGAAAATGTATTACTTAAAAATTTACAGTTCCTAGCATGTAACAGCATAATTCTTACACTAGGTGTTAGAGGTCAAAGATACTTTCCCAAACATTAGTTACTTGAGACATTGACTTGGCATTTAAAGATTCTCATCTAGAAGGAGCTAATACATATGAAAAGTGCTAATACAGAAACAAGAGCAAACATTTAATTTAGTGGGGTTTTTTATGCAGTTATAGAACATCATTTGCCTGGAATTTCAATTTTAAAGTAATGGGAAACATTTCAAAGCTAACTTGTCTTCATTTCTATGCCTAGCATTCTTCTCCCTCTTTTCTGTTTCTCTCCTCCCCTCAATATACTTTGTCTTCCGTTTAAAGCAGCCGTCTGCTAAAATTAGTGATTGTATTACTTAATTATGCAGCATTTGACTATATTTCTATCATTACACTGTCTGTCATTAAGTGTTATGTTTGTGGCTAATGACATCTTTTTCTTATGTGTCGACAGCTCATTTTGTCAGATTTATTGTGCATTACCTCAGTATCTGACTAATAATGTATCTACTACTAGGATTAATAATTCTTATACAAAGCTGTTCACAGAAACATAGAAAAATGCGTGTCCATAATAGCAAACTCGTAGTTACAGAATCATCCTAATTATAGTTTCATTAAAACAGCTGTGAATAAATTACAAATTCAGGGTGTATCTGAGTTAAAATATGGCATGAAATTGATCTTATATTCTGCCATGATATGCTTAGTTTTTACAAAGATCATACACTGAACTGTTCCCCTGAAAGCAGTAGTAGAAAAAGGCAAATATTTTTGTGGGAGTTCACCTGAAGATTTGCTCACCTGCAACATAAATAAGTCCTTTGATAAAAGTCCCTTTCCTTCCCTGAATAAATAATATCTATGCCTTATGTGCTATTATGTTCTTCCCTGTACATATTCAAGCGTTTCTCTAATTTTGAATGCATTCAAAAAGATGACACATCTGTGTAGTGAAGTACTGGTGTGGTGTGAAATCTTTTTCTTTTTCTTTTTCTTTTTCTTTTTCTTTTTCTTTTTCTTTTTCTTTTTCTTTTTC
>WBNO01031287.1:20753-47204 GCA_013400575.1 Peucedramus taeniatus
CTTCCCCTTCCCCTTCCCCTTGCCTTTCCCTTTCCCCTTTCCCTTTCCCTTTCCCTTTCCCTTTCCCTTTCCCTTTCCCTTTCCTTTCCATGATCCCTGGGCTACAGAACATCTGAGTCTTAGGTACCAATATCCAGGACAGAAACCTGAATCATGTTAACATAGAGATGGATGTCTCAGCATGGATTTCACAAGAAGCAAGAGCCAGCTGGTATCTGCACATTCCCTAAGTAATCATTTTTCAGCTTTCTTTAGCTGGTTAATGCAGAAGTTCTGAGGATTTTTCAAAATGTCATCTCATACCTCACTAGACACCATGGGGATGTATTTTCTATGCGGGATACATGGCCTAGGAGTTGTCTACTATTTTAATTCAGTCCCAGGAACACGCTTTGGCTTGCCTTTCTTCAAATATGACAAGGGAAATTTTCCTTTTTTTTTTAAACAGTGTATTGGTCAGAGACCTGGCCAGGCAGTAGGAGATCCAGGTTTAATTTCCTGCTTGCACAAGGAACTTCAAGCACATTCTGTTATTTCCCAGGAAAGACACTTACCTTACAGATGGTTCATCCCTTCTGAGGCTATGTAACTAGGCAGAAGAGAATGGAAAAAAATTAATTAGGCCAGAGAGAGGACAAAAGTGTTCATGGTGCTTTAGAGAGCTGACTTGGGCATACAAAATGAATCTATGGGATGAATAAGAAGAAGGACTTGGATGCAACTTTCTACTGTGTGAAGGAACCATAATATACACAATCTGATATGAAAAACTGCTGGAGACTTAAGATGGTGAAAATTTTAAGAGATTTTCTCTGTGCTGTTCTAAATTCTCCTATCCATGTGCTCTCCCAATTGTATTCCAATAAAGCATGTAGTTTTCGTAGGCAATGATGCTCACAGGAAAAAAAGTTGTCTCTGACTTCTGCATTATCATTTGCAAATTTACCTTTCTGGATGTGTGGAAAGATATCCACTTACCATTATGATTCTGGAGAAAATTACCCACTCCAAAGTAGTCAAAAAATGTACAAAGGGTTTATAAAGATGAAAGTAGTGGAATTGAAAGAAAAGGATGCTTAATGTACTTACACTGTCATCAGTTTGAAGTCATTCCTCTTCCCTTTTCTATCCAGATTATAAGCTTATTTTCAATATGGTCAGTCACAGTAATGTTCTCAGTCTGTGCAGGAGAGATTCCTGCATTAGAGGGATGTTAACTTTTTTATCCATCCTTTTTCTTGGATAAAATTCCTTTAAATTCCAGTTTTCTACATAGTTTATTGATTCCTGAGTTGGCACCAATGCCCTCAATCCCACATTATTATCTACCCTCAACTATTTGAATATTAATATTACTTTGCAGACCAAATGCTCTCTTCTGCTTGGCAGTTTTTGACAAACCTAACAGTGCTGAGAACTGAGAGATTTTCGTACCTGCTCCTTCCAAGTGAGATGGCATGTAAGCATCTGAATGAAGCTCTTCTATGTAAATAGAGAGCTTTTTTCTTTTTTTTTTTTTAGTCCTTAATTTCTTCACTCTTATTTATACAAATCACTGTATGGAAGGAATACATGCAGTTGATTACTAGTTATAGTTTGTGATTGGAAAGGATATTAAGTGGTTTTGCTGGATATGGTTCTTGGCTTCCAGGACATCTTTTAGACGTACAGCAGCAGTGAGTTTGTCTTCTGGAACTGGAAGGAAAAAAAAAGCATAGGGACAGTCTTTCCTCTGTTCTAATAATTTCAAACTTAGCTGTCACGGTCACTGTGACCGTGACAGCCAGTCTAGACAGGCCACTTTGCCTATGAGTCTCTCTCTGCTTAAAATAAAAAAATCTAGGAGGGCATCTTTCCTAGTTGGCTCTCTCAGTACCTGCACCAACAAGTTATCTTCAACATGCTTCAGAGATTTCCTACACCTCTTTATCTTCCCTGTTTGAGAGTCTCAGGGAATATTGTATATTGTCCTGGAAGTTAAAATTACCCCTAAGGATAAGGGCAGCTGATATAGAGGTATCTCTTAGTTCCTTGTAAAATAATTAATCGGTGTCATAATCCTGTCTGGGTGGATGTTATTTGACTCCTACATAACATTTACTTTATTTGCTTTTTCCTCCCTCCTTACCCAGATGCTCTCAACTGTGTCATCACCAGCTGCAAGAGGCATACAATCCCTCACATACAGCACCACCCTTCAGCATTTCCCACCCTGTCTGTCCCTCTTGAAGGGCCCATATCCATCCACCATGGTACCTTAATCACAGCACTCGTCCCAAAAGGTTGTGCTTGTACTTATAGTACTGCAACTCTGTGACTGGGCCAGAGCTTTGAGCTCCTCTTGTTTATTCCTCATGCTGTCTGCATTAATGTAGAGATATTTCAGATTTGCTCCAGTGCACTCAGCAGAACACAGTGCAGCAGGCTCACAGACCTTGATAGCACATCATCCCTCAAACATTGCCATGACACCCCATGACTTAACTCCAGTGGGCCTGATTTTATCCCTTTCCCCGTTCAAAACTATCTTGAAGTTTTCTTTGATCCCTTCTAATTTGTGTGTGAAGATACTTTTTCTCCATGGAGAAAGGTGCACATAGAACTAGTGTTCTGTACGCTGCCCCATGATCAAAAACACCTAAATTTTGCCAATGACACCAGTGATGGAGCCAAGTAAAGATTAGCTGGGTCTGTCTATTTCTTCCCTTATCATTTCCTGCAGCTGCAATGGTAGAGGAGAATACTACTTGTATTCCTGACGCCTTAATGGGCTATTCCAAGGCCCTGACATCTATCTTGATTGTCTTTGGACTTCTTATTGCAACTCCCTGAAAAATCGATAATGGATCATCTGAAGGTAGTAACAGGTTAGGAACTTTTCTCATCACTCATTTAGCCCAGGCCCCAGAGAGGTGGCAGACTTCCCTTAAAAGTGGGTCTAATTGGCACATTGGGCCTCCTGTGCCCCTTGGAAGAGTCTCCTATGACTTGTCTTTTTTAATGTATGAAAGTGGTTTTGATGTTGGCTATAAGGCTAACTTAACCTCAGTGACACTTCCAAACCAGATGAACCACCATTCTTGTAATTGTTTGGTTCCATTTGCAGAGTCTTGTACCTGTTGTGCAAAGACACCTGGAAGGGCAGGAGGGTCATGGAGATGTAACTGCTGAGCCAAGCAGGAACATGTTGCCATTCCCCTTCTCCATTAAGGCACTATGTTCTGTCACGTAGAGAGAGGATAGGGAATCTTCCACATCATGTCAACCTGATAGGTTTGTCCCAGGGAAGGTAGGGTGTGATTCCAATAGTCTGTCACTCTTTCAGACTCCCTGGTACTTCTGAACCTACTCACCTCCTCCTGGAGCTCTGTTACCTGCAGAGGAGTTCCTGTACCTGGGCACAACTCCCACAGGGGTGCCCATGTCTGCTGGTCAGTCCTGGTGTAAGAGCAGGGCTCACCCTGCAGTTGCATTTGAGATGTCTGCAAAACTGCATCAGATGTGGTGAGTGCCAAGCTTAGAGAGGCTGTGGCTTCTGCCAGGTGGCTACCATGACTCCTTTGTCAACCTGACACCTTCAGCACCCTTCCTGCACACCCCTCCGCCCTGTCAGCCACATTCTGCCCTGGCCACCATGGCACTCCTAGGGGCTTCTTTTGCATTTGGGGGGCATGGCCCCCCATCATTGCTCCTGGTCCTGCCCATTTCTTGTCAGCTGCCACAATGTGAGCTGCAGGCTGCCCAAGCTATGCCCAGCTATTCCCAAGCATTTCAGATGAAACAGAAGTGCAAGAGAATGCGATACTTTAAAATCAGTAATCTTCTATGTTGTGAAGACTTATGATTTCACAGAGTACTGAACAGTTACAATACTGTGCACAGGGAGCAAGGATATTATTAATGCCTAAACTTTTGTTGTCACATCCTTCTTTCCCATCTTTTCATAATCTTTCTGTAACTGAAAAATCACAGTACACATGATCTTCTCTTTTGCACAATGAGAAGGGGAAACCTGAGTAACAAGACAGAGCCACTTTTCTCCCTTTGCATTTCTATACAGAAACTCTATGACTTCCCCATAGATATCTCTAGTTTTGTCATACCTGTTATTTGTTTGTGAAAGACAGTTCAAATTCTTTTCATTTTACGGCAGTGACTTCAGGCAGTTTTGGTTATATCAGGGCTGACAAAGATCATTAAAAAAAATCTTCTAAATATTCTCTGGTGTGCTGCAATCCATGCAAAACAAACACATGAACCTTATGGGACAGTCACTTTCAAACCTTATAGTTTATTTTTAAATATCATCAAGGAAATAAAAATAAAACATGCAAAATTTTCAAGAGAATGAATACTTTTATAAATTTTGAAAGTGCTTTGTTATGAAACTCATCTTCAGAATGCTAGAGGCAATTTTCATTTCTTTTATTTCTATAGCTCTGTAACAGTATTGCTGTGCAATGAATGCCAGGACTGGAAAGCAAAAACTGGCAACTCTACCTACTGTGAGTACCCCAGAGGTTACACAAGGTAAGAAACCTTGCTACGACAGAGTCTATAAAACCAGCACATAGACACTCCATCCTATTTACACACAATAGGTTTTTTTTGATTGTCAGTGTCTCTAGTTGAAACATTCTGCTTATAAGCAATGAGTATTTTGTAGACTTCATTCTGAAAACATTATTTGCCCCACAACAATCACTGATGATCGTTATGAGGCGGTTGAAGCAAATATGCACCTGAAATAGCCAGTTAGAATTGTTTTTAAGATACCAAGAGAAAAAGAAAGTGTTAACCTTTTATTTCCATGTCAGTCAGGCAATGCAGTGTAGTTTAGATTTGGTTTTTTATCTTTTTGCTTGTTTCAGTAGATTTCCTCTGAAAGTTGAAGTCTGTCTACAGTTCTCCAGTTTTCATCTAAATAGTCATCTTGAAATAATTTAATGTGAAATGGGAATATGAGAATCTTCATAGCAAGTTGAAAACCAACCAGTGCTCTCTTACATTTTGATCTCAAGTCTGAAATGAGGCATTCAAATCCCAGCCTGAGAAATGCTAACTTTTGAAATGAAGGTGATCGGCAGTATTTAGTGTATTGTGGAAATAAGCCCCAGGTTTAAATCAAGGTATTGAAAAGAACAGGTGCCAACCTACATTACAGAAGGAAGATTGAAAATAAGTATGTGTAAGTGAAATGGGACAATTTTTATAAAGCACAGCAAGCAAAATGCTAATCATTACAGTGTAACAAGCAAGGTGCTGACTTCTTGAGGACACTACAGTGGCAACTGTTGATTTTTTGCTATATGACATTTTCAGTAATGACCTGGAAGAGCAAATAAGCAACATTTTTAGCTAGTAAGTTTTCAAGTGATAGAGATACTGATAAGAGTAGAGGAATATTGTGAAGGTATGTTGTGAATGAGCAAGAAAATAACAATGAGAGCTAGCTGGGAAAGTATTCCACATAGGTAAGGGTTAGAAGTAGATGACTCTAGATGACTCCAGAAATAATGCAGTTCAAGGTCACAGTAGATAATTTTAAAGAAGGTTTCACCTATGTGAAAAAAATAGGAAGTTTTTATTTTTTTCTTCATGTGCATAAAAATATGGTAATAAATCTATTTATGTGACTTTGATATGAATGTACATAGAATATGCTACTTGGTTGTTGATATTTTTCTTTACCAGACAGGTGTTGACAGATAAGAATTTAAATGGAATTGCAGCAGATTATATAATAAGGAAGGGGGTGGAATTATGTGTTGCTTGGCTGAGCAATGCCTAAGGGCAGGAAAGAGCATAACAATAGATGTGTGGGGAAATTGAAAAAAAAAAAAAAATTACAAGAGAACAGCATTTTATAAAACATGAGAACCAAGAGAAATGGCTATACAAATCAAAGCACAGGCTCAATGAGAGACACTTTTTTTCTGAGTCTCTGGTGCATTCATTTGCCCCCCAAAAACCCAAAATTCGTCATTGAAAAAATCCTACATGTGCTTTAGAATCACAGAATGTATGTTTTTCCTTGAATCCCTGATTTTTATGATTTACATCTGTTTCCATAAGTGACTGTACCATTTTCTTCACTTACAAATTTAGTTAGTATGCTGTATGATTGAGTACTGATAAATGAAAAGCGTAGAATATCTTGAAGAAAAAAATCATTATTTATTTTAAAACAGAAGCTTCTTCTAGTCAGATCCTGATCACCATAATTCAGTGATGGAGATGATCATAATTGTCATTACAGTGAGCTTTTAAAAACTTCGGACATTTTCAAAGGGTCAATAACAATACATTTCTTTAGCACTAAAGGGCCTCTTCACTGTGTTGTTTGGGATATTTGTATAAACTATATTAATACTATTCACCTTGAAGGTTACTGGGGAAGAAAATGGGATTCCATGACTAAAACTAAAATGTAATGATAAAGCGTGTTGAGGCTGATCCTTAAACCCTTATTATCTTAGGTCCCTAATTATCTATTTGAACACTAGAATTGTACAAATTGCATTTCTTGATGCTATTAATACGGCTAAAGTGATACAACTTCTTCTGGAATGGAGACAATTTTTTTGATTTACAGTTTCTTCAAGACTAGTAATTATTTTCCTCTGGAAAACAATTATAGTTCTAGGGAAAAAACGTAGGTGTGATTGATGGACCTGTAACAACATTATGGGGCCATAAGCCATTCAGTATTGTGCAGGATTCACCCAAACTACCAGGTCCATTGCATTTCCTGGAAGGACACAGAATTGTAATGAGCATGGACAGAATGACAGAATACTTCACTGTGAGCGTGCTCACAAAACAGGCTGTGTGCTTGAATGTACCACCAATGAGAAAAAGTTTTTATGCATGGTCAGTAAAGACAGAAAGCTGCATCCATTGAGGAATAGAGATGTGTCATGACAGAGAAGAGGTTAAAAGTCCCAAAATAAAACCTTGGTATATAATGAGGAAATTATATACCCTTATGCAAGGAAGGAGCAGTTTGACTGATTCAGACAGAACTTCCTAGAATGCTTCATTAACTGTGTAAACCCAGTGATCCTCAGCCACAAGTTCTTGTTTCATTCTGTCCTCTGTGTTTTGGATAGCTACAGGAAAAGAGGAAAGGAACTGATCAAGCTGAGAAAACAATCTTCCTTTTTTTTTACTTGTTCTTCCTGATGACAAGTAGGATAACTTTTTTCCCCCAGTAAACAGTAAATTAACTGAAAAAAGAAAATTATGAAGTACTGCAAAAATACACACTTTAGCCTCAGGTCTCAGAAAAAAAAAGTTTATTTTTTTCTTTTTGGCTTTTTGTAAGTTTCAATTTAAAATAAAGGAGTATAGGTGTGTTTAGAGTTTATATCCTTCAAACAGATTACTTAAAAAACTTATGTAAAATGAAAAAAAGGTTCATCAAAGTTAGCAAAGTATTCCATTACAAGGCAAACAAAATATTTTGGTTAACTAAAAATATTTATGACGTTTCTTCACTGAAGAACAAAATCTGATAAAAACCAAAATCACTTTTCAGTTTCTCCCTTTTTTGTTCTTTTTCCCCTTAAAATCTTAAGAACTGTGATAAGTGTCTTTCAGTTGAACTGTAACACCTGCACAGAGAACATTCTAAAAACACTATTCCCTTTTAAAGAAGTCAAGTAATTTAATTTTCACTGATCTAAGAGACAGTTGGTAATACTTTGAATGTCTCAGGATTATGATGATTTGCTGAGTCTTTGCGTAAGACAGTGCTTCTTATTCAGTTCACATGTTTTACAAATAAAGGGAAGACATTGACTGGATCAAATCTGTTCAGAGTGATCTTTACTAATATAAGGTTTGATCAATCTTCAAGTGTAAATTTTAGCTAAAGAAATACTGTTCTTTGATTAAAAAAAAAAGAAATAAAAATATAAAAAATTGCTTTCTACAGTGGTGTGACTAAAAATACATGGCATATAATGCCTTGACATTTTGCCATTTAAAGTATTATGTGATTTCAGTTCTTTGCTTGTGCACTTGCTGTGCTACTAAGAAAATGCTCTGTGAGGAACAAAAATATTTTGAAATATGTAATAGTCTTTATATAAATTGTATGTATTTGTCATGGACATAGTAAAGTGTCATGGACACTGGTAAAGTTTATTGAAGGAATTCATTGCATGCTCTTAGGTCTTGGGACTTGGTATGAAGCCAGGTCTTTCTTGCAAGCCTCGAAACTGTCGGTGACTGTGCTTATCAGATAGGATCTGAAGTATTAAGCCTCTGAAAAGTTCTTTTTACACTGCTGGTACTTCTCATGGGTTGGTGAGAAAATACTGAGAGTTCCACACTCATGATAGTTTTAGAAAGACAAAAGGGATTCTTTGGATTTCAGAGACAAAAATAATGTGAGGCTGTCAACAGAGAACTTGAATTAAAACATTTTTTTAAGAAGTCAGGAGTGATGAGTGCTTAGTTCCTAGCCTGGTATTTCTGACTTATGAACATGCTTGGAATGCAACAAGCTGGATGTACTTTAGCTCTCTACTCCCCCAGGACACTCCTAGGTAGCTAAAATGAGCTACATGAGTAAAGTTCATGGCCTTCAGAAAAGAGCTCAGACATTCTGTTTTTTTTCAAATCAAGCCCTGCATACTTCAGCTCAGATAAATATACTTTACATTTATGCATTATCTTTAAAATAAAAATCACTAAATTTCCATCTGGAAAAGATTTAAACTGGCACTGAACTACTATAATTTTTTTTTTCAAAATATAATTGCAAAATATCTCTATTATTCTATCTGCCTGAAGAGCCTCATGCTTAAGTTTATATATATAGTCATTTTATCTAAAGATCATTTTAATCAATAAATTTTGCAAGAGACTGATTGATAGGTAAATATAACCCATCATCTGAGAACTGTTGTCCAAATTTGCCAAGATTCATAGTTCACAGCCTGTCATGGTCTTATATTAAACCTAGGTATTTCTTCTGCAATTTTCAGTTCTGTCAAGTTACACATTCAAGGCAGATCGCAACTGTGGCAGTGTCAGTGCTGAAAACATTCCATTAGGAGTACACACCCTAAAAAGGCTCTTGATTTGTGTAAGTAGAAAGAGAAATTCATTGGGATAGTGAAGTAACAGTAAGCATTGACATTTACTGTAGTTTTCACAGGTTTCCACTTTCTTGAGACTGCCTGAAGTAAGCAAGCATGTTGTTTGGAAAAGATGAGAAAATACTTCTGTCATAATTTATAGGAAGAAAGTTGGGGACTTTCTTCTCAGTAAAGACTATGAAGCAGCAAGGTGACTGCTTCAGGGGTATCAGAAAAATGTCATTCTACCACTTATTATAACTCATGGAATATTTGTTTGCTTCAGCAAGGCTGTAGGTGCCTTCTTTCTTAAAGACTAACTCATAGTTCTCCACATCTCAATATGTCCTCTTGAGAAAGCAATTAAAATTCAGTTGAAATGTCCAGATTTTATCTCAAAGGTTAGTGATGCCTTGAGCCACAGAGTAGCTATATTTCTGAGAGAAATTCATTATTACACAACTGAAAGGGAAATACTCTATTGTTTCCTAACTCTTGTCAAGGCATTAATGAAATTGTTGTTTTAAATATAGATAATTGCTCAATACTCAGAACAGCTAATGCTAATATTGATGTTGGGAGATACCATTCTGTCTAGAAAGTAGCGAAACCTCGACTATTTTATTTCAGTTTTATGATCAATTTAATTCCTAGTTCCAAATTTTTGAATGTACACTATAAGGGACTTACCATTTTGTATAGAATATTGCTTATTAATAGCTCTCAGTTGCTTTTCCATGTAAGAGAGGAATTTCAGAAGATATTTCATCCCCTCAGATTTAAGTTTATGTAATTGCATGGGCAGTTCAAATGCACACTGGGAAAAAAAAAAAAAAAAATATATATATAGTTAGATGGTGCTTCCTTTAAAGACTTCAAGCCTTCTCCCACTATTATCATTTTTATATGTTTCACCTGAAAGGATACTCACTCAATGTGTGTAGTACTAGACCTAATGTCTCCAAAGACTTTTAAGAAAAAACATTTAGAACTGTAGAACTTTTATCAGCTTTGGATGAAAGAGAATCTGTTTTAAAGAGAATACTAACACAGCATTGAGCTAAAGCAAGGGAAAAATTAAGATCAGAATATTGTTTTTATTGCTTGAAGTATTCTGAAACAAACTTGGCTCAAAGCATTTGATGTCTTTATGCATAAGTAGCTTTCGAGGGGGGTGGTGGTGGTGTTTGTGTGAAATGTATGTAATCTCAAATAGAGAATAGTCCATGTTGGTAACAGCAAGGGCAAATAGTTCCCTAAGGGAAGGGGAGCCAGGGGTCCATCATGGTGCCATCAGCAGCACCAGCAGTGGTGGCACCAGCAAGGGTCCCATCCTGCCCTGCCTGAGCAAGACAGAAAGGTCCATAGGGACAAGATATAATCTAGATCAAGACAGAAAACTGAGACATCAGGTTGAGATTAGATCTGCAAACAGCAACCAAGGTTACCCACTGTGCAGTGATCAGCTGGCAAATCCAGAATAATGAGGTCCTCAGTCTGCAGGACAGGGTCTGGATCAGCAAGGTAGATAGGCACAAGACTGACTGTGATGCAAACAGGGAGCAAGGGTGGGAGCTTTAGCTAAAAAACAGCTTCTGAAGAAGGCAGGGTAGCTTCAGTAAGTGCTCCAGCTTCATTAAGAGCATCTTTATTCATGGTCACTGCCTGTGTTTTTTATAAATTGACCCTAATCTAAATCATCAAGAATGGGGAGATGAGCTCAGATTTCTGACAGAATAACAGTGCTGACCCCGTGTCTCCCAGGAGTCTGAAATTGGAACTATTTAGAAAAGAGGCCTGATCAATCATCACAGAGTTTTGCAGGTGTTTAAGGCCTAGCTTCAGGAGCAAGATGGAAGGGGAGATCTCACTGCTCAGAAACACCTCTTGCAGTTAAGGAAAAAAATTCTTCTTTTCTGCTCCTGGAGAAAATAAATATTTAAAATGCATGCCTTTGTATTCTACTTCTTGTGCTGTCAGTGAGCTAAGAATATATTAGGGAATAATTCTCTAATATTGTAACTGTTGTAAGTAATGGTGTGGGCATTGGGGATATTTTTCTTTTCCAGGCTTTTTTTTTTTTTTTTTTTTTTTTTTTTTTTTTTTTTTTTTTTTTTTTTTAGTTTGTTTGTTTGTTTGTTTTTCTTTGCTTTGTTTTGTTTTGGGTTTTTTTGGGGGTTTTGGTTGGTTTTTTCTGTTTTTTTTCTTGTCGAGGAAGTCATGGTACTAAATTTGGGTTTACTGCTTTCATTATAGTGCCAAGGTAATGCAGTTTTGAGTGCTGGGAGACTGATGCTCTTTCATCCATATAGTTCCTCTTCATTAAAGTAAATAAGCAGGGCTGGAGTTTATAAGGAAACAGTTTACTGTAAAATAATACTTCAGTCCATATTTGTTTCTTGCCCAAACTGAAGTTAGCCCTGCAGGGAAGAGCCATGTATAAGAAAGGGATAATTCAGAAAACAACATAATCACTTTCTACTTAGTCTCTGACTAGCCCATGCACTAAAACAACTTAGTTGCATGTTTGGACCTTCTTGTTAGGCTACTTTGATTTTCCATTGTGTTTAAAATACTAATCTCAATGAAACTGATTTTATCCTGCCAGAGTGAAAAGCAGAGGAAGCACTGGTAGAAGGAAGGCAGCTAGAGGGTATCAGAGGTCCCTTATTAAACTTGGTGACACTAATGTGTACTCTCCCTTGAGTACAATTAAAGCTAAAGTGAGATGGTGGCACACTATATACTTTAGCAAAGAATTGGTTGATAGGCAAGAAATCATTTCAGCAAAGTAATGAGAAAACTTTTCCTCTGAGATGTGCTGTGGAACTAACATGCATAATTTTTCCTCTGTCTCAGAAATCCTGCAATAGTAATAGACCATAGGGGAAAAGAAAATCATTAAGTGACCAGGAATGAATCTTTGCCTATTTTGCAACATGATGAACAGAAAATAATCCTCTTTAACTGTTTCATATTTGTTTTATTGCACTAATAGTGTTATTAGTATGCTGAATAGTCTTTAAAAATGTTATTTCGTATTCAATTTATTGTGAAATTGTGAATTCTAGTTTTCTTAGTCCAGTTTTAAAATCAAACAAAATTATGTTGGAAATAAAAATGGAACAGACATTAATACTCTACTTACTGGTATGACACTTTTTTTTCTGATGAGTTTATATGTAGAACAGCAAAAACTTGGTCATGTTTTTTATGCAGACAAATTATTTAAAAAAATAATGTAAACAAGTAATCCATGATATAGATATCCCTCACTTCCCTTTCCCCTTGCTTCCCTTCTTTAAATGTTTGCTTACAGGGATTTTTAATAGATCTGTGTATGTATATATGCATAAATTTATACTAAGAATAAAGTAAACCTATTAATATAATATAAATTAATATATTTAAATTTATTATCTCTCTGAGAAAAAATCTACCATAGCATTAAAAAAAACTAAGTAATATAACAAAAGTGAATTAATGTTTATTTTTCATATTTTTATTGGAATTTGTTAAAATTTAAACCATATAATTACCTGATGAATGTTTCTTTCAGTCCATCCTTGTCAGAAAAGCTTAGGGACTCTAAAGGGGAGAATTCATTCAGATTATTTAATGAAATTTTATGAAACAGAACAATTCTTCTGGTAGACGTAAAAGTTTCATGACCCACTCTCTTTTAGATTTTTAAGGAACATTCAGGTGTCACTAGGGAAAGCATTGGAACTTATGCTATCTCTTCTTCCAGTCCTTTCCTTTCTTAGTCCAGGGCACTACACATTTTCAGTGTAAGCAAAATATCATGTTGAAAGAAGCCCAACACCTTTCCACGGACCTAGTCAGCTTTCAGAGAAGTTAAATTACAGTGAGACAGCAATACACTTAAATTGAGGTTTCAGAAAGGTTCTGTGGCTCATGTTCAGCATTAGCTATGCACTCATTTGCATACTTCTAATAAATGGCAGCATTAGACACAGCAAAGAAAGGAGTTCTGCCAAGGTGAGCAGAACACTCGGCTGGTATATGATATGCAGAGAGCATCACCATGTGAAGATCTCTTTGGAATTATGCAAGGAATAAACAAATTTGTTCCAGGTATAAGGTAACCAGAAAATTGGTTATGCTTAATGTTTCAGTGGCATTCAGGTGAGCTTTTCAGAGACTGTATGTGTGTATAAATATTTGTATCCTATTATTTTTGAAAGACAAGAGGATAGTTAGTCCCTTTTGTCCTTCTGTTTTGCAAACAGAGAATTAAATGTTTGCACATTTCATGAGAGAACTTGTTTTCAGAATCCAGATAATCTCAAGGGATTCTTCTCTATGTAAGAGTTGTCACAGTCTCTGAAAATAGTGGTAGAATTGGAAGAAAAAGGCAGACATTTCACTTAGTGGGGGTTGAGCCTTTTTCCCAATGTTTAAATCCTATCAGTATCACAACCAAAAGCTTCCAGATTTCACAAGGCAGCAATATTAGTAATCAATACATGAAGAAAATAAATCTTTCCCTTTTGAAACAAAAGTTGCTTCCACAACAAGGAATTCCCATTACTTCTTGCAGTCAGGTAAAACAACGCCTGACATTTCTGGTCACTGCTAACCGTCTTTGTGAAAATCACAAGAGTCTCCAAGGAGCAGCCAGGGCTCCAGTATCTGTGGCACTCAGGGGACCTTCAATCATAATGGCCCTGGCCTCAGAAGAGGTTAGTCAAAACATTTCCTAGTAATTTTGCTTTTTCATCCAAAACTTGTAATTTCATCAAAATGCTTTGCTATTAGCAGCTTGCCAAAAAGTATGAACAGGGAATGATTCTCAGAGAAAGAGAAGGGGAGTAACAAGCAGGAAGAAAGGCTGAAAGGTGGCAGTAAGGAGAATTATCACTGGACAGCTTATCACAACTCTCACAGGAGTTCTGTAAGAGGTTTATTATACTCCCAGATTTTTTTTGGAATTTGAGCTTCAGGTAAACCTATTTAGTAATTACTGCTCCAAAGGGAAAAAAAAGAAAGCATTGTACATAGGTTTGTCCTACAATCTAGTAAAGCATTTGCATATATTGTCCCATTCTAACTGCATAGAGGAAGGACTTGAACATCAAAATCCTTCTGCAAGGCCAGTGACATAATGAGCAATTCAGTAGCTCTTTCCTCACTTAAAGTGCACTTGTGCTTTGGAGGGAGGTGGGAAAGAATAGCGAGAATTCTTTCACACACTTGTATCACTACAGAACAAACCTGACTGTTTGAATGTAAGAAATCTGTCATGAAATAGGGGTGGTTTTTCCTAAACTCATCTATCTTTTTTCCCCCCACAATTTTGTTCTTTGTTACCTTTCAAGGTATGGTATTATTCTTATCACTATTTTTATTATTTCCACATTGTTTCACCATTCCACATTCTGTCTACTCTTTTTTCCTATTCCTGCTTTATTTTCAGTTTGCAGCATTTTTCATCATCAGGCAGCCTTTTTGTCCTTTTTCTACTTTTTCCCTTTTCTCTCCTTTTTCCTCCTCTTATGTAGGAAGGAAACAATAAAGAAAATGCGAGTAAAAATATACTGGTGCATCCATGTGGGACTTTGTAGAATTAAATGCAACAAGCTTGCGATCTGCAGAAATAAAATCAATCAATTGCAATTAAAATACCAACCAGTTCAATACTGTAATTCAAATATTTATTCAAAATTAATGAGTGATTACAGTATCTATTCCCCTGCATATGTCTAGCTTCTAAGTGTTACGGAATCCATTCACTTTCTTTAAATGAAAAATGGATTATATAAATATGATATTTCATTACTGAGATTCATTCTTTTGTGAAATAGTTTTATTTGTAAACTCTTTTTCTAACTACAGCTAGTTAAAAACACTATTAGAATAAAGCATGTCTGAAGCCCAGGAACAAATAACAATATACTGCTGGCAGTAGGCTTGGAGGAAAAATCCAATGTGACTTGCATTACACTGAGAGATCTAATTCTTTAGAATATATCCAGGTTTTTGTATGGATGATATTGTTCCTTGAAATCATCCCAGAAAGGGACCGCATTTATCAGCTGGCCAATTGATTGATTTAAAATAAAAAATTAAATAAGGTACAATGGGTACAAAATTCTTCTCCAAAGATATGGAGTCAACATCTTTGTTGCCTTTATTAACCCTTTACATGATAATGCTAACGGCCAGGCTTGGAGGAATAGGTTTCCTGGCTTTGCTTTGTTTTTTCCCTCAGTCTCTCTATCTTTTGCATGGTGGCTTTTTAGCTAGATTTGTAAGTGAACCAGCTAAATGTTGTTAGTCACAGGAGTATGAATGCAAGACAAGGATAAGAACCTTTGGGATGTAGGCATCCCTGAGATTTCATTATGTTTTGTCTTAATGTAGAGATGAACCTTACATAGAACTGATTTTAACTGAGAAGGTGAACTTTTGTATGCAATCTTACATCTGAAATTTTCCTGAGAGGCCAGGCATTTCTCTCTGACACTTAATTTACTTGTTCTTATTTGGGGCAGAGCATGGCCATTGTTCATTATTAAAATAAACACTATTCCACTTATTTCAATATGAAAATGGATCCTTGCTAGATGAAATATCATATGCTGTACCTTTTTAGATAATATTCTGCTTCAGTAGGAGTTAAAATTCACCTTGAACTTTGTCAACTCAAGCTGTGATTTTGTAGATGGATGAAAGAATCCGCCAGCAAAGAGGGGAATATCAGCTCAGGTTACACAATCACATTCTTTTTCTCAATAGGTCAAAATGAAACAAAATGTTCTATTTGACTCAAAGTGTTTTTCTTGTATTTTTTTTTTTTTTCATCATGATAAGAAATAAGGCTTCTTGACATTTTGGACTGAGTTAAACTTAAATCATACTCACCAATCTCTAAAGCAAAATTTCCCACATCATCTTGGGCCTTGGTTTTTATTTCGTCGGCATCTTAATGTCAAGTGGCTAAAGGGCAGGAGATATCTCCTCGCTGTTTTGTCCTTGCCAAAGGCCACAGTGACCTAGATTAAATACTTACTGAAAAAAAAAAAAAGTTGTCATTTGTGTTTAGACTGCATTTAAACCTATTTCCTGAAAAGCAGTCTAGTGCTCTCCTTGATATCCTGATGTCCTATTTAGAATAGAAGTTATTAGCTACAGGATGAGGGGTGCAGAAAAAAAAAAAAGCAGCTTCTGAAATGTTATGACAGATACAAATTATTGTTTCTTTTCATTCTTTTCTTTGCCAAATAAAACAAAAAAACCCCACAACCTTTCTGGAGATCTATAATGATAAAAGCAGCAACCTATGCAGCTGTCTCACTACATATCTTCAACCAAATTCAATAAAAAATGAGTTATGTGAACTCATATTTCTGCCTTACCCATTGAGATGCCAAAGTCTGGATGAGTGAGAGTATGATTTGAGAGGCCATGTTTTAGGGATAAAAATAGCTCTTTCTGGTAAGTTTGCAGATAGATATCTAGGCAGAACATGAACAAGCACATTAATGAAATAAAATCAAGCTTGACTAGAAGAAGCAAGTTTCTGTCTCAGGAAAGGCTTTGTTTTTAGTGTAGTTGGCAGTTCCTTTGAAATAATGGGGCTACACTGACTGGCACTAATAAGCATGGCCAGAGGAATTTCAGATCGAAAAATAAATGAAGCAGAGCAAAGTAGGACAAAGGTGTTGCCAAGTGCCCTCCTTTCAAACACACAAGGATGTATCAGTGTAAGAATAATGTGTTCAGATCTGCTCAGCAATACCAGGAACACCAACTGCAGGTTTGATCAGAGATGGCGAAATTTGCCTTACTGAGATATTTATGTATAAAATAATGACTGATGCAGGTGACTAGCATTAGCTGAAGGTTTCTGAGGCTCTCTTGATTTTTATTGGCTCCTAAATGTGTTACAAATGTCTCCATAATGAAGGATGTAACAGTGAATGACTCTCATAAGAATTTGTTATGTTGTCAAATGATGCTTTTCAAAGACAGCCTGCCTGTCACTACAGTGGCAGATATACAAAAGTCTGCGGGGTTGGTTTTTTTTTGGATTAAGGTTTTTTCCCTTGTGTGTGGAGTTTTTCTCCCTGTATCCATTGCTTAATGTAGACGATATATTTACATAGGAAACAAGAAATCTAAAGAGAGTGCTCAGAAGATAGATATGAGTCAGTTTGGGTTTACCTAAGAATATTGGGACAACTTACAGTTTCCAGAGTTTCTGAACATTTATCTATGCATGTTTGCTTGCAGGAATCCACTACACCAGATGTACACAATGCTGCCCAGGTTTGGATTGTACAGAAAATTTCAATGTGCTAACAATTGGCACTTTATTTGTGGCTACACCCTTTACTTCCAAATGCACTGTACTCCAGGGTAAGAAAAGTCATCTTCCTTCATTTCCTGCTGGTAAAAGTTCATGGATTCCAGATAATGAAATAACTTCCCTCTAGACCTGGATCTTTCCTTGGTTAGTTTCTGCAGCTAAGGGAAGCATAGCAAGGCCCTACCAATCATTTCTGTGCTTGATCTGGAAATTCTCTCTCACAGAGAGGAAATAACAGGATTTTTCTTGTTAGTGCAAATGAAATCAGCTGCCAGGAGAAGGCAGAATGAAAGACCCTGTGGACAGAAGTCTCCCTGAGACAGCTCTTTCTCCCTAGTATCCTTTCAAATTCTTTATCTTAGTATGTAATAGTAAAAAAAAAATCCCCGCAGTTGTCAACATCAGGGCATAATCACAACTGTCCATTTTACACTGAACACTGAGGCAGCGAGTTCTAAAAGGCTTACCCCAGAGACACAGGATTTGTACAGCACAGCAGAAGCCATGAGGATTGCTCATGTAAGCTGTTGTGTGGGTCTCTTTATTCCCCTGTGCATAATGGTCTTACAGTCAGGATCACTAAAATATTTTACTATGCTGGATTGACATTAAAAAAAAAATAATAGCTTGGAAGCTCATAGAGTGTGTTGTTTGTGATTGTACATTTTTGCTCGCATATAGGCCCTGTAGAGCTAGTACCTCTTATACTCACCTTGCAAAGTGTAAAGATTTATATGGGGAACATATATAGCCTCCAGCAAAGCAGGATGCCTTGTTGTAATCAAGCCTCTACTGAACAATACTTAATTTATAAGAATGTGGAACTCATTATGGCTAACTCTTATATTTTACTGTCTTTTTTGTTTGTTTTCCTTTTCAGAGGAGAGAAATATTGAATAGGGAGAAAAAGTATAGATCTGGAACAGCATTTTGTTTCTGTAAAATTACTATTAATCTGAAATGATTTTCCATTTACTGTAACTTGCTCAGTGATCAGAGGAAGAATGTATTAATTTTTCATTGCATTTGTTTTCCTGGAAAATCTGGTGATTACTATTATTAGGATTACGGACTGAGTCATTTTTCCTTGTAATACAAGCTTTCACGGGTCCAATTGGTTGTGTATTAACAAAACAAAGAAGCAGTAGAAGTAGTTTTTTCTGAGCTCAGATAAGAGTATAGGCAGATTTATGGGCTTTTCTCTTTCTCGGAGGCTGTTACAGTATCAAATTTGGTTAGTGTTCCCTTCAGTAGGATAGCTAAAAGAACTTACTTTTTCCTTCCTGCAAAAGCGAAAAGTTTTGAGACTTAGCAAAGCCTTTCTTGTGTGTTTTGTGAATATCTGTCAAAGAGATAAAATTGTTACTCTCCATCCTGGCTTCTGCACATTGTAATACCTTGGTCTTTCCTTAACTTATCTGGAAGGTATGTAAACATGATATTGGTGTTCTGTTTCCTTCATAAAAATTACACGTAGTGTTGTTTCATCTGCATTTTGAATACCTCTCTTCTTTGTCAGGGTGAGTTACTAAAACTTGAGAATTTCAGTCTGCACATCTTCTAATTCCACGTGAAAGAATGATTCCTCAGTTTTCTTTCTGTTTTTTAATAGAGCGGGGTTTGCCTTTCATTGATTTCCTTACTTTGCAAACTTTTATAAAACAAGGCTTTCTATGCTAGCAGGTCCTACTGGATAATTTGAATTTCTGAGCACTAGTTTATCATAGCTCTTATGCTGTATCAGCAAAACACAAATGCATTTTCAAAACCAGACCTGGGATATCAATGGTGAAACAGTGCTGCAAAGAAATGTCTCATGCCCTATTCAATGAATATTTCAGTGTTCAATATTACCTGTTGGTTGTATATAGTTAACTAAAACCCAAAAAATCTTTCTAATATTCCAAGAGTATGTAGCCATAAAAATGACTAAAGAATTGCTAGAATTGAATGCTGTACGTAGAACCTACCTGCAGGAAAGCTTTACTTTATGGAGTCATTTAGACATTGACAGCCTAAGATTTAGGATAAGTCATTCTCCAGTTCTGCAATATTTTCAAAGTAATAAAATTATGCTCATATGTTTCTCGAGTTTTACAAAAGTCAGGTAGTCTAATTTTCTTGCTTCTGGATATCCAAGTTAGAAATGAATATGTATGGACTAGAAAAAAGCATTTTTGGTTTTTATTTACAATGTTCAGGGATTTTCTGACACTTAAGAGATTAAAATGATTTGTAGCTCTCTACATATAAAGTTCACTGTGTACTTGAGGTTTTTTATACAAATTTTATTTGTACTGTGATGTAATTACAAGTATAAAAATGCAGAATTGTTTATATTAATAGTAGAACAGCAGCATTCCTTTCTTAGATTATGTTGATGTCTCAGAGATTTTTAAAAGATACTGTATATATGCTCTACAAATTTCTTTATGCATTTTCACCATATTTTCTTTTTGTGGACATTTTAGGCTAAGGATAAATTCACTTAATAACTCTTTGTGCCTTCATTTTAAAAATATTGACTATTTGTCTCCTGAATAATTGCTGTATTGGTGATTACTTACAAAAAACATTTACAGCTCTGCACAATGAATAGATTGGTAGTAAAAAATTATATGCTAAATAATTTATTTTTTCAATCTCCCAATCTAGGAGAAATGATCTTGCTTTAAAAACAAACCAGGAATACATATAGCAGAGCACTATAAAATCAGTATATTTTTTTTCTAGAATAAGTCTTTATAAATACAGCTACAGTGACATACTTACAGCTCAGGAAGTTAATCATTCATGACACTTACTCTGTCACAAGTGACAATAAAAGATAGTTAGCTTCACACAATCAACCATGTGCATTGAACCAATAGTTACAATGTGATAAAGAGAAATATTGTTCCTGTAAGTTGAGGACATTATAAATCCTTTTGTATCCATATAAAATCTTTTCTATAGAAACTTGCCTAATAACTCTAATAAGATGTTTGCCATCTATGAGTTGTCCTTTACATAAGCTAAACTGCAAAAAATACCCTTACTGAAGTGCTACAGCTACAGATAGCAATGGATTTTCTCTATCTTCTGGGTTTTATGATTCAAAATCCATTTTTCAGGTGGGGCCCTAAGTGGGTTTGAAGGCAAAGTTTTAAAGGGGGGGTGTGTGAATGGGAAAATTAGGAAATTTCTTTGCGTTAAATGTCTTGACTTGGCAGTTAAGGAAAAAAGTAAGCAGATAGAATGCAGTTCTGAACAGATCAAGAGCATTTTGAGAACTGAAACAAGTTCAAAAAATTGCACACGTATCTAGAGAAAACTCTTTGGGATATTATTTATAGATATAAAGCTTGGAATAATAATAACACCCATATATTACTATTCATTATCATATTATAGCCAGCAAAAAGTGAATGACAGCACAACCATTGATATTGAACGTGCTGGATAAATGCTTTTGAAATTGCTTCACAGGACCTGTTGATTTCTTCTGCTTGCCTTTCATTCATCATTGTGTAGCCTTTACCAACCTAGATAAGAGAGGGCATCTTCTCATCAAATTATATGAAGTTATCCTTACAGTAACAAAAGCAAACTGCAGTGTAAGTCTCTGAAACCATCTTGCTCAGTGTAATACTGTTCCTGGAGTCTTGCTGAACACTTTTATCAATGTTTAGTCGATAGTGCAGACAAAGGTTCAGAAAGCAGGAGGCCATAGTGAGGCAGAGCACAGCTCCATCTCTTCATATTCTGCTTTAATAGTGGCCATTAGAAGTTTCATATATATATTCCTTCCAAGTAATGTTTCATATTCTAGTGAGGTCTTAGATGCTTTTAGATGTTTAACCTTTGTATTCAAGAGTCCAGTGTGATTTTTATTTCTGTTAGTTTGTCTAGTCCAGTTTTGAATCCATACTGTCAGCTTCTACTACATGATTTGGGACTGAGTTCCACATCTTAAGTATATATTGACTTCCCCTTGCTTTGGACTGTGTGCCATTATGTGTACTGACTCCTAATACCTGTGTTTGGAAACACAGTGAACACCTCAATCATATTCAACCTCTCTATATAATCTGGTATTCCTACACAATTTCTCACTCAGTCCTGTATCTTGCAGGCTCAAGAAGCCCCATGTATCCAGTTTTTCTTTATATGAACTGTTAATAGCTTTTCTCATCACTGCTGACCATTTGTCCTCTGAGAGGACTAACATCACACATAATTTTCAAGATTTGACGTATGATGGACCTGCACAGTTGTAAAACCATATTTTCTCTTTATTTTCCTATTTTTTTTCTAATAGCTTGTAACATTACATTTTCACCTGTATTCAACTTAGGTTTTCTTGTCATTTGACTGTACAGCTCCAAGTACATTCTCTTGCTTGATATTCCAGAAGCTCTGAGCTCATCATTGCACATACCAGACTGAGATTGGGTTTTGCCTTTTTTTTCTCCAGTGTGTTGCACTTTATCAATAGCGAATTTTGACCTCCTATTTTTGTCCATAAAGTACCATGAATGTCATTATTACAATGCTTTGCAATCAGCATTTGCCTGCTGTATTGTGATTGGTGTTATATGCTAACAGCCTTTGCTACTTCCCTGATTGTTCCATATCAGTTAGGAACTTAATATTGAGCACACTCATGTGATTCCACCAATGTCTTTCCTGTGTCATGGAAAATTATAATTTTTTCTATGAGTTTTATCTTTCACCCTTTTTAATCCCTTTGAAATCTTGTTATTCCTTGTCCATTTTGCTTCTTCAAGAATTATTGATGATAAATCATGTTGAAAACTACTTGGAAGTCTGAGTAGCCTGTAACAAGTGCCTTTGCCTTATTCATGTGCTTGCTTTTTCAAGGTACTCCATCAGGTCTTTGATGTCTTTGATGTGTTTTACAAAAAACATGTTGACTGATTCTCAGTGTATAGTATCCATACACTGAATTCTGTTTCATATTATAGTTTCTAACAATTTTCCTGGCAAAGGCATCAGACACAAGGGTCAGTAGTTTCACAGAACTCCAGGGAAAAAAAGCTTAACAGACGTCATCCTCCAGCCTGCTGGTGCTTGAAAAGAATTAAGAAAGAGGTTTTGCACCAAAGCAGTAGCTCATTGTTTCTAACTCAGATTTTTCTAGAAGTATCAGATGAATATGCAATAGGCATTTAT
The DNA here is from genome assembly GCA_013400575.1 of Peucedramus taeniatus. Classification (NCBI taxonomy): domain Eukaryota; kingdom Metazoa; phylum Chordata; class Aves; order Passeriformes; family Fringillidae; genus Peucedramus; species Peucedramus taeniatus. The sequence goes on from WBNO01031287.1 coordinate 43,353, forward strand.
TAGTACTCTTTTTCTATCAACTTTGTATTTCTTTCTTGTTTTATTCCATCTTTTTTACTCCTTGTGATGTTGTGCATCTGCCTATGTTACAGGCTCTCCAAATAAGAAAGTTCCAACTGGATTTCTAATATGTTACATTGAAAAAAAGGAAAAATTTAACAGGAGAAAATAGATGAATCCAAGCAAAAATAACTAAAACCACAATCATAATAAACAAAACAAGTGTGAAAATTGAAATCAACAGGCCATGGTTTATGTCCCAGGTATAGACTTAAATAATAAAGAAAAAAATCCTTTGGCAATTTGTATGTCCCTAATTTGAAACTGCTACCAGTAAAAAAGCTTCTTATAAACAATGGTAAATAAGCCTTCAAATCCCAGCTGTCACATCCACCTCCCTCTGGGGGATCAAATGAGGGATCACACCTTCTGTATACCATTCCAGGAAGAATCACTAGATAACTCACAAGGGAGGGTCTGGCTGATATGCTTAAATGATGCTGGCTAAATCTCACATCCATGAGTTGAACATGGAACCTCTCCTGTCTAATTCCAGTCTTATCACCTTTTTTCAACCTTCCCATATTTTCCTTCTTTCCTATTTATTTGTTTTCTGTTTAATTGCATCTAATACATTTAGTCAAAACTACTGTGAGCTGTGACCAGCAAAACAGCTACACCTTCCATCACAAGTGACCTGACATGGATACAATTTGATTTTGCCTATGGCTGCTGAAGTGAGAAGAGGCTGGAGGCTGCCTCTCAAAAGCAGCAAGGTTACAAACAGCAGGGAGCACCACAGACACAAATGACATTTTGCTTATCTTTTTTCTTTTGTTTCTTGCACTTTCTTGTATATTTTTCTTCACAGCAACAGGTTTCTTTCAGCAAAAATCCAGTTCATTTTACCTTACTTTGCCTTAAAAACAACAGTTGTTTATATCTTTACCTCTAGTATACCACCAAACTGTTTTCCCCTTGGCAGTTTCTCAGAAATAGTGAGGGAAATAAATCAAAAGACATTGTCAAAATGAAGACTCAAATATCTTGTATTTCAAGCTTTAATAATTTTTCATTTTTTTGACTGCACTCTAAGAAGAACCTAGCCTGCTGAGACCTGTATTAAAATCTGTGAATTTTAACAGTCCATTGTTGAATATCAGCATTGTCTTTGCACCTTTGTTTGACACCCTAGGCTCAAGTATTTCATCAAAGTCTACAGAGTTCCTCACACCCTTCTTTATTTTGGACAGAAATCCCACTTCATTGTCAAGAAACAAACATTTAGGGGCTGACTGTCTCCAGTAGCTGCTGCTGGTTTAGATTTGACTATGTCACTCATTTAGAACAGAAGTTATGGACACAGGAAGCAATATTCTAGAAGAAAGTGTGTCCTTGAGGAGGACTAGGTTGGATATTTTAGGAATGCTTCTCAGGGAACTCACAACCTAATTAGAGAAAGGCAAGCCAGAATCAAAAGCATAACAAACAGGTGGAGAGGAAGGATGAAAAAAAAAAACACAGCAAGAGCATATTTGTTTTACTGCTAGACTTATTGGAATTCTGAAATAAATGACAGCTTATGTGCTGGAGTGAGTGCAAGTAGCTGTTCTGTTAATTTTACTTCTTCCCATGTGTGCTAGTCCTAACAGTATTGCATTGGAAACACAAGAGGTAGAGGCAGGAATGTCAGAGAAAACACTTCTTTTTTCCCAGTTCTTTTGTCCCTGTTAAAGAAGAATCATGAAATGCTTTGCTGTTTCCTCCAGTGACAGAAAGAAAGATGGAATCTAAATGTAGAAGTAAAATGAAGTATGTGTTATTGCTTAGTTAGATGTTCTTACTGTCCAAAGTGTATAAATTATAGGATAATGGAGACTTGAATACTTTGAGATTTTTTTTCCTCTTTAATTGGGATTTTTGGAGGCTTGTAAGGTTCTGCATCATAGTAATAGTAATTCACAATATAAACATATTTTATATTTTAAAGGCTTATGATGCAGAAAAAATGCTCATTTTATGGATGGAGGGCACATATAGACAGTGAACAATTAGGTTGCACAATCTGAGAGGAAATCTGGATATGCAGATAAAGAATATGCTCAGAAGACCTTGGGTTTTAAAACTGTTGCCCTAACCACTTGTCCATAAGGAATTCTCCATGCATATGACAGTACAAGATTAAAAATGGCTGAACTGGACCAAATCCCTAACTGGTTGCCTTTACATTGTGCAGCAGTAGGCACTGTGTAGAGCAGTGTTTCCTAAACACACAGTTTTGTTTGTGTGCTCAAGGTATTTTGTAATCTGTAGCCACAAAAGTTGCCTTTGTATTTGCTACTACCCAGTGGAGGTTTTTTTCCAAAAATTAGTCTAATCAACTCTGAAACACTTGAAATACCATGTAAAGATGAGTCAAAAATTTAAATGTACATTTCTTTTGTGGACAAAGTACCTTCATGTAATCTAAATCTCACTAGTTATTATTCCAGAAAATAGCTGTGAACAATAATTTGATATTCACTTTTTCCAAGTCAGAATTCTGGTAATAAAAGTAATATTCTTCCTTTTGTCCAATTAGAGTTCTTCTCTTTGCAATTGTACATAAACCAGTACAGTTGCTCTCCTCTGTTTTTGCTCCAGTCCAGCTACATCCTTCCTGCGCCGGGGGAGCCAGCCCTGCACTCAGTATGCATGGTGTGACCACATGATGGGTTTCTACTGGTAGTTTATGCTGGTTAATGCTCCACTGCATTCCTAATAACCCCTATTAGTCTGTTTCCCCTTTTTGTTTGTTTGGTTGGTTGATTTTGGTTGTTTGTTTTTTTGTTTTGGTTTTTTTTGTTTGTTTGTTTGTTTCTAAATAATGCAAATACAGGAGATATAAAGAAGCAAACAAGCAAGAAAACCTACCATAGATTTCTGGACTGTTTTTTCATGTAAAAGTATTCATGATATTTAAAACCTCTTTTGTTTGTTTGTTTGTTTTTTTCCTTGAAGTACTATGTTTGGTATTTCGACCAAGTTAGAACAAAAAATAATATACAGTAACTTCCAAGGAAAGAAATTTTAAAACATCAGTTTCTTTCTAGGATCTCTCATCCATCCTCCTTCATTGTCAGTGAGGTGAGCTGCTCAGAGGTCTGTAGCTTAGACCAGGAAAATTTAGGGAGTGTGAAAATGATGAAAAGTCAGCTTAGCATGCATTAGAAGCCTCCATTGAAATTAGCTTGTTCTGGTAAAGCAACTTCACTTTTAAAATTCTTTATTTTCTAAAAGAAAATATTTGCAGAGAAAATACTACACTAATTATCTTTTTAACTAAGCACTGTAAAATATTTAAGCATATTTTCTGTATGATATGTCCGGTAAGTGAAACGCCTCAATAATGTGCAACATTAGAATAGACTAGACTAGATTAGGCTAGGCTAGACTAGAAAGAACTGTTGAGTTGGAAGGAACTTACAGTGATCATCTAATCCAACTGCCCAAACTCTTCAAAACTGACTAAAAGTCTAGGAAGCCTTTTCTGCTGGTTGACCATCCCCTTGCTAAAGAAATGCTTCNGTCAAATCTGACCTTTTCCTTCTGCGCTTTTGAACCGTTCCCACATGTTCTGTCTCTGGATACCAGGGAGAAGAGGTCAGCACCTCCCTCTCAACTTATCCTTCTCGGGAAGCTGTAGAGGACAATGAAGTTGCCACTTAGCCTCCTTCTTTACAAATAGACCAGCACAAAGTGCTCAGACAGTCCTCAGAGGACATATGTTCCAGCTTTTTCACCAGGCCTGCTTTCCTCCTCTGGATGCATTCAAGTGCTTTAACAGCCTTTTTGAATTCTGAGGAGCCAGAG
>WBNO01031293.1:0-40058 GCA_013400575.1 Peucedramus taeniatus
TCTTCACCTTATTTTCTTCCTTGTCCTGCTGAAGATCAGAGTGCTAGAGCAGTGTGGTAGGAAACTAGCATTCAACCAAGGCCAACCCATCACAGAACTACAGACAACAGTTCTGAGATACATGGTCAGAACTTTTAGTTGGAAAACTACTAAGTAGGTAAGCTATCCACAAGCAGATGTGATGGGTTACACCTTAGAAAATGTGTTCTACAAACTTGTGAACTAGCAAGAATTCTGTACTCTATCTTTGAATATTATGAATAAAATACCGGGCAGGAACCAGTGTTGGCAAGAAATAACAAGCTTTGTTAAACTTTTCAAGGCTTGAAGACTTTTCCAGTTTTGTCTGTCTTAATCTTAGCCTATCTGAATAAAATTAGCTTGTTTAACTTTATTATTAGTTTACTAATTATTGCTCAGTTTATTAATTATCAGTTTATTATTACTCAATTTCTCAGTTTTAATTTAGATTTATATAATCATGTGGCATGTTTCTTCTATAGATGGTAATAGAAAGTAATTATGCTATATAGAAGAAAATATTTATCCCACTAACAGTAGTAGCAATATAAATACAGATATCATAGAACAGCAGTCTTGAAAGGGACACAATGCAGTGGAAAAAGATGCAGACATGATATGATATGATATGATATGATGATATGATATGATATGATATGATATGAAAAGGAAGGCAGAGGATTATAAAGGAGATCCCATAGCTATAAATAACTCACCAGTGGTCATATAAAAAAATGAAGACATTGCTGGGCAAAAGCATATTTTGAGATCAATAAAGAAAAATTAAAATAATTACCAAACATGTCTAAGATTCTCCACATATTTGGTTATAATGTACAATCAAGAAAAGCAAAGTGCAAAGCCTTTTTAATACTGTTTTCTTATTTTCTTCTTGTTATATAAAAAATAAATATGGGCCAATAATCCTTGATTAGTCTTAAGGTTTCAAAAAAAAATTGGCTTTACATGTGGAAGTGTGTTTTCTGTTTTTCTCAGTTCCTGCCAAACATTGCACTTAACTGATTTCAATGGAGCTGTGTTGCTTTGTAGCAATTAGAAAAATGGGTTATGTTGCTGGAACTCTTCCAGTGTTTTCAATGTCAGGAGCTAATTTCTGTTGTCAACAATTTAATGCATCCTTACAATTCAGCATCTTGGGATCTTCTCTCTGAGAACAGAAAAAAAAGTTTTCCCTCCCTTCAGCTTTTTCTTAAAGGAGAAATAGAGCTCTTTAACATTGCATATTCAATTGGACAAACATAAAATTGCTGTCCTCCAGTGTACAGGTATGTTACCATACTACTAACAGGCCACAGCCTTGCAATAAGTATACAAAGGCCCAAAATATTAACTGACCCTGGTAAGGACCTGGGGATGCTGGTCAACAGCTGGCTGAGCATTGGTCAGTGTGTGCCCAGGTGGCCAAGAAGGCCAGTGGCATCCTGGCTTGTGTCAGAAATAGAACAGCCACCAGGAATAGGGAGCTGATTAGCTGCTCTTTAGTCAGCACTGGTGAGGCCACATCTTCTATCTTGTATCTGTTTCTGGGTCCCTCACTACAAGAAGGACATTGAGATGCTGGAGTGTGTCCAGAGAAGGGCAAAGATCTGGGGAAGGGTCAAGAGAGTCAGTTATATGGGGAGCAGCTGAGACAGCTGGGGGTGTTTCAACTGAAGAAAAGGAGGCTCAGGGGAGATGTTCTCTTTCTACAACTACCAGAAAGGAGGTTGTAGCCAGGTGAGGTTGGCCTCTTCTCTCAGGCAATTAGTGATGAGACAAGAGGAGAGGGCCACAAGCAGTGCCAAGGAAGGTTCAGGTTGGGCATCCTGAAGAATTTCTTTACTGACAGGTTGTCAAGAATTAGAACAGTCTGCCCAGGGAAGTAGCAGAGTCACTACTCCTGGAAGTGTTAAAGAAAGGACTGCACCTGGCACTTAGTGCTATGGTTTAGTTGACATGGTGGTATTTGGTCAAAGATGTTGGAGGTCTCTTCCAACTTTACTGATTCTATTAAAGACTAGGCACTTATTTTGAACCCTAACAGCTGTTTAAAAGGCATTTAAAAATGCATTTAAAAAAGCATTTAAAAGGCATTTCAAAATATATTATTCTAACACGTAGATTGTGCAAGATAAAGCTTTTAACACTTTGTGCATTCAGAAAATTATTTTCTTTTTATTTTCTACAGAGATATTATTTTCTTTAAAAACAGAATAAGAAGAAACTATTTCAGAAAGTACAATTATCACATAAACATATGGTGATAAATTACCTTCTATCTGTGAGCCCTTATTTTTGAGAGACAGTGAAAGCTGTAAAAGAAAGTGTATCAACTTCCCCAAATGAGTGGTTTCTGAATAATATTCATTCAACAGTAGATTTACATTAAATGCTGCACTACTTCATTGTATGTCAAAGTCTTGTCTTTGTTCAGATTTTTAGATATATTGAAAAGTTTGGAGACTTTGTCTAAGCTTTGCCATAACTGACAACTGAGATGAAATAGAAGAGATGAACAGTTTTCATATGCAATGGACAGAAATGCTGAATACTGTTTTTTTTCTGAGGAGAACAGATTGGCAGCAGAATGAGAAAGGGACTAGAGGGATCTATACAATGCAGGCAGAAAAAAGACTCATGACTATAGAATAGAATAAAAATACAAAACATCTTTATTAGACCTTAAATGCATTGCACCTATTAAATTTTTCCTTGTTACAATATCATTTTTCTAATCTTATTCACAATATTGCTTAATAAATGAATTTGCTTACTTGAATGATATTATATCTATTTGGTAAAATTTGAAGATGCAGCACCAGCTACAAGGAGCAGTATAGCCATATTACTGAATTGTGCGGTTCAAGCTAATTACTGGGAGACACTGTAAGTGAATCCAATGAAATGCCTGCTCTCTACCTCTGATGTTATGGCATAAGATCTTTTCTTGGAATGGTGCTCCGTTGTCCAGATGCAGTAGTTCCTAGCTGTTTGGAAGCACCAGAATTTGTCACTAAATGAGTATTGAAGTTACAAGTTTGTTTTGTTTGAATCCTGCATAGTGATCATAGATACTGAACACAAGGCAGATATTGGCTTATTCTTTAATTACAGAAGCAAGGAGATGGGTGGAAGGAGAAGGAATTTGTTACTGGCCTGCTTAAATGTTGAAGTTTGCACAGCTTTATCCAGTTCCTTCTGTACACAGTGTTTGATTAGCATTGTGACTTCTCAGTGTTGATTTTTGAAATACGCTCTCTCTAAATATCATCTTAAGCATTGGGTCGCATCATTCTTCCACTTTGTCAATTATAAATTTTATGATCTAAAGACAGACACTGCTGGGAAGGCTCCATCAGCTCCCATTTCACTGGGCTCAGATATCATCTAATGTCACTTTAAATCTGGAAGGAAACTAACTCATGTGGGAAGGGAATCCTTAGCAATCCAGCCTTATAACTAGTAATATGGATTAAATACCTACATTAATAAGGGATATTGTACATATAAATGTTGGTTTATTGACCTGTGAAAGAGTTAATTATTTTTGAGTTCTTGGTTTCAGATGCAGCTTAAGTCTTTAGTAGGCTTATCAAGTTTGGTAATTTTTATTCTGGAAAGAGAAGATGCATAACAACAGTGTTCATAAAATACTTCTGAGATTGACAGAATGTGTTGCAATGCAGTCTCTCACCTGAATGTCTAATAAGCACATCCTAAAAATGTCAAAATTTTACACTGAAGATTGGAATAGCTTCAGGCAACCTGCAGCATTTTGGGAAAAGCCATAGAGAGAGAAATGGAAATAGCTGTATGTAATTAAAAATCACAAAAATAAATAATTAAATAGTAAACTTAGTTAAATAATAAATGCATTACTTTGAATCAATTAATTATCACAATTAAAAATCTGTATTTATGTATTTATTTATTATATTTATATAATACATCAAAGTTTCTGGAAAGCCTCTCTTTCAGAGATTAAAAAATCACTATAAAAATCAAACAAAAAAACCAAACCAACCCCACAACACAGCAAAAGTTACAACTTTGTATTTATTTGATGGTAATACATGCTTACCAAAACCAGAGATTTCAAAGTGATGTTCTGTCACCCTGATTTTCTCAAGTTTTACCAAGTCTTCTGATGTTTACATTTTTGCACAGAACTTTCCCACAAACTTTATGTAAATAACTTATTGTTTTTCATTCCTTTATGGGGGATGAGCAACCTGACGGACAGTTGGGTTGCCCAGTGACATTGAGGAGGTGGCACTGTCACCCTCCAATGACACTAGCATTTCAGAAAGATATATATATATGGAGTCAGATGTTTTAATAAAGAGTTTTTAGTTTGCTTTGAACAGAACTGCTGCCTGTGTCGTGTGTGTGTCACTCCATGGTGACAATGTTCCTTTTTTTTATTTCTCATACAGATGGGGAAATATAGGCTAATGTTTTTCGCCTCCTTGTATCTTGTCTTTTTCATGTTCTAAAAATACTGAAATAATAGATCTGTTTTTGAGATATTGAATTAAAGATAATTGAGGCCTTACAAACTTTTGATAATAAGCAAAGGGGAACAAAAATTATCAAAAGATGTGAAAATCACCATCAAGCAACAAAAATAACTTGCATATCTAGTATTAAATATCAACAAGCATGCTAATGAGATAATAAATTATTCAATTATCTGTTGAAGAAACTTAAAAACCCTACAACAGCTAAAAAGCAACCTTACCTGATAATAATAAATAAAAATAATATGAAATTGCAACTGTCATAGTGATGGTGTTAGAGTTCCCACAACAGTTCTTTATGTTTTGGGGGTTTTTTAGTACATGTAGGATGAATAGATTTTAATTGGACAAGAAAGGGGAAAGCAGACTCGAGTGAAGACACATTAAATATTGCTTCATTATAATTACTATATGTTTTATCCAAAACAGAATATTTGAAAAAATTGTATAACATAATATTTACTGTTTCTTTTACTATTTACTATAATACTTATTATATTTCTTAATTGACAAAGGCATTCGTATTTGATAGCCAGAAAGACAGTTAATGATGCAGATCAATAACCTGAAGAACTTCTTGTTGGAGGTGATATATTTTATATATATACTTTTTATTTTAAGAAATGCAGCAATTTTTAAGTTGAAGATTCACTTACTACTTAACAATTTAAGAATTAGCTCATTATGGACAAAAACACACCATTCTTGTAGGGTTTGTGGGAGGATTAAATAACTGTGGCAAGCTCCATGCCATTGTTTTGAAGGTGACTATGATCATTTCAGTTGAGCTAGTGCATGTTGGCTGAAGGAAAAGAAGTAATGACTGCAGCTATTACAGCCATTAGTAGTAAAAACCATGACAAGGCATGATCCTCGACACCAAAATTCAATTCATCATATAGCTTTGGCTCAGAGCTCTCTCAAATTAATTGCTGGAAGGTTTAAAGGTCTAGAATGCCTAAAAATCTTTTCTATTTACATGAAGCCACCCTCTTCACATTTCAGTTTCAAAAGCCTGGGGAATGGGTCATTAGTCTCCTAGTACACCTGCCATTAACAAGGGAATAGTTGTATTCCTATTGATTCATACTGCTCCCTACTGCTTTAATTCAAAGTACATGTACACAATATATACTCGTATGTCCCATTCTATGAATTACCATGGCAGGAATTAATCTCATCCACTTTTAGATGCCAAAGAATTCTTCAGTCCATATACAGTCTAAAGTCAACAAATGAGCCACCCTAGAGTATAACACCCTAAAGTCAACAAGTCACACCCTAGAGTATAATGTGGTGATGGTCTTGATTTGCTCGTGCAGTTATACTGCTCTAAGTACTGTCAGCCTTAGTTGTGTAGAAATATCTATACACTGTTATCTGAAATTCTAGTTCAGTTTCAGTTGAGGACATAATGTGAATCCTTTTCCACCTGAAATCAGTCCAAAACAAACAAACAAAAAAAAAAAAACAAATTATGAATTTAGGAATTCAAGATTACTGAAAATTAGTCTGAAATGTTTGCTGGATAAGGAAGAGATTCATGCTTATGTATGACTGTACTTAGACAAAAGGTTATCTTATACATAGGAGTTTTTAAATGATAGTTAAAGGCACAAATAAGGTAATACTGATTTTTGGGACTAAAATATGATTTTCTACTCCCTTTTTTTTTTCCAATTTTTTTTCAGTTGAAATACTTCATAATGAACCTTTGTCAATTCATTAGGGATTTATGCAAATATAGGTCTTATTCAAAAATCAGATTTTCACAACTTCTGTGTGTTTTCTAATATGTTTGCAAATAACCTACTTAATAGTGAAATTGTAAGTATGATCCTTAATAAACAAACAAACAACTGATTCTTGCAGCTGTGATGCACTGTCTTTTAGGCTTACATTTTTACATTGAGCAAATAAGCAGAATTAAGGAAAATACCTCGTAGAGCTCTCCTTCAAATTTTCAAGGTTTTTCAGCTTGTCTTCTCTCATTCTTTTTCCTTTGGCTTATGTGCATTTTATCTTCTTTGTCTCACTTGCCAAGAATAACATATTTTGAGGTAAAAACTATTAAGGAGACTGATGCAGGGGTCAGTGTGAGTTGGTTGTGAATTCAGATCAAATGCAATGTCAATGAGATACTTCAAAACAAGAAGCCTAGAAACTTATAAAGGAATATCTTTTTTTTATTCCCAGGTCTTCTACAGCTTGCTTATTAATGTGCATAATAACTGGGGGCGAGGAAAGAAAAAAAAGTCATTGTTGTCTGTCTATTGACTAATTAAGTACTTCGTAGCTGCACTTTTAGATTAGCCTTAAGACTTTGAATTCAGTCTTTGAATGGCTGGAATACATAGAACTCTGGCATGCAACCAGCCCTCTTTGTAGTGAGGCTCTTTTATGCAAAAACAGCTGCAACTTTCATGAAGTGTTTGGATGCAGCCAAGCAAGACAGAATAGTTAAGATTTAATGAAAAAGTGATAGAAATTATGATCTCCATTATGAAATAATCACCCAGGAGAAGAAGTTGTCTTCTGCTCCTCTGGTGACGTTCACTGCAATATCTGTATCTCAAAGTAGCAGAATTTCAGAATTAAATTGAGGTTACTCATTGTTTCCACAAGTGCTTGAAGTTTTCTGAGGACACAATACAAAGAGACAGTACCCTTAACTTCAAAGTACTGGTACTTTTGGACATCATCAGGTCATTGTTTGGTCAAACATGAAGAAACTCTTTTGACCTGCACAAACATTTAACACAAATGCAGCAATGAATCCTCATAAAACTGAAGTTACAGTTTAAAAAGTAGTTAATTACTTGCAGCAACCTATGTCCAATAAATTTGCCCGTTCCCAACATTTTGTAATGATAAGTTATTCAAAACTGGATTTTTTCTATGACCTTATTATGTTATCATAAATTCCACCGAACAATATTTTTTATTTCAATTAATTATGTTGCATGCATATTTTCATCAATAAAAAAATGTTAGAATAGCTGAACACCATATACTCCAGATGGTTCCTCCTACATAGATACTACATTCCTCCTACATAGATACTGTGGAGATTCCGTGTACTGTAGAATAGTCAAAATAAAGGCCTTTTACTGCAGTGAGAAGCCCTTATTCATTACACAGAGCTGTAATAAGCAGGGTTCCTTTTAAATTTTTCATATTTTTTCTGCTTGATTATGATCAATTAAATTTGTAGCAATTAATTGTAGCTTTATTTCAGCAGAAATCAAGAGAAGTTTACATACTTTATTCTCAGAATCCAGTTTCATTCTTATGAAGCATCTTGTGTTGCACTCCATAATCTACAAAAGAAATTGCTTTCAAATATTAAAGGTATCATCTACCCTTAACAGGCTGTGTAAACATCACATTATGATGTGTTATGCCATCTTTACCCTGAGTATTTCCACTGTAGTGCCATGGACTGTTTAGCTGTTGCTGTAAATTAAATTCAGTTCTAGAGCACTTCCCTGAGTTTAGTTTCATTTGAAAGGGAATTAAGTCTGCAGGATTCAAGGTTAATCCACAGCGAACACCAAAATTAAGTAAAAGGGATGATGTGGAAATGTTACTCTAAAGAATTCTCCAGTTCTGAATTAAAACAATAATGTGACCATTTTACTTTGTGACTTTTATCTAAACAAAGTAGTGTAGGTTTGTATTTAAAGAGAATAAAGAAGAAAGCACAATTTATTGAAAGATGTGTCATTTAGGCCTCAGACTATTCTGCTACTGAGTAATGGTAAGATACCTACAGTAAGAGCATAGTAAAACTGAAAATACCCAAACTAATATATAATGATTTAGTTAAAACAGCAGATCATGTGTAGATGAGTAAGAATATTCATATTCATGAACTTACGACATATTTTAGGACTTTTTGAAGCAGCAAAGATTTTTCTGTTCATTATGCTAAGGAATCTGTGAGTGCTTTTGAAAAGTATTTGCTATTCTGTTTTCTTATTACCTTTTGCTTTGATTTTAATAATAATGTCAGCTGACATCTGGTGTGGTTTCTTTTGAACATAAGTACAGAATTACAGCAATAATGTTTCCATAATTTTTCATAGGGTGTACCTCATAAAATAGAATAGAATTATTTTACTTTCCATAAGTATCAAGTCAGTATATTTAGTAAGAAAGGAGTTCATTTTGCTTCCATCAGGGAAAATCCTATATAATCAAGGTGAAAGTATCCCATGTCTGCACCACTGTAGGGTGAAAATTTTCCATTTAATCTCTCCATAAAGTTTTCATAATATTTCCATGTGTTTTGTTATTAACTGTAGAAAACTTCTATGAGAATAAAAAATGAATAATTATTAGATCTACCATTGCCACCTCTACATACTAAGAAGCCCACAAAAGTTCTTTCATTCCATTCAACACTTCAATGATATACAGGCAGGTACCCATTTTCACATTGTTTATGATTAATTGATTGGTTATTATAACTCTTTGGTCTGTATCTTGTATCTTTTTATTTGAAATTAAGATAAAGTAACATAAACTACTGGTATGTTATAGACAATAACATTCCCCTATGGTATGTTGTATTGAAGATTCTACATATATTAATGAAGCACCTGCTAAAAGTTACCTTTATATACTATGACAGAATCACAGAATGTTTCAGGTTAGAAGGGACCACCAGAGGTCATCTTGCTCAACTCCTTTACTCAAGCTGGGCCACCCAGAGCAGGTTTCTGAGGAACACATGAGAGACTGGAAGGATTGCTGGCTCAAGACATTTAGGGTGTGTGTGTGTGAGGGGAAGGGTCAGTTCAGGCCTTGCCCTGGTGAGGCCATGCCCTGTTCTGCACACCCCATTCCCCAGGCCTGTATCCCAGCCTGGCAATGGACATCAATCCACAGTGTTCCACACCTGCCATTGGAGCCCCCATCTAGCCCAAGAGTGGCCAGATGAGTGGAAATCCCACCTGAGAGAAAGGCCAAGGAAAACCAAAGGATATTTAACCCACGACACGAGGCAATCAGATGTTTTGACCTTACCTCTTCTTGGAATTTCTATCAGCTGAACACTGCCAGGACTAGGAGTGGTAGCTATACTTGTTCTTTTCTATGTATTTTCTCTCTTCCTTCTTCTAATTCCCTCTTCTCAGAGTTTTGACTAACTTAAAATCAGATTGGCTTAGAGTTTTCCTAGTTGAAATGGGCTAAGTTAGTGCTTTGTGGAATGTTTTATGCTGACTGAATGCTGCTCCGAGCTTTTTGCCAAGGTTCTCTGATCTCTTGAAGTTGCCAGTAATGTTTTTTATTGTTTTGACCTCTTGAGCATACCTTGTCAGTGTTTCTGTAGTACATCTCATTCATAGTACATGAACAAACAGTAAGTTCTTTAAGAGACTCATAGAGCAAGTTTTTGGGTTTCTACATGTCTAGACAGCTTTTGCATTTCTCCAAGAACAGCTCGTAGTTTTATTTATCTGCCTGAACGTTAAAGAAGAATTTCTTTATGTCCAGGTAAAAGGGCCTGTATCTCATGTTTTGACCATTGCCTCCTGTTCTGTCACTGGATATGATGGTCTCTGTGTTCTTGTGAGTCTGGCTGGGATGGAGTTAACTTTTGCCATGGCAGCCCCTATGGTGCTGATTTTTGCATTTGTGGCTAAACTAGTGTTGATAACATACCAGTGTTTTATCTGATGCTGAATACTTAAGTGGACAGCATCAAGACTTTCAATCTCTCTCCAAGCTCTCCTTCCCACAAAAACTAGTAGACTGGGGATGGGTAAGAGGCTGGGAGGTGACATAGCTGGGGCAGGTGACCCAAACTGACATAAGTGGTATTCCAAACACTATATAATAGCCTACAACATAATCACAAAGGCTGAGGGAAAAGGGGACAATACAGAGAAATTTGTGGTTATTTATCTTCCCAAGAAACTGCTTCTCATGCAGAAGCCTTTCTTTCCTAACAAGTGGATGGGTGTCTTGGTGTTGATGAAAAATAGTGAATAAGATTCTTTTTTATATTTGATTCTATAGTTTTTTTGCTTTTCCTTTTAAATTGTCTTCATCTCAACACATGAGCTGTTCCATCTTATTTTCTTCCTCTGCCCCAATAAAAAGGGGTAGCATTGATATGATCCCCTGAGCCTTCTCTTTTTTAGGCTGAATTAAATAAATTAAACCAGTAACTTCTTGTGGTTTAAGATTAAAAAGATAAAACTTTCAGAAAGAATAAGAAAAGGCTCTGACCTTAAAGACTTTCTCCTTGAGAAAAATGAAATTGTCTTTCCCTTATGCAAGAGAATTTTTTTGTTTGCATATTATTTTATATACACACAAATCTTCTGTGCCTTCCCACATTTTCACCTGTGTGAAAATATTTAGAATTACTGTGTATTGCAACAGTTTTTTTCAACCTATATTCAGGAGAGTTATATTTTAAAAAATAAACCTTGAGAAATATTTGTTTTCTCACTGCATTGAAACAGAAATCTAGTCAGAAAAACATCTTTAAAGCAATCTTCAGGAAAGGCAGAGAACACATGGCCCCTGTACTTGTGTTAGATGTGAAAGAAACAGGTTTAAATTAAATAAACTGAACTGGACAAAGGGCACATTTCAGGAAAAAAACTTGATTCCTGAGCTACTAATTTCACTTGTTTGCTTTCAGCTTCTATTTTAAGATGACTTAGGTTACATGCTGGGATCATAAGCTGGAATGATCAAAAGAAAGTAGGCTACTACTTAAATTCTAAATACTTGACACTTTAAGTCAAATCAGAAAATTATATCTGTCTAAATGTTAGAATAATTTAGTAACTGCATATACCTGAACCTCATATTCAAAATTTTAAAATTGTTTGGAGGTTATAGCAGGCAAAAAATAAATTGTGAATAATGACAGGGGCCAGCTAATTGTGTGTGCAAGTGTTCAAAATTGAACTTCTGATTTCTCAAGCAGAAACCTGCTTGCTAGCTACAATTAGTTTATGCTGGCTATACATTTTGTGTAAAATGTGAGCTAAGGAAACAAATCTTGAATCCTTTGAATAACAAAAAATGAGGGAGAATTATCAGTTAGAAGGCTGTTCATAGGATCTGCACATGCACTATTTAGACAGAGACAACACTGATCTTAAAGTCCTGGAAAGCAGGTGAAGAGTGCTGTTGAAGAAACAGGTCTGGGAAGTGGCAGCAGATCTAGATCTGTGCAGTCAGGGAGACTCATCTGGATATATCCTGGAGCTTAACTAGTAACATCTGGGACTAGTAAATGTAAACAGGTGCCACAACAGAAACCAGAATGACTTTTTGCCTGACTGAAAACAGTCTCTTCACTTGGGAAAGAGAAGGCTAGACCTAAGGAATACAACTTTAGGTCCTACCTAGGAAGGGGAAGAGTCTAGTAGAACATCCTAGTTTTGGACTGTACTGTTTTATAAATTCTGAAACTAACATGGTACCCATATCCACTGTAGGTTTTTTTTTCACTTTGTCCCACCTGTGACAAGTGTCTAGTTTTGTTTTAAAAAGAAAGACGGTTTAAAGAAAAAAAAAGAAAAAAGACTAAGCCACATATCATGGATCTTCTTTAACAATTATGTCAAAGGTAGACTTTACTATTTGATGCATGAGTGGCTCCTCCTTACAGATTTTTTTCTAAGACAGACATTTCCATTGAATTGCCAGAGAAAAAACCATATTTTTGTACTGTGTTTTAGGGACTGAACCTAACAACGTGACTGTAAGGCTGACTCTTGGCTGGCATGGATACATGTGGACCTTTATGAAACCACTATAATTGCATCATTTTCATAATCTGCAATAATTTTTAATAAAGAATTTTATAGATTTTAGATAGTGGCACTCCTGAGAAACTGCTGAGAAACTGATCGGGCATTTTCCTTGTTACATCCAGTTGTTTGGGTGACTGATTAAAGCTTTTTGTTGGGAAAAAATTTTTTTTTAGTAACTGTGTTTATCAACCTGTTACAGTTAACCTTTCAAATTAGGATATTCAAAAATTGCTGTTGATGACCTGGTGGACAAAAGAATTCTAGGCTATTCATTAAAAACAACAAAGGAAACAAAGGAAACAAAGGAAACAAACAAAGGTGAGACTCTAGTGAGTCTTTCCTTAACAAAGGAAAGACTCACTAGATGTTTATGTTTGTGAATACAGAATATTCCTATTTATCTATTTCTCTGCTTTCATAACTTATTCTCCAAAGTAATATTTCCAATTGACAATTTTACTGAATTTACTTCATGTTGTATTTTTTGAGAAATAATGACTGGAATTTAGCCAGATATCTGACACAGATAGACACGTATAGCACAAATAGGGATTACTTTACCTCAGTCTTAGTACAGTTTTTGCAATCATAAAATGTCTATTAATATCAAGCATACTAGTCTTGCCAAAAAGGACTTGTACAAATTCTTAGGAGGGAAAGTATAAAGAAAATACAAGAAGACAAGTAGGGCTGGGAGGAAAGAGGCACTCTCTAAAACTGCTGACTAAAAGCACTTTGTGAGGAAAAGGGCCAGAATTATGTTCTAAAACAAACAAAGAGAAAATATAGCAGAACAGTTCAAAGAAAAATGCTCTGAAAGAATTTACTGCCTTGTGGCTAGAGGTGACATTGAAAGTAACATGGACACAAGTTGATTAAGCTGCTGTCAACGTATTTGGCCCCAGGAATCAGTTACTATTGATTTACAGCTTACAGTAAAAGAAAAATGCAGAAACTTACAAAAAGAGCTGTATTCAGTAAATTCTATTAGCATATTCACTGCAAAGGATGAAAAAAACAAGCTGGAATTAATCTAAAGAAAAATTCACATCAAAAGACTCTGTTAGAACCAAAAGTTCCCTTTGTATTGCAAGCCCATGAGAAAAATGAAAGCACAATAGATTTTTTTTTATTATTTTTATTTTCTGCATCCTTAAAATGGTAGACTTTTTTTAAACAGTATTTAGTATATTAAATCAGTGTTTTTCTAAAAATAAAATATGAGTGTTTCGTTCATAAAACATTCACAGCATGTTTATTTAGACATTCTGAAATGCAAAACATGACCCCTCTTCCCTGAATAAGTGATTGGCTTTGACTGTTTAGACCCAAATATGAATAGAAGCCAGTCAGACCTGCAGAACATGTTGTGCCTGTCACATGGGTAGCTAGAGCTGCCAGGAAAATTGTCAAAGACTATCACAAAGCACCTTGCAAAAAGAGATACAGATAGTGCTACTGCAGAAATACAAATGGAAATACAGGAGTTGTTAGCAGCCATAGGTCATGTAAATGGGCTATCAACTGAAATGAAACTAAAGTATGGACAGCATAATTTATAATACCAAGACTTGATAAACTGATGCCTTAGTAAAATTCAATTTGGTAAATTCTACAGACAATCACGTAAAAATAATAAAAAAACCCAGGTGCTTCTTTCCCACATGATATTATATGGAAAAACGCTTTTACTCTGTAAGTATATATCTAAAGGTATTATCTACCCACTTAAGCACACCACCGAGATGCAACCCTACCTGTAGTTCACATTTCTGTATCCAATTTTTTAACAGCTACCAATAGCAGTACATTTTCTTCTTTCTTAAAATTTTTGCCAGTTGGGTGTTTGACCTGCAAATTTTGTGGTGAATCATTCCATAAGACCTTTATTATTTTTATTAGTTTTTTTTCCCTTCATCAAAATAGATGTAATAAAAACTGTTTCAATGTTGAATTTATGTTGTGTTTCTTGATTGCTTAACACAGTTTCTAATTTATAATTTTGCTACATTTTATTTCTAGCCCAGCCCACACAGAAGAAAGAAGGAAAACATGTGGTTGTCTGTTCTTTTCTTGAAAACCAAAAAAATACCTGAAGCAGCTGGAGCTGCTCAAATGTGAAGTTATAACAGACCGGGGTTGGAACATCAGCCAGATATTTTTACATGTTTGAGATATACAAACTCAAACTAGGTACCATGGGCTATGAAAATTAATAAGGTGCCCAGGAGAATGGATAGTCTATCACGGAAAAGAGTAAAAATACTCATTTTGTGAAGCTAATAAATAATGTGTGAAAGAGGATATGGTAGCCACTCTGGGATAAATGAGGAACAATAAGGTTTTATTAAGTTTCAGGATAGTCCTGTAGCAGCACTGTCTTATAAGATAAATAGTCCTTCCTGAAGTTTATCAGTCTACCCTTCACCTAGTATGACATGTCAGATAAGAGTAAATGAGTATCTCTGAGGAGAGGTAGTGAGTGTATGAGATAGTAAGGTGGTTCCAAGTATCAGAATTGTAGTGACACTATCTTAGACCACATTGCTTTCTCAGTTACTAAAGTTGAACTACTTTGGTAAATATAGCCTCCTACAGAAGTGAAAGTGCTACATAACTCAATCATTTTACTATGCTCTGGAGATTTTAGGTAGTGTGAACTGAGGAGATTTTGGGTAGTGTGAATCGTGTGATCTCATCCACATATGCAATCCTTCTCCACATAACCAGCTGTCTGAAGTAACAAGTTGCTTTAACAGATTTATTAAATAGCATGGTTACAAGTTTAGCAATCTGCTTGTTTGTTCCTGCAGGCTTGATTCTCACTATTTGCTGGGAAGTTTTTACTTCAGAAACTTGCAACTGTAGGAATGATTTTTCTCTTTCTGCAAACTCAGTGAATAGTTTCTGCTGAGCTTTGTAACTCTACAGAAATTTAACAGAACTTTCATCCACCATGCAAGTTTTTTTTTTTTTTTTTTATGTGCAGACATTTTATTTTGGGGAATGTTAAAGTAAGTTGATCTCACTCATTTTAGCAGAAAACAATTAACTGAATGAAACACACGCATATAAGAAGAAATTCAACTTAATGCTAGAGGTCAGAAGGTAGTTTTTATTTAAGTGTTCTCACCTCTCTGAATAAGAGCTGTCAGAAAGCAGGAAAATTATCTCAGGGAAATATTTCTGGATCATAAGATTTCACATTGCACTACCCTATCCAAAAACATGTTCACAGTTTGTGTGTGTTATGTCTGAAGGAGCAATGGCACATACAACTATAAAGATAAAACAGCCATGCGCATTTAGATACCTGGAGGGTAAAGCAAAATAATTATCTACTGATAATAATCATATCTTTTGTTCTCCATGAGTATTAACAAATAGATTTTTTTTTTCCAAAAGCAAGTGTATATTTCAAACAGAAAGGGAAACCAGAAGACTACTGAAAATAAGAAATTACTTCCAGGTTAGGGAAAATGAATCTTTTAAATTTCCCTTTTAGTGTACACTGGAGAGACAGAGGCCATCTCCACTGAGACCTGAATGAGTATTCTTAAATTTGTTGTTTTCTATGGTTGCAAGGGAAAAGAGAGGTAGATGGAGGCCTGCTCTTTGTTTCTCTGTAAAAACTAATATCCTTATGCGAACTCATATCAATTCCTCTTTTTAAGAACGAGGTATTTTATTGAAATAAAACCCATTTTATTCACAAATTCTCATCAAAGACTGACTCTTTTTTTAGTAAGTGATGCAGAATGACTTCTTTGCTTTTGGGCATATAGCCACATTTGCTTTACCAAACCTAACTTATCACAGAACCAGTCTGTTTCACATGATTGGTATAGTTAACATTTTTGTATTAATTAACTATATCATTTTCTGTAGATAAGTTTTTGGTTATGGAGCCTGTTGACAAAAATTTTGGAACATGTTTGGCTTGGTAACTATCCTGGTAAAATGCTATTAGCAATTTTTTCATTTCATTGGTATCTTCTATAGACAGGTATTTCCTGAATTATTTTGCTTTGTCTGCTTCTTATTATATGTTGTTTGTCATCAGAGCCTGATGATTGCATCTTTCAGGCACAGTGTTAAAAGCAGAGCTTGTGCCTTGAGACTGGGTTCTAAGACAGATCACTAAAAGCCAGTTGGTGGGATTTTCTGGAAATTATGAGATTGTTTGAACAAGAAGTGTGAAACTAAGGATATCCTACTGTTTTCATCACATTTACCCTGGATTTTTTCATAGTTGGTCATACTAATTTTGAGCTATTTTATACTTGATACTAAAACAAAATAAAAGGACAGTTTGCTATTCCAAGCAGTGTAATGTGTAAAATCAGCTTTAAGTTTATTAGACCTTTAACACACATAGAGATTAATAAACAATGTAGTCCGAATATATGATATATTAAAAAATGCAATTTCCTTTGAGAAGGCTTAGACAAAAATTCCTTATTGGACTCGTTAGATATGGTACATCTTGGCAGATGGTATTTCACTAGTGATAACAGCAGCACTGACTTTAACAATAAATTGCTTATATAATATTTTGAATGTAAATTTACAGAGTAGCTTGTACAGGTAGCAGCAGATAATGTTATTTTTTTTAATTAGCTTTTTATTGCCGTAACAAAGCTAAACTAAAGTTCAGGGGAAGCCTTTACCATTGCTTTCAGAGACTTTGGACAAGCCCTAAGTAAGATGTTAAAAGTAGTCAAATGAAGAAAAATATATTTAATGCAATGTCATGATTGTTTCAAGGAATATTGATAACATAAGACAGGAAATCATGGTGAAATAGAATGGGCAGGTAAGAATAAAGTGTAGAAAGCTTTTGGAACAAAAATTAACTCTGCAGAGGCAGCTCAAGTAACAAATAGAGCCAGAGACTAAATGTATAAATATAAAGAGGATTTTGGGAAGACATTCATTGGTAGTGTCAGGTTTTTTCATTTCTGATGATCTATAACATGATGCAGAAAGACTGCAGAAACTAAAATGTTATACTCCTGGGTGATCAGAAAGGTAGTGAGATTTTCAGATACCATTACTGATTATTGAAGTAATGCTTAAAGCCTGCAAGTCTATACTTTTCATCATACCTATATCATGGCTATGGCAAATATAAACAAGAAAGGCAACACAATTCTATAATTTGAACCTGATCCCTAAATAAAACTTTTCCTTCATGCCAAAATAGTGCTTACTTCAAAATTAGTACACTGCAGTTTAGACTTGCCCACAGTGTGTCATTGTATGAAGGTCTGCCTTACTACTTACTGGTGTCAGAAAATAGCTCAATATTTATGAAGGAGTCAAGTACTTAGCATAAGAATGAAGCAATTATTTCCATCATCAAAGACAATCACTGAATGATTAGCAGATATTGTTAACCGTATTATAATAAAATTATGAAGTACATATTTTGTAACAAGTTGAATACATAATATGTATATAATTTCAAGAAGAACGATGTTAAAAAAAAAAAAAAGTCTATGTGATAAGTTTTCTTGCTGGATTTGTATAATAAAACTTTAAATGGCTTTGTCCTTGAAGAGACCTGACTCGACAACAGTCTGCTGTATGTCATTGTTTACATCTACAGATCTATTCAGAACATACATATTAAATAAAATATCATAGTGACATGTTACTTACAAAGTGATGCAAGCAGTAGTATTAGTACTTGCCTGGGTATCTCCTATCCAACATGCAGAAAAGCACTGATGTTGATTTTTTTATTCCTCTCAGTTTCAAGAGATGCTGATCATTTTCCCTTCTAATTATTTAAAAAACCCAAAACAACAAAAACAAAAAATCTAGTTCAAACAAGATTATGCACAACCCTCACAGATCAATGTATGTGTGTAGTTCTGATAGATCAAGATATTTCAGGATAAAAACCTGAAAAAAGTCCATCTTGACATCTTAGAAATCCAGTAACATGAAAGTTGGTGGTGCAACAATGATCTTGATGGGTCATTACACTGTTTCTCCTTTATCTGGTAATTTTATTTTTACATGTAACATTTTTTATAAACTGTTGTAGATCTATATGAGAAAAGAGGTTTCAATTGAAGCATTATTCTATTCAATCAGTTAATCCTAATGCTCTAAGGACCTTCTTGTACAATTAATATACATCCTCCATTGATACAACTTCAGACAGCAAAGAATCCCTAAATGTATAACTTTCATATTCATCTTATAGAACTGTAATGATGTAGAACTTACTTCAGATAGTCCTTACAGTTGTGATAGTATTTTCTCCAAAGTTTTGATATTTTTCTAAACCTCTATCAAGAAGTAGTTGAAAAAAAAACAAAATAAAGAGTCTTTTGTATATGATATTTCTTAGCCCATATAGATTTTTGTTGCTTTTCTTTCAAAAATTATTCATTTCTCTTCATTTAAGGTTCTGGCAGTGTTAAGTTAAAAGGTTCTGAATTCTTATTTAACCATAGTGGGAAAAAAAAAAGAGATATTTTATAAATAATTAAGAGAAATAACAATCCCTCTAGGGCACATCCATTGCTCATATTAATTAATTCTAAAAGGCTAACATTATATCTCCATCCTGATCCACTGACAGGACAGAAAACAAAGAGCCACAGTTACAACATATTCAAAGAGCAATTGCTTAGATGACAGTCTTATTTATTTTTGTTCAACACATCATAAGGGATACCCTTACTCTTAGCAAATCAAATAATAAGATAAAATGCTTCTTGATTTAAGTTATATATATTATGGTTTATATTTTTATATTTATTTATCTGGAAAATGTAAGCAAAACTTTTTATAAATCTTGAGCATAATTCTAGTTTATGGTACATAACTGTTCTGTGAAAACTATATGAAGAATCAAAAATGGAAATGAAAGCATATTCCTTCTGCTCAAACTAAAGAAACAGGTTATTATCAGGATTCTGAGAATTTAGAAAACACTGTAGTTTATATATTGCCTTTTTTGCAATAGGTCTTATTACTATCAAGAGCAATTTATAAATGGAGGTTCAAAAGTAACTTTATTGGTCTTGGTTTTGAAATATGTATTTCTGCATAAGAAGAATGTTGTTAGAAGCTGTCCATTGTCTCATCCTGGAAAACTGCTTGTCCCATACATTTACTTCTGAAGTGGAATCATAGAACAAATGATAGCATAATTCCCAGAACTTACTATTGGAGGTTAGTTTGCCAGTGTTGATAACATACACGAGCGAAATGGCAGAGTAGCCTTAACAAGGGAAGTGATGTACAGCAAACACATATGATCCCAATTCCATTTTTCAGTGGGCTTTTCCCGATGGAGAACATTCTTCTCCTCTATCCCTTTGCACAGTAAACTGTTCTCCTCCAATGGTTGAGATGAAAACCAAAGTTTATAATCTGATGAAGAAGTAGAGCAATTTTTAACTTGCAGATCATCCATCAGCTGTACCTTTTGTAAGTTACTCTTTTCACTGATAGCAAATGCAATTTAGTCTGTCTAGAGCTTTTATTTTTCTCGAAACTTGTATTAAATATTAAACTAATACAGCCATATAGCAACTGTAAATGATTAAACCTACTATAGTAATTCAAACATCTAATTTTATCCAGCTGAATAAAATCCTAACTCTAAAGACTGCTATAATGAATCATGATATATTAGCATTTCAAAACAACAATAATGACAGCAGTGAAAAATATTTCACAATTCACTTTTTTTGTAAAATCAGATATGGCTTTAATCTTTATTATAATGTCACCTGCTGCTGCCAATATGCTTAAACATCTTTCATAGTTTTTCCATATCCTCAAAAATTTTTATTCTTATGCATATCACCTGTGAACATCATTTACAGCTTCACAGGGGTATGACATCCAGTGCAAAGCAGAAGGCATTTTCTTAGCCTGTTTACTTCTCATCTAAAGTTAATAAATATTCTCTAGCGGTCTTGCAATTTTAACTTATTAGAAAATTCTGTTGAGATAGGGAAACATGCTTGCTGCTTTCATTCCTTACTTAAAGTACTTAACTCTATATAGAAACAACTGAAATATTTTAATCTTTGCCTCCTTTCAGTAATGAGTGAATTCATCTTAGGAAAATTAATGGCTAAAAAGTTTTCACCACCCTTTTATGAAGTAGTTTTCAAATAAGTACAGTATCTCCTTTTATTTTCCCCTCCAGAATAACGCAAGGTAAATGGTTGTTTACAAAATAAAGAATTTCCAGTAATTGAAAAAAAAAGAGGTATCAACTACTTAGGAAAATCCGTTCTTACTGTTCAGTTAGATCAATGGTAAAAATAGCTACCAATTTCATAAGATGAGAAATAATCTAGAGAAAGATGGATGTAGGATGATAAAGGAATAGAATGAAGATTCAGCCAGCATAGATATAAATCACTAGATTAATTTCAGAATCTTTTCATGGTCTCTTGCATCTAATAAGAAATATGGTATGTAGAATTAAATCCTAATATAAACTTAAACAAATTTCTGATAAAATAAAGTTCAATTACAAACTATGAGTACATGCCTCATTTTATACTTCTGTGTTAACCATTAAGTTAATGAAGGCACAGCATTATGCTTCTCATGATTTATATGATGAAAACATGTGTATGGACCACAACTAGTATTTATTCAAACACAGTCCTATTTTCCTAGTGGATCATGGAACAAGCCTTATTTGTACTGTGGGTCACTTATTCGTCTTTAACATGCAACTGGAATTTGCATTTGCTTTCCAACTCTGACATACAATGAAAATTCATTGCACCCAACAGCTTTTTTGGATTTATTTAGCAAGACAGATTTCTTTTCATCTTAAAATGCACCTCAATTTCAAGTATATGAACTTAACTGGGACTCAAGGAAACCTGGAAAAACCACCAAGGATGGTTGTTTTTACATCCGACCCAGGGATGACTTGGATGTGCAAACGTAGAATAAAGACCCTCTGGATTCAGAGATGCAGCTCCACCAAAAGGATTTCCTCTTCTCATCTGTTCTTACTGACATCATAGTACTAAAATGCAAAGCAGATGGTCCTATTTGGTAGCTTTATATTTGTGAAATACAACCTTGTATCACTTAAAATGTTGCTGAGGTGAGTTTTCAGGATTCTTTTAAAGAAAATTGTCCATCATAATAATGTAAGAGTCAGTGAGGCCAGGATCAGATACATTACTTAAAGGAACTAATTAATTAAGCGAGGTTGAATAGAACAGCATGAAACAGAAGAAATATAAAGTACCTTTTTTCCTCCCTGTTTCTGCACCGTGGTGACTAATGTTTATTAAGTCCCCATAGTGAGATGCTGAGAGATTTTTTCCAAGGTCTCATGCTGTTTTAAAAGGAAACAATGGTTTGTGGTAAAATCAACTCATGCTGAGCTACATTAACTGCACCATGTTATCAGCTGATAATGGTGTTATTAACACATTACCCACTGTGTATATTTGTGAATTAGGATATTTCCTTCTTAATGGAATTGAGCCATTTTCTATGAAATGGCAACTATTAGGCATTTTGACACCATTTTGAAGAGGTTGAGAATACAGGCCCATTTATTGGATGAATTTTTTCTTTTTTCTTTTTTTTTTTCTTTTTTTTTTTCTTTTTATGGTGGATCTCTACCCTTTACACCTCAGGAAGTATGTCTACTTTTACTCCACTGTCTTGCTTTGAGATTTCATTGAGGCTATTAAAAGGGAATAGTTTTCACAATGAAAGAAAAATATAAAAATATATGTTGGAGAATACACTATAAATTCTGAACAGTCCAAAAGATCACCCACTAAGACAACAGTAAGTAATGACTCTTACTTTGCACTCTGGAAAAGCTGTTGCTGAAGCATAGCAATTGGCTTTTCCTAGTTAGGAAGTACTGGCCAAACTTTGGAGTGTACCAGAAAATTGAGTTTCTTGTTCTTTAGAGGAGGGTTGGAGGTAAACACATTTAGTGTAAATTCAATTTAATCAGTAAGTCAACCCAACTACACATTTATTACACATGACCAAATAAAACAAAATATATTCTTCCCAAAAACAATAAGTCAAAACATGTTGCTGTGATTTTCATGCTTATTTGCTTCCTTCTGAACTTAGGACCACGATGTAAATAATGATGTAATCATTATACAAATACAGGGAAGCAAATGGCAGCACAGTTATGTGATTAAAAATTACCTTTATTTGTACTTTCCAGTGTAAGGAAAAGTACATACTGCTCAATATGTAAACATTGGCAATAACAAAGCAATACTTTTCATCTATGACCATTTCATGAAGTTACAATAGGAGGCAATTAAAGCATTTTTTAATATTTGACAGGTAAAAAATCCAAGACTAGTATTCCAGACTAGAAAACCCTGTAAGGAAAAAAATTCTTCTATATTTCATGAGATAATGAAATTTTAGCTCTCTGTCTATTCACAGCTTTACAATTTTTTCTTGAAAATATTTCAAGCTGAAAGTAATTAAAAAATTAAATAGTCTTAATGAAATAGATAAAGATACATTTTGCTAGAAGCTGTAAATTTTCAGGGTAATCAAAAGGTTGCAGTCTTTTAATTTTGTTGTGCAAAGAGGGTAAACACTCAAAATCAGACAACAGTATGTGTTGATATAAAGCAGCATCGTGTAATCTATGTCATATCATAGAAGTTCTTCACATTTCAGTAACATAAACCAAAAATGTCTCAAATATGTAACTTAATCATTATCTTCAAAAGGTTTTGTGAATTAGCAGTAACTGATATTAGAAAATATTTAATTATCTTTCTAGTTCTATTATGTTTACTCTTCAAGCTCTTGGGTTCCTTCTTTATCCTCTCTAACTAAGCTCTTAATTTGCATCATGGATGTAATAAATTTTTCATTTGTCAGACCTATCTGTATTTATACTTATTTTTTTAAATTCAGGCTTCTGCTTTCTATATACTTGGATAGTAACAATCACAGTGCAACTCATCTCTACACTTCTAAGCTTCTAAATGCTTCTACCAAAAAAAAAAAAAAAATCATGAGAGGATATAATTTCCACTGCAAAAAATTATATCTAAAGGTCTTAAGTTCACCTGGGAGCTCTAAATCTCCTTGGATCTCCTGGACCATTGAAATGGAGATATGAAATCTCTCTTTATACATTTGAGAAAACTTTAGCTGAAGCCTTTTTTTCCCCTTTTTCCAAGCCAAAGGGGGCTAAATTTTAGCTGGTTTGTGGGTTTTTTCCCCCAGATTATACAAGGCTTTTACATTTTTTTCATTCTGCGTAGTGAAGTAGTCCCACCCAAATTCCACTGCTAAGTATGAGAACATGTTTGGAGAAAATTCATAATGACTTTAATAGAAAAATATTTAAATATATATATATATGTATTGTATGTTTATGTGTTATATACATATATATAGTTTACATTAAAAGTAGACACAACACTGTAAGAGATTTCCAGTTTCTATAGCTTGTATTTATTTGTTGCATAATACATAATATAATGTTTCTAGTGCTTTCATTGATATTGCTATAGTATGCACATCACCAAGAAAACAGGTGGCAACATTGTTCTTTCAGAGGAAAAATGTCCTCATGAAATACTGGTGCTAAGTCTGACCAAAGGAGAAAATATATTGTTTTAAATAGAGTCTTTACTGTTTTCTTCTTGTTTGTTTTTCCTCTTCATAATCAAAACAAATCAATGGAAATTTTTCCACATAAACAAGCACTGAAGAATTTGCAACAGATAACTTAGGTTAGCATCAGTTAGATTGCACAAAGTTGTCATACCTGTGAGAGGCTGTGCATCTGTAAGAGTTTCAAGCAGCAAAGTAATAATCCATCATCTATTTCAGAGTGAGCTGATGTCCCTCTGAGGTGTCCACCCATTTAAGCTCTTGGAAGAGGTGTTACCTTTTCTCTTTGCTCTACGCCACCTTGCCAAATGGATTTTAAATAGCATCTTTAGACACTGCTCTTATGACCATTCTTAGAGCTCATAGACACTGAATACTACACAAAATGATCTTTCAGTTAAGATTAAAAGTTGGGTAGATAATTCACAGCTGGAATTAGAGTTAGGAAAATAGCCCAAAATGAGAGATTAGCAAGGCTGACACTAATAAACATATCTGATGACATCAATCAAAAATAGTTGAACTCAAGTGGCAAGGACTTCACTAAATATATATGACTTCCCAGCCTACCTTTGCTTATTCATACATATTGGTAGTCTGGAAAAAAATGTCATTTTTCATGCTTACAAATAAATGGAGGCCAAAGTAGCACAAGTGCAATGATGGTGGTTTGCTGTATATCTCTTACCCTATATAGCTTCTTCTTGGAATGCTTTGTATGAAAATCCATTACCTACTCAGTAAAGGTGGAACAGGAGCTGCAGGAAGGTTTTTATTGCCACCCCTCTTTGCTTTTGTTTGTGTTTTCCTCTCCCTGTTTTCTCTACTCATATCTGGCAGGGAACTGAAATGATAAGAGTGTTTTGTGCAAAACTATGCAATAACATTTTTAATAGGTAGGCTGGAAATTCTTTTGTTATAAAATATTTATTTCTAAATACATTTATTTGCAATGAAGCAAAGAACAGGAAAAACATATTTAGTTCACAATTGAAACAATATAGTATTGTTTTCTAAATGCATGATGCTAGTTAATTTCACTGCCACATTTCCTTATTAATTTATGCAGTTCATTAAGTTTAACTGGCATCTACAGAAAAAATGATCTTACAGTTTGATTTGCAGCAGGGGGAGATGTACTCATAATGAATATCTTGGTTGGGCTTTCCCCACATATTTCTAGCTAGAAAAGCTGTATTTCTAGAGGGATGTCCTCAGAACAACAGCAACAAAAATTTCTCTTTGCATTTCTATTAAAAGAAAAAAAAAAAACCAGTGAAATTATTAAAAACAATTGTGTGCTTTAAATTTTAAGTATTTAATAACATTTCTAGATACAAGTACTGCAATTTTAAAGCTCTTGGGAAATGAAAAATAAATGCAATTGTTTTTATTATAATGATGCATACCTATCTTGAGGATTGAGGACTGATTGGAAGAAACGGCAGCACTTGAGTAACAAGGCCAAGTGACTAAGTAAGGGAACTAAAAATTCCTCATGTCAGCTAAGGAAAAACAACAACCAGTGTGAAACTGGTAGAGTCAAAGTATGTATTTAAAGAGATTGTTATAGATGAACATTTTT
The DNA here is from genome assembly GCA_013400575.1 of Peucedramus taeniatus. NCBI lineage: Eukaryota > Metazoa > Chordata > Aves > Passeriformes > Fringillidae > Peucedramus > Peucedramus taeniatus. The sequence goes on from WBNO01031293.1 coordinate 25,545, forward strand.
ATTTCAGCTGAGTTTCTTTCTTACCATACATTTTTCTTACAATCACCTGAAAATTTATAGCTAAGGATTAGCTGTGTCTGTGTATATATTTCAGTATGACTGCTACCAACAAGACCATGAGGGGGAAGTGTGTCATGCAGTAACAAATGACATGATTATTTTAATTGTATTATTCATAATTGTTTTATGAATTGTTAAATATACCTTTGTTTTACTAAAGCTTTTATACATAACCAAAGTAACAGAAGTTCTGTCAAGCAATACTTGTAGTAATAGGAGAAATCTGGCAAAATGAGCATTTTGAGATTTAGAAACCATGGCAAATAATTCTTGTGTGAGATCTTCTCCAGTAGTATAGTGAAAGACACCACTTAAAAAGTTGAAAAGAGTAAGCAATGGCAAAGCTAATAAGCAGCCTCTAAACCATGACCTTCTTTGTAGCTAAAGGGAAAAAACAGAGAGTAAATTAGGACATTACTTTCTTTTTAAATGACTATTCAAGTTTTTTGCTTTAGACATGAAAAAATCAGAAATAAAACAGAAGAAAGAGTGTGGCTTAGGTAAGTTAAGTGGAACTAGGTTTACTTATAAGTCTGAGACATTATTATTCTATTACAATGTAAATATGTCTTGTCAGTATCAGAGACACTAGAGAAGCAGTCTCATGTCAACAAGTGTTACCCCTGAAAACCTCTGAACAGCTGGTGCTTGAATGAAATGGGAATCTAGGACAGGTCTAGGCAGAAAGAGAAAATGCTCTGTAAGTGAAAAAGAAAAACTAGTCAAATTTTAATAGTGTGAACAAAACACAAATGGCTATCACTGTTAATTTCATTTACATTGGTACACATACGGACCAAATTTTCTAATTAGTACAAAAGAAACCTCATTAGCAAAGCTACAGTTAGAAGGTGTATATCTTAAGGAAAAAAAAAAAAAAAAAAAACCAAAACAAAAAAACACACACACACCCACCAAACCCCTATGAAAGCTAAACTTGTTCCTGATTTGCCAGGTTCAGAGACAATGACCAGTGTCAGATTTGGCCCAGTGACTGTGCCAGGTTGTTGCTGCCAGGATGGGGGTGAGGTCAGGCCAGGACTTCAGCCCACAGCTCAGGGTCCCTGTCTGGATAAATGAGATAAGTGGCCCAGTCATGCTGTTAAGGGCCCAGGACTAGTCTCAGATGAAAGCAGTTGGCATAGACAGAAGATCAGCCAGATTCTCCCTGCTAGTTGTCTGGGAGCCTCCACTGACTCCTCTGCTAGATTGTTCTTTCAAAGACACCACTGCACCATCTCTAACTTGGCCATGAGCCTCAGCAGCCAAATCCACCAGAGCAAGGATGTTTTCATGGCCATTCCCAATATTCTCAGAGACCCCAAGCCAATTCTTTTAGCATGGGTTCTGAGGGGTCGTGATAAGCTGTTGGCATTCTTTCAGTATCCAAGGAATGAGGTGTTAATTAAGAGGTTGTCTTCCTCCTTTTTGTCAGGAAAAACACATTCTTGAAACTGACAGGTTTTGTCCTCGCGCTAGGGTCTACTTGGGATCATTTTTGTCTGTTTTCTAACAGATTTTATCTTTTGCTCTTTGTTTACTCTTTTGTACCTCTGTGTTACCCTGTTTTGTAACTCTGTGTGACTTTGGCAAATGGTGTCTGGTGGGTATGTTGGATACTCTTGCTTCTTTTTGTTACCACTAAAATCTGTTATGCTCAGCTTCTAAGTTCGTATTATTAACAGAGTATATCATGTTGATATACTTAATAAGTCTAATATGATATTGTGTACATACTCTAAAGGCCTCTGCTGTCACTCCAGATGCTTCTTACTCTTAGATGCTTCATGATTATTATAGGGCCATGGATCACACATTCTCCACAGAATAACTAAGTGATGTTCCTATCTATGTAGAATTTGCTAACAAACTTGTAACACAGACTCATGTAAGGCCAAAGTAAACAAAAATGAATTAATAGCCACTTGGTCATTAAATAATTGCTCTTTCATCTTAACTGATTAAAACAAAGCTCCAAGCAAGTCAAGATTGAGTCCAGAAAAGGTAAGCCTCACAGCCCAGCCTGAGGCTCTGCAAAGTTAGTAAAAACTCTTATTACCAATGGCTATACTGAATTTTTATGATACTTTTTTAACTAAAAAGATGCATTTAAAAGTTAGCAGCCTTGCTCATATTTTCCAAGTTTAAATATAATCTTTTAACCTGTCATTTACCTTCTGGGAAGTTGGTGTCAAGGTAATAGTTTTAATACTTCTGTTTTTCTAGGACATGTCTTAGTACCATGACACCACCTAAAATCAAAACTTTTAAATGTGAATTTAATAACTTATACAGTAAGTTGTACATGTTGACTATATTCCTTTTTTTTTGAAGTGTTTGTTCTTTTTGAAAACAGGATCAGAATGGAAGAAGATAAATTAATTATTAACATTGTTAAATAAAGATTAATTATGCAGTAATATGTCTATGATAGATTGGAAATAGGGATATTCTACTTGTCTTGAAGTATTTCTGTGCTATATCTAGGACTTGTATGAATCATTAACATTGTTTATCATTGATACCATCCATGAAGGGTATTTGTCTGATCTTTTAAATTTTTCAATATTTACTTTTAATAAATATGTCACTGACCCATAAAGGCTCCATAAAACCTTTCTCTGTATTTGTGATTCTGTTTAGGATCTATTGTTCCACTGTGTTGAAACAAAAATGGCAAAACTTTAAAGCCAGTCGTTGGATCCAAATCTACCTAAAAACAAGAGGGTACTCATTTTTATGAGCAACATAAAAATCACTCCTTTTGATATCAGTATACTTCTCTTTATAACTCACATGCATACAAAATTAAGTAAAATGCAGTTTTTCTTTGTAGAACATGTTGAATAATAGAACTTGAATTAAGAATCATGTGTGGATTCAAAAGTTTTTAACTTCAGAAGGTGATGGATAAGAGAAAGTGTTTAAATATGCATACAGCACTTCCAGCTCAGAAATCTGTGATCCAGTGAGACTAAGAATGTATCCAGGGGAAATATTGCTACATATTCTTATAGTCTTGTGCTATCTTCTCTGTGTCTGCTTTTGGCTATTATCAAGGAAAAGGTTGGATTAGATGTACCTTTGAGCTAAACTAGTATAGCCATCTTATTTTTCTACATTACTTGCCACAAAGGTATGCCTCATTTATAATCATATCTAGTTATTTGCCTGAAACTAGACAATGTGGAAATAAAGGGACTCTAAAAAACATCATAAATACTTTATCCTTTCTTATCAAATGACATTTAACACTTGGCTGTTGAAAATCAGATCAACACATTTTAAATTTAGATAAAATATAATTAACAGTCCTATAATCTTCTAAATTAGAGTCACTACTGATATACTAATCATCCTGTCTCTGTGGGCCATCTGAAATTTTCTTCAGATGGAAGACTCCAGATAGAAGATACAAGGGAATCTACAGAAGATGCAATGTATCCTCCAGAAATAAGATCTATTCCAAGAATTTTGCAAGCAGCTATTGCCCTCATGCATCCAAAAGTTTGTTTTGACAGGAAAAGACATGATATAAAAAATCTGAAATAAGATTTTTTTCTTTACCAAAGACGGTAGTATAAGTGAGAGTAACAGGGAGAGTTCACAAAAGGAAAAAAAGAAACTATGCAAACCCACAAAAAACCACACCGATCAAAGAAAAAGAACCAAAAAAAGTTAGGACAACCAAGAAATTGTCAAATTAAGGTCAAAGCTGTCACAATGATAAGGTCATTGATAGACTAGAATGAAAAGGGATAAAATGAATTTAAGACATTAGAAATAGTTAACAGAGGGAAGAATTCGTGCTACAGTGGCATGGGTACACAAAAGAAGAAAAAACTGCAAAACCCAGAAGACAATGCAATTTAGTCAAAAGATTTTAGAAATAAAAAAAAGTCAGAATTTTGGGAACAAGAGTGGAGGCTAGAATTAACTAACAAGGAGAAGTGGAATCGATAGGATGGACAGAATTAGGTAAAGTATTGTGGTGGTGGTTCTTAAGAGTTGCACTGCTGAAAAATATCATTTAGTTCAAATTGATCACTAATATTCAGTAAGAAAAATCATGTATGATCCAGGTGTTAAATCCTGTTCTAGGGCAAATCAAGGTTAAGGATATCTGCTATTTTAGTACAATTTTTGAATGTTATAGGAACTGGACTGGATTATTTTTGTGCATGTGTGAGAAAATAACAACGTGAAGAAATTAAGGAAAACATGAATATCATAGAATTCATAGAGAATTCATTAAATGTGGTGGCTCTTGAGATGCATAACTTCTCTTTCGTGCCTCATTGTGTATCACATTAAGGAAGTGATGGCTGGAATTCATTTTGTAAATAGATAGGTAGCAATGGTCAATAAATTTCTTTCACTGCTTGACTTTGTATATGCATCCATGACATCATTAATATATAATTTTACAAGCAAATGATGGCAAACTCCAGAGGTTGTTTTTTTGTCTTTTTCCCTGCTTTTCAAATGTGAAGTTTCAAAAGTGATTTTGTTCCAACATAATAGGGAAACCATCATGTAATATCCAAAAGCATTGGCTAATTTTCAAGACCGTACCCCTGCAGTATCCACGCATCACAGCGTAATATTGCCTTAAATATGTACCTTACAAAGAGGTTCCTTAATGGGACTGCACTACTGCAGGTACAGAATTACTGTAGGTACATAAAGCACCTTGAAAATTTTTTATCACCTGATAATTTGAGTTATATTCATTTTGTCTACTCAACAAAAATGGGTTTAACCAAAGAACAGTAAGAATCTCATGCAGCAAAAGTGACCAAAAATTCCGTGTCCGTGAAGGATAAAAGTATTTTCTGGCAATTCATGTCACATATTGGACTTTTTTTTACCCTAAAAATGGAATGCATATGCAATTTTAAGAAATGGGAATCCAGCTGTGCTAGGTTCACATTTAAATTCTATTTCTGTCAAGTCCTTTTTTGCAATGATGTTACCGTGTCAATTGTAATTCTGTTAATTTCTGCAATATGGTTTAAACATAAGTAGTTTTACATGTTTATGTTAAAACTTCTCTATTTTAAGGTAAAAACATAATCTAATTCTGGAATTATTTCTTTTACTTAATATTTTCTCAGTGTGGGTTTTTCTGTTCTTCATACTTCTTCATTTAATTTCATGAAAGAATTTAAAACACAATTATACAGAATATTGACTGATATTTCAGTTCTAATAATGAAAATTATAAAACCCTATTTTTTTCCCCTCTTGAGGGAAGGTGCCCAAATCCATTCTCAAACTGAGATCCTTCAGGTTTTACCTGCCACCTTCTCCCCTTTGACTAAAAAAAAAAATTATCCCTGGCAGCAGTACAAACTATATTTTTTGAATCTTTTATTTTTCCCTCCATTTTGTAATCTTCTCCTTCCTCTCTTCATACAGCTCTACTAAGGACCATATATTTGTTATTGTTTAAGACAGAAAGCAGTGTTCTGAGCTGCCTGGCAGCAAGTTTGTAATATTCTCAGTAATCAGGTCGTGGGAATTGGGAGACAAAAAAAATGGAGCTTTGCAGTCCAGAGGGAAATCTGCAAGAGCCTGACTGATTCCAAAGTTTTGGCATAGAAAACTTGTCATTTGATGATTAGTTTCTGAACCTCTTTTATGTCAAATGGTGTTGTTTGTTCATGAAACATGCTACTATGGGCTTTCCCCAAGGCTCACCAGAACAAACTATGTGGCAACAGAAAGTTGCTGGGAGTATCAGTAATTGTAGTCAATATGATTTAATGGGCAACACAATTTAAAAATTCTTTGCCTAACTGCTCTTGTCCTGTTCAAAAAAGTGAAGCAGAAGGCCATATGTATATGTATATCAATATGTATATGTCTATACACACAACATATATATGTATTTTAAACATTATTTATAGTGTATTATATGTGCAATAAATGTTGAGATATTTGTTTGAAATATAGAATAGATCTTGAAGCTGTACATATGCATTTTATAAATTTATTTATTAATATAATCCTAGTGATCTTCCACACTAAGGAAGTTTCAACATTACAGACTCCAGAAAGACAAAAAATAACTTGAAAATTATTTCAAAGGATTAATTGAGCACAAATTGATAACTTGAATAGGACATCATTGAACACTTTGAGATTGCTGCACATTGCTACATAAAAATAGAATATTATATAGTAAATAAAGACAACAAAAAAGATTTTTCACTATTGGTATCCTAAACAGAACATTTTCAAGTAATTCAAAATATCATAAGACTTCCAAACTTATCCACATAAATTGAAGGAAAAAGTTTAAAAATTTAACTATGCTGCAAATTCATTTGTAAAATTTGCTTCTTTCAGATTCACGGAGTAGAAAGTTTTCAAAGATTCCTACACATGGTTAGGTTTCATATTAACTAGCAGTAGTGTGAGGCAAGGATTCCTGAGTACGAGCATAGAGTGACAGAACAAGCCATGAAAATACAGTGATAGTATGATAACCAAGGTTGAGCAAACTTGGGTGCCTCGTGTGAATTTGAAATAATTTCTACAGTGCAAGAGAGTACAGACTGGATACTATCTTAGACACTTATTTCAGGCCACTCTGTTACTCTCCCAGCAAGAGATTAAGGTCTGAAAAATATCTTCGTCATTAAGAATATGAATGATGATGTTAAAAGATGACAAAGATGATTAATCCATGTGCCAAAATTAAAAAAAAAAAGTCATTAGGAGCTGGAGAACCTGTTTTAATGCGCTAGGAAACCAACTAAAAAACAAAGTAGGAACAAACTGTGCATTCATGCACATTCTGTTACAGACCACTGAAAACAATGCCAGCACTTGTGACTTCATGAGGGACTCACACTGGTCTGTTTCTGAAGGACTCTGCCTGGTGGGAGGTGGAGCTAGAGCAATTCATCAAGAACTGCAGCCTGGGGGGACAACTCACACTGGAGTAGATCTTGGAGGATTGTCTGCGGTGGGAGGGAGCCCTTACTGGAGCAGGAGAAGAGTTTGAGGAGTCCAGAGTCCTCCCCAGGAGGAGTGGCAGAATGTGATGGACTAACCAAAACCACCATTCCCCATCCCCCTGTGCAGCTGGGGAGAGAAGGAAAACAATTAAGTTAAGCTCAGAAGGGAGGAGTGGATGGAAGGTGTTCTAAAATTTGATTGAATTTCTCATTACTGTATTCTGATTTGATTGGTAATAAACTCAAATTATTTCCCCAAACTGAGTGTATTTTGCCCATGTTGATAACCACTGAGTTATTTCTCTCTGTCCTTAACCCATGACCCTGTCATATTTCCTTGTCCAGCTGAGGACAGTAGTGATAGAGTAGATTAGGTAGGCAACAACATCCAGCCGATGTCAAACCACCACACCTGTTCAGAATAATTTGCTTAAATACCAAACTAATTTTTTCTGTTCATGTAACATTAAAAAAGGTGACATCTGATAGGACTAGGAAGCAACTTTTTAATTTATGGGACGACAGTTACCTTGTGCACAAAGAAAAATGGGTTATTGCATAAACAAGATCATCAGAATTGTTGTGTAATAAACAGTCTATTTTAAGCACTTCTATATTTTAGCATTCTCAGGACATGGTGAACATTAAATAATGAGTTCATGTTTTTACTATAATTTTAATTAGATAACATCTGGGTACATATTCTTCATATTCAGATGGATTTTTTTTTGCTGGTTCACTTATGAGTGAAGATTGATGCTATAAATTTTGGGACATGTAGAAGAAAGTTTATTGTTCAGCCAGGCTAAGATAAGCTGTTGTATTAGACTACTAGTCATCAATTTCCTGATTGTCAGCAGCCTAGTGTAAGGTGAAAGTTCCAGAAAAAAAAAACCCACAGAGTTATACTCTTTTATAAAAAAGATAAAAATCAGAAAGTATCTAACTGAAAACTTTGATGATTCTGTGTCCTTGTCTGTGAAGTCTCCAGTTGTTTCTGGTTCTGAGCTATTCTACTGATACATACCTGTTGAACAAGTCACAACATTCTAGTTTCACATCTTGTAGTACAACTTCATATAAATTTCTGGTTATATGTTTTACATTAACTTGTATTCTCCATAACTTTTCTATGTCCCTTCTTTATTACGTACCCCTTAAAACATTAACTGTTAAATATAAATCAACAAACAAGGTAACATCAGTGTACTAAGGAGAGTAAGGTGTCCTCAGCAGCAGAATTTCTACCATAGTATATTTTATCTCACAGCTAGCTCATCATTATTTATTATGTTACCTAACACAGACTGGAATGATTTTCCATTAGTTTCTTAGATGTTTCCAAGAGCTCTGGAAGAAGGTTATAAGGGAAAAAATATAGATGAAAGCAAAAACCAGAAAAGCAGAATAATTAGTAGATAAAACTTCTGCTGAATAACATTGAAATTGTCATGTTTGCAATGCTAATATGTTTTTGCAGAATTATCCTACAATTCACATGGCACATTTTCTCCTGGGTTATCATTTCCATAGAGATACTCACTTCTAGGGTAATCACAACATACTTTAGGACTCAGTTGTTCAGGCAAAATTATTGTGAAAGACCTGTCAGAACTAGTTCTGTTCCCCCTGACATTTTTACCAGGAGAAGTATATAGGGCCTGATTCCAGTTTTCTCTAATTACTCTAAATATGCAGGTTTTCACTGATTCTGTGTTTTGAAATTATATTGATGTTCCACAATCATATATGATAGACTAGGCAGGTGTGTTACAAACTAGATTTCCCTAAGTCATTTACTCATGATCCAATATCTCCTGAATATGCATCCCTTGTAAGTATTGCATCTTTCATACACAAATCAATTTTTCATAATGTAATGCTGAAACATGGTTGATGACAGAATACCTGGTACTTTTATTTAATGATTTCAATTTTTAAACTAAGAAAAGCTAATTCCCAAGTAAGCTCATGCATAACAAGAAAATTAAACAGAGACATTGAAAAAATTGACATATTTTCCCATGCAATTATTTATTTTAAAAAATATTATTTATTAAATCAATATGTTTTCAACCTGTAAATAAAATGTTTATTGCCTTTAACTGATAAAAGAGTTCCAAACGAAATGCAAATGAGTATGGCTCCTATGAAAATGGATATGATTTATCCCCACCAATAGCAGCAATTGTCATGAATATCATTTATCATCTGTCAGCATAATATACTATATACAAACTGTGAGGTGACAACCTGGCAAAGTTCTTTTTCCAACATAAACAAATGCATTACAAGCTGTCAATCTAGGTCACAAAATGAAATATTTGAAGACAAACGAGCATATAAAATATTACTCCACTGAGATATTTTTATTTTGAACAGTAGATTCCTTTTACTTGATTCTGTTTGTTAACTTGCTTTATTTTAAACTCATTTTCATTTTAAACTGTATAATGGAGAAAATAAGTGTAAATTTAGGTCCTTTTAAGTCATTATCAAAAACCCATCTATTTATCAGAAGATAAAATAAAACTGAAGAAATACATATATTTCTCATATGCTTATAGGTACCAATAGCAAAAATAAAGATTTTTATAAATTAAATACTTGAGTTTTCATTATTTTAGAAATTAAATAGTTTCTTTTTATTTTAATTATCAAATTATATTGGCAAAAAGCTAATCAAATAAACTATTTCCATGTTTTATAGTATGTGTAAGAAGCACAATGCTTTTGTCACACTATTGACAATATCCTGTGCTACAAGCATAACTGCCACTACGCTCACACCTGTAAAGTAATAAGTACTTGGAAGCAGAATTTTTTCCAACCTTAAAACTGGTATGCAGTATCCCACAAAATTTAACTTTTCCTTTGTTATTCTTGAAGCATTCATTGAGGAAAATATATTCTGTAGTCATTTTTCACACCATAATTCTTTTTCTTTCTGAGACACTGAGTTGTTTTAACACAAGTTCTTTCAGCTTGCATTTCATTGCTGGTTTTATCTGCTATTTATCCTTTATACCTGAAGAAATAACTTGATAAGCTCCAAATAATTTAAGAGACAATATTAACACTACAAATATAAATTAAAGAGTAATAATGATAAAGTCTATGTTCTCTTCCTTTCTGAGCATTAGTCACTATTTTGAGAGTGAAATTTGGTTTTGAGTAGAGTAAAACAATACCCTAGAACTGGACCCTCCTCACTTAGTGCAGGGTCTATTTACTTTATTTTCTATATTTATCCTTTTCCATCAAGGAAAAGCTTTAATTTCACTCACTTGTAGTAAAAGACAATTTTTTAACAAATTTGACTGAGTGTTCTTTCATGGGAGTAGATGTATGAAGCTAGCTATTAAAATATGGTATCTACCTGTTATGACTTTTTGTTTGGATACTCATGCCAAAATAATGGACTTGTTTTCATAAGTTTTCATAAGTTTTCATAAAAAACTATTGTACTGTCAAGTTTTCACAGGAAGTGAAGGATTTTTCTCAACTGGCTACCCTATTAGATGAATTTTATATTACTTCCTCTCCATATTCCAGTCTGCATCTGCTCTGACAGTTAGCAGGCTCCTATCAGTGGTCTTGTGTGTTTCATTCATGTTAGTGCCTAAATCAAGGTTATTGTCTTTTCTATAGCAATTTATATTGTTTCCACTTTTTTTTTGTTCCCACTATTTTGTTACTTGTAGCAAAAAAAAAAAGCTCTTAAGATTCTTTTATGTATTGTTGCCATTGCCTTATTTCTTCCAGTAGATACCAGCAGATTTTTTTGGCTGTATAAGAATAGAGGAATAGATAAGCAACACAGTGTTCACAATACCCAGCTATCTAACCTGGTGAATAGGTGAAGAAAAAATATCATTTGCACTGGCAGTCTCCTGATGGTGAGTGAAAACAAAATCTCCAGGTTGTTTTCAGGATTGGTCTGTTAACTCCCACTCACAGGTAGCGTGGTCAGTGTGCCACATTGTGAACCACAAAGTGATTTGTAGATCAGGGCAGACTCTGTGCAGTGTGTCCACCCTTCTTTAGTTCTGAAAAGACATATGATTTTCTAGGTTTAGGAAAAACTAAACCTTCTCTGAGGAATATTAAGCCTCATTTTGCTTATCAATGTCAGAAGTAGAAGCAAAGCACAGAATCATTTGTTCTGTGAAAAAAAAAACCTCATTGATTATAAAGTCTTTTGTACTTCCTAAGAGCATTCTTACCCAGGTTTGCTTAGGTTTCATCTGGAGTTCTGCTGCGGGGTTGCTTAAAAATAATCAAGACTAAAATGTTTTGAAAAAGGTTTATGATTCAAATAATAACAAGTAAAAATTTAAAAACTGACAGCAAGTTTCTGACCAGCTTCATTCTTGAATGCCCAGCAGAGTTGTTTATTTCTCCAAGAGTTTTTAGCCATGCAAAATCTGCTGGGAAAAACACAAGAGATAATGCCCTAATACAATTGTTTTACTGGTTCATTATTAATTTATACTTGCTTGTCTTTTTGGGGTTAAAATTCAGGAATGATGCCAACATTTTTTATCTACATTCGTTTTGCTTAGTGAATGCCCCCTTAAAAGAGACTTTGGGCATGAACACTAATGGAAAATTATTCTTTGGCACTGACTCACCCTTCTTTCATTGATACTGATCTGGAAAGCAATCCTTACTTTTCTCTAACCAGAGCATTTCTTCCAAATTTTAGCTTTACCTGCCCACATGGTAAATACTTGTAATTAAGTAAAATCTTAAAATCTTGTAATAAGTAAAATCTTGTTAATACATCTTGTATTTACAAGATGTAAATACAACTTGTTAATCAGTCTTCCTATAGAGGAGCCATTACAACAATTTTTTATCTTTTTTTTTTTTTTTTTACATCTATAGCTATGTTATCATGATTTCACACATCACCCTGGATCCCAAGAGATATGACAGTTTAGAACAGCTAATGGTCTGTTTCATAATTATCGAGAACTGAATACTGTATGTTGGCACACTGCAATAAATTTAAATACCCAGAAGCTAGGAAGCCCATATGTTTGAGTTTTCTATTTAGAGGTGTATCCTGGTGGAATTTCTTACTTTTCCTAATTTATCTCAAAGTTCTGGTTTTATAGATAGATTAGAAACAATGCATTTAACTTTGTCTCAGAGTTATGTTCAATTCAGTCCTTCATTTGGTCTCCACCCGTTCATCACTTTCCCTCTCTTGAGTTTTGAAAGAGAATGGCCCCTGAGAGTGGAAGATGTAGCACAGCTTTAGCACGTGTTTGTAAGTCTTGGAGAAGCCAGGCACTGAGCACACACAGTCACCTGTGAGTGACTCCATAGAGTCCACAGAAATGGGTTGCACATAAACCAAGTCAGATGCAGAGATTCAAGTTCCATTGCAAACTCAATGCCTGAAAACTCGAAACGTTGGAGACTGCATTTGTTGGTTTGGCAAGATTTTGGGTCTGCTGGCACATGAGCAGAAGATGAATACAAGTGTAAATTACCTGAGATGGAGTTTGGTTTTCATCATGAAGTTTCCTCTGCCTGAGTAGTTGTAAAATATTCTTTTGGGGGACACAATAACAAAGCATAGTGTTTGCTCCCAGCTCTCCTCTCTGTCTTAATAAAACCTCTACCACTAATATCCTTCCCCAGTATTTGCATATTTTGTTTCTTTTCTAAAGCTCAAAAGTATACTAGTGCTGGTAAATATGCTAGCTGCAATCACTGCACACCAAGGAAAAAACTGTCTAAGTGTGCTAATTAGAAATCCAAGACAAGTGCTTCACATGTGAGGTAAGACTTTCTCCCCACAGAATTAACACCATTATCCAGTTAAGTAGAAGGGAGATTTATTTGGACCTACACAGACAAAACAGCTTTCAACTTTGAATGTCTTCATCACATATGTTCTGAGAACAGGTTTAATGTAGTGTGTGAACTAGATAATGAGATATAGTGAGGTTCTTATCCATGAAATAAATAAAAGAACAAAGAAACTATTTAAAAGTTCAATGAATGTAACCTTATGTCTATACCTCTACCATGATTTATATTGTATTAGAGAAAACAAACATGCAGATTATGAAATCTAAGTCACTGTTCATACCATGCAAAGTACTAAAAAATGCAAATCATTAAATTTCATGAGTATTAGCATACACCATATGAGAGAAAACCTACAACTGTTAGTAAATTCTTTATTCTGGGAGATACTTTTGTTTATTACTTCCTCATTCTATTGTTTTAATGGATAAAATATTCTAATACTATTTTTATTCTAGATTGACATGTAATGTTGGTTAAGCTTATAATTAGTCTTCATTTTGTTATCAAAATTATGGCACAGTAAACTGACTTAAACTCAAATTTTATTATTTTTTTCTGTACTGAAGAGAAAAGCATATGATGAATCTGATTAAATTAAATCAAAACCTAAATTAATAAATGGGGAAAATACTTTATGAGTATACTCTACTCTAGCCTCCATATACTTTGAATTTAACCAGTTTCTTAGTTCATTATTGCAGAGCTTTACATTCACTTTTTGTTTTATTTTATATATGCTAACATTTTATTTGTCCTAGCTGGTTTATATTAAGATTAAAGTCATTGTCAGCTCTGTAAAGATGTAGGAAACTCAAAGGGTATGTGATTCCCTGGGTTGCAGGGATATCTGGTTTGAGTGAACGTATTGGGTGAGTAATTTACTCACTAGTAAACAGAAACATGAGATAGGAAACGTAGTAAGTGAATACACATAATTAGGAGATAACAGCAAGCATAACAAAGATAAGAGCTCCCATGCCACCCATGGCTGAGCCACTGGCAGAGTTGCTCAAGTGTCACCATGAAGAAGCTCAAACATAACTCTGTAACTGATAGGAAGGGGGAAGCTGGATTACCATGGGACTCATGGAAATGAAAAACTTTTTATGGGATATATCAGGGGCCTGGTGGATTATCCAAAACCTGGTTGGGGATGTTTTAAAAGGAATGCGGAAATGTGCAAAACAACTGTGGGGTGCTTAGAGGAAGAACAAAAAGTGGATAAATGAAGGGATAAATTTGGATCAGGGAGGAGCAGTAGAGAAGTGGGAAGAGTGGAATAAAATATCACATTTAAGCAGGATGCTGATAGTACATTTTTTTGGCCAAGCACTGTGCCAGTAATATTATACTTGCAGGTTTTCTAAAAGTTGTTAAACTCTCTTCCTATTTTTTATGTGATTTAGCCCCTATTTTCTCTGTGATTCAGTTCACTATTCTGTGGGTGAACTTCAAGGTGGACTAACTGGTATGTAGGAAATGACACCTGAACTCAGGCTGCCGGGGAATACGTGCTCTGGCACTTGAAGCAGCTCCTTCTCCTTCTCCTTCTCTTCTCCTTCTCTTCTCCTTCTCCTTCTCCTTCTCCTTCTCCTTCTCCTTCTCCTTCTCCTTCTCCTTCTCCTTCTCCTTCTCCTTCTCCTTCTCCTTCTCCTTC
>WBNO01031293.1:40093-56443 GCA_013400575.1 Peucedramus taeniatus
CCTTCTCCTTCTCCTTCTCCTTCTCCTTCTCCTTCTCCTTCTCCTTCTCCTTCTCCTTCTCCTCCTTTCTGTTCTGTCTTGCTTCTGCCTGTCTGGCATTTTCTGCCCTGTCTCAGGCATGTTTCCCCTGAGGTGCCATCAGCTTGCCCGGGAGGCTCAGCCATGCCCTGCGGTGTGTCCACTGGAATGGGCTGGAGCTGGCTGTGTCTGGCATGGGGCAGCCCCAGCTTCTCCTCACTGAGCTGTCCCTCAGCTCCAGCTGCCAGGACCTTGCTGTGTATTGCCAGCAAACCTTCCTAGTTTAGATGCCTCATTTATTGGAAATATTGAATGTGTAACACTTTTTAAGGAAAGCGACAACCCTTTAACCAAGACATATCATGAGAGTGCAGCTAACATAACTTACATAGTGCTGAACGAAGCATAGAGGCATTTCAAAGTAATATTGAAAAGGCTTATTCTGTGTTCAAATTTAAAAGATAATTCATGAGTAAAATAGTCACATTGCAAGATATAAGTTATTTGTAAAGTATTATATGATTTTATCCATAGGGATGAAAATGCTTTTATGTGCTGATGCTTGGGAATTTCCAGTCAAAAAAAGATGTAGCTATGCTCTCATTTCTCAAAAGTGAGAGCCCAATTGCTGTTATCTTTCCCCTTGTAGCTTGGGACAAAATCAAAACAAGGAGATGCTCAGCATATCCTCCTCCAAGTTTCCCTCTCTCCCAAAAGGAATTCACATTACTGTGTACCTCATGTCCAAGATAAAATACTGAGATGTCATCTGATAGAGGAAAGTATTTTGATGCCACAGACAAAGTATTTTCAAAGTCCTTTATGAATGGTTAAGTAGGCAGTATCTCTTTTTGAGCTAACTAAAAAGTGAAGGGAGAAAGAAAGCAGTTGTTTCCCAAAGGTAAGCACCTACCTGTAGCTCCAAATAAGACCCGTGAGATTATAGCTCCGGGCACAAAGTGTGCTAGGATTTAGTTGCTGAGTTATTTCATAGAAACTGATAGGTTGGTTCAGTTCATTTCCTTACCAAAAAAAAAAAAAAAAAAGACTACATTAGTGCACTTGTGTAATAGAGAAATCTGCCCCCTGTGTCTCAGCAGCCCCATCTGGGGCAGTGCTGTGGGTGCCCACACATGGGGATGGGTCCTCTGGGCTTCTCCTCAAGCTTTCTATGCCACTGCATTGCCAAGAGTGGAAAGACTGATGATAAAAGCAGGATTAATTTACCTCTAGAATTAGAAGGTAATCGAGCTTCTTTTATTCATTTCTATTGAGGTATAATAACCTTCTCACCACAGGCCACAGGTGTGTAAAGTCAATATTGTCAGTAGTATACTTTTGTACATTTTAAGGATATTTTGGAATATTTTTACATTTATTATGCAATAATTTATTTTCTTTTCTCTCATTTATTTCGAACAAAGCCATCGAAAGAAAGGCTGTTACTTTTTCTTCTGAAGACAAGTTTGAGTAACATTGAGTAATGTTAATAGGATATTATGTAAAAGTAAACATTAAGCAGAGTTGCCAAATTATATCAAGAAGTTCTTAAACCACTATTTTATGAGCTTACTTTTAAAAATTACTTTTTCTTGGCTGATAGAGAACAATAGTGTAGAAATGTTCATTCAGTACAAGTTATCTTTAACACTCATCAATATTCCCCAAAAATAACAGAGTTAACCATAACTTTGAAGGAGGTCAACATGATAAAAAAGGAAGATTCACACGCCTGGTTAAGGAATGTGTTAACTAAAACAGAATTAAGGAATGTGTTGACTGAAACAGAACGCCTATGAAACACAGAAGAGCCTGGAATTTTCTTTTTTAAGTCAATTGGTAATTGATTGTTTTAAACTTTGAGTAGGAAAAGCGTATCTTCAGTATTTTATGTTTCCTACCTTTGAAATGATAAAATTATGAAAATTAGCATTCATGTCATAATATGAAAGTAGTAAGCAACCAAAAGCTAGTACCTCCTTTTTCTGTCTATCTAATAAATGTGGCTCTCATTAGTGAAACCTCATAAATAAATGATTATTTTTATGTTAAAAATTGTTATTTTCAGTCACTAATTCAAAACTGAGTATTACATGCTACAGGAGGTTTTCACAGTCCTTAAGGGATTGCACTGCTGGGATGCATTACCCTTGACATTCACCTGTCTAATTATTTGCTGGAAATGTACACAAACAGTCAAAATAATCGGGTTTGGGCTTTAAATCAGTTGATTTTTTTTTTAATATTTCAGCCTAAAATTTGCAAATTTAAATTTCTTAGCTGACATGCTTGATACAGTAAGTCACCCCGGACTGCAAAGGTGTGACAGAGGAAAATAATAAGGTAAGAGACAGGAGATGCAACATTTCTTTCCATTCCAAACAAGGGATCTTGGCTGATATCTAAAATTGTACTTCCAGAATTTATAAAATAGTTTGGAAGATCCTTATGACAGTGAATTTGATCACAAATTGTCAAATACACATAATTTTAAAATGTGAGGAAAGTATGTAAAGTCTGATGACTAAATATAACCTTTCAAAAGCAAATTAAAAAAGAAGCATATAAGTATGATACTCTTGTCAGTCTAAGTACCTCCCAGCTACCTACATTTAACACTGATAAAACTTATGTATAAGAGCAAAGCAGTTAAAAAAGAATATTCAACAAGATGATTAATGGAATGCCTACTAGTATAACAAAAGGTCATTTGAGAACTTTACAACAAACGTAAGATCTTTAAAGCAAATTTTAATCCTTCATTGAAATAGCATTTATTTCCTTTTTCTGATGTTTCTAAGCAAATAAATTATATTTATAGTATTTTCGTTAAATAAACCATGAATAATAAAAAACACAGGAAACAAATTCTATTAAAAGAAAAGAAAAATCCATAGGAAAGCCAAAAAAATTTCCCTTTAAATGAATGTTTGTTTGTGTTTCATGGCTGTCATTAGACCAGATGGACATCTGCCTTATTTCAAAGACCACTGCAAATGAGCAGTTGCTGAGTCCTTTTCTTTGTTTCTTTGTAATTTATCAGTTTTTATTAGTTTTACCTATTTTTCTGTTTGCTTCTATTTTATATTTGATGTAATTTAAGAATTATGTATTCTGTCTCAGGACATGTACTGGCTTGGGCCAAGACTCCGCCCTCATGCAAAGCCACATCAGATGCAGAAGTTTCCAGATGCACTGAAATTACTGTTTATGATGTGTGTTATCCTGTGTGCTGTGACACCAACTTACAAGATGTGCTGTATAAAATTCTCCTAGAAAAGAAGCTGTGTGCTCCAGTCCTGCTGAAGTCAGTGACTTCAGTGATTGACTTCAATGATTGCTCAAGACCCTGTGACTGTGAAACAAACGCAATATATATATATAAAAAACAAACAAATGCAATATATACATATCTCTTGTAAAAAATGTTACACAGAGTCAAAAATATTTTATCTATATTCATTTCACTTTTTGTAAAATCCACACTTAAAAGTGAATTATAATACAGATTAGCTACATATTGATTTTAGCTGAAGTTGAAAAAATTCGATGGAATATCCACTTGGCAGTACTATAGTAGATATACATGTCACAGTCAGGCAAATATTTACCTGCAAATAGAATTTCTCAGGAGAAAAGTTAGTCAGTGAGTTTTCAGTGTTTAATTTATTTTTAACAGAGATTTTCCTCCCCTTTCATTCTCCAGAAATAGATTGTAATGCAAAACATTAATTTCTAAATTTTGACAAATGTCTCTCTTTTCATCTTCCAGTTTTCTTTAGTTATAACATAATTGCAGTGTTCAGACAGCACAAAGAAATAAAATCTAGCTGAAAAATTGAGTAGCTAAATTGGAGGTAACAAGTTCCTCTCTAAAATAGGACAAAAATCTGAATAAATAAATGGCTAAATAGTGGATAAATTTGCCATTATTCAAGGATGGTTCCACTACAGGTTAATACTGTAGTATTTTCTCTTTATACCGTTAACTTGTGTATTGCCAGGTCTTTATGATAATAAATAGTCAGTTTTATTAATAATATTAATATTATTAATATTAATAATAAAATAGCAAGCTCTTTAATTTCAGAATATAGTGATATTTTATTTTTATACTTAATTTTCCATGAGTAATGAGTCTAATATCCAGATAGTATATGTATAGACTAATATACGTGTATTTTACGGGTTCAAGCTATTTCTTATTTGAGTATGTAGTATGTTTTATTATATTGCATATAATTATCATGTAGCCATCAGAGAGTTATAATAGTGACTGTGTGCTGAAGGTTGGGGAAGGTTATCCTCCCCATCAACTCTGACCTAATGAAGCCACACCTGAAGTACTGTGTCCAGCTCTGAACTCCCCACTCCAAGAAAGATAAGGAACCACTGGAAGAGGTGATTAGTGGGACTGTAGAATCTCTTTCAGGAAAAAATATGTGAGAGAGCTGCGCTTGTTTAGCCTGAAGAGACAACTGAGAGTGGATATTATCAATACTAAGAAATATCTTGAGGATACATGTGAAGAAGGTGGGGCCAAACTCTTTTCATGGCACTCTTGCCCAGGGGCAGGACAAGGGGCAAGAGGCACAAACAGAAACACAGGAAGCTCCGTATGAATATGAGGAAAAATGTCTTTATACTGAGGGTGACAGAGCACTGGGTCAGGCTGCCCATAGAGGTTGTGGAGTCTTCTTCTCTGGAGATATTCAAAACAAACCTTGATGTGATTCCATACAATCTGCTCTAGGTGTACCTGCTTTACTGGAGGGTTGGATTAGATGAGCTCCTGAGGCCACTTCCAGCTGCAACTATTCTGTCATTCTGTGATTCTCTGATAAATGTCAATCAAATTGTTGTCATCTGTAATTTATGAGACCTAGTGAGCAAATAACCTTGGGTAGTGTAAAGCAAAAAATCTTGTAGAAGAGTAGGATAATGATAGTTTTACTTAGCTTAAAAAACTACATGGTTTAAAGGATTAGATGCTTCTAATCTAACATTTTGCACAGGATATATATTTCTTAATTCCACTCTTGTGTGTAAAACAGTAACAAATTCTCTATTTCAGTTTCTTATTCCAACTTTTAAATATCACTGAGCTCTTCAGCATTTACTTACCTGCTGTTCTAAAATATCTGGAGTCAGTCTTGCTGTCAAGACTGTTCATGCATTTTATATTAATAGCCACTGAACAAAACCAGAAATGACCCTGGGACTCCCAAAACTAGTGAATAATTAATTTATTTTAAATAACTAATTGAAATAAAAAGGGAGAATCAGCAGAATGGATTTGCTTCTACTTACAGAAAGGAAAATGTATAAGGATAAAATAGAGAAAATGCTAATACTAATGTCAGTTGGAGTAAGATAGGGACATGTAAAAAACTATGCCCAGGAGACAGACTACTGGGAGTGGAACAGCTCATAAAAGCATTTATTAAATTGAAAGTAGGAGCGAATGTAAGTAATTAATCATTGCAGAGCCAACAGAACCATGAACACTGCATTTAGCAAAACATCATGACTGGAAAACTATATTAAAATATATTTTGTGTCTATAAATAAAAGAAAAGTAAGAACATCAATGTGTTATTATCTGTAATGAAATATGAATAGATAATATTGATAAAACAATACATTTGAATCAGGACTGGTCTGAGCCAGTGAGGTGGATTGACTTGGTGGCCACCAGATGCACATTAAAGCCTTCTATCTCCCTTCTCAGTAGGATGAGGAGGAAAAAAATTGAAAAAATAATAAATCTCCCTATTTCTAGTCCTAAATTAAATTCTGTAAAGCATTAGGTTAACTGGTATTACTGATTCTAGTTCCTAAAATAAGTATTTAAATGAATCTCTAATATTTCTCAATGTGAACATTTCTGATTAGCAAGATTTTTTGGTCTGATGCAAGACTTTATTTTTAAGTTTCTTATGTACTATCAGCTGACACACATTTGTTTGAGTTTTCCTTTTAAAAAGAACTCATAGGGAAATCACCATATCCTAAAATGTTATGGCTGCCTGACAATTAGCATTAGCAAATTCATTGTTTTCAAGACAAAAATATGACTAACAAATTCTAGTCTAGAATTAAGAAAATTAGATTCTATAAATTCAGATTAAAAAAAATCTAGAAAGAGATTCAGCAACATAATGTTTAGGTCTTCCACAATCTTTCCTCCTGATAACTTTTTAATTAGATTATCGTCTTTATCAGATTTAAAACATTCCCTGAGGAGGCTGCTCTTACAGTACTCAGTGTGGTAAGCACTGAGGTTTTAATGCCTTCTGAGTACTTCGTCATGTAGGGAGTTGGGAATGTTGAGGAGTCTGTGAGCCAACATTTGCAAAGCTTATAAACTTGTTGCAAGCTGGCTTTGAGTGCCATGGGAGTCAGTATGTTGTATGCTTACAGGTTTGAAAACACCATTCCCCTGCACTGTCCCAGAATGGACTGGAAATGACAGTATGTTGTGAAAATCATGAAAATACCAATTCTATTGAATAGCTTTTAGAGCTAAATAAACTGAAAAGTGTTTCCAGAGTACCTCTTTAAAGCAGGCATAACTGTTAAAGTATAAATTATATATTATATTGTTTCAATAGTCTTATTCTTAAGAATAAGTTTCTGAGAAGAATTAGGTGAAATTCATGTAGCAGGTTTAAACTATATTAAATACCACAAAATCTTGGCATTGTAAAGGTTAACAAAATAAATTAAGATTGTTCAAATCCTGGTTTCCAGTGAACCACGGCTTCTCAAAATTCTGAATTTTGAAGGTTCATCAGAATGATAAATTGTTCACTGTTATGTCAGCATGGGGTATTATGCAAGGAAACACAATATTCTTTTTTAATGGTGTGTAACAACAGGTTATCCCAAGAAATATGCATCAAGTCAAATAATTTTAAAAATTCATGGTTCACTGAAAGTAGTGGTTAAAAATAAACCAATTTCCTTTCATAAAGTATAAAGAACTAAAGGAGTTTAATTTTAAAACATTATTTTTTTTTCTTATCTCTCCCAGTAGAAATTTTCTGCACTGGATTAGGAAATTCAGTATGTGATCTGTGTTCTGTATTCATTTTTCACAGATTTTTTCCCATTAGTTTCATCTGCTTTCTCTTTCAGGATTTCATGTTGATTAAAGAAAGATCTCTGTGAGTATTTTTGCACTCTATTAAGTCTGATTTTGCATGGTTTTGGAATCATTCTCTCAATAATATATTGATGCCTGTAATATGGATGGTTTAATATATCTATAACCATAAGGATATTCCATTGACCATACAAAATAAATCCCAAGCAGTTAATAAAGAGGTGTACACATAGAGACACATTTTCACGCAAGAATTAATTTCTTGTTCAACAATTTAATTTCAATAAATTTCTGAATTACCTTCTATGATGTAACAAGTTTGTTTTAAAGTCCAGCTAAAGAAGAAGGGGAAGATAAGAAGCTTTAGCTAAGGTAGCATACCCTTCAAGGATTATCTAATACACTATATCAGTCATATTTCCTTTCACAATTGTCACATATGTCTTTACATGTGAGCTCCATGTGTGTTTACCCTCCAAGAACAAAGAGCAGAGTTAGCAAAGCACTAAGCAGAAGCAAATATATCAACCTTAGCATTATTTGCTAACATAGAGATTAGTGATAAGTGCTGTGTTAACAATTTTTCACACATATGTGGAGCATGGACGGAACACGACCCTGTCTGCCGATGAAATTTAGCAGTTACCACCACTACATGTTATTATTCTTTGGAAACTTTCCATCAGCCACAGACATCTGTTCTCTAAAGGAACGTAGCAGTAGGGCATGTTCATCAGTTACAAGGAGAAAAAGAAGAATGAACTTGATGATATTTGCTCATAAATTTCACAGATCCTTGTTCACAGCAGAGGAGTAATATGATTTCAGAATGCTGCTTGCTACTGTACATAACAGAGATTTTCTTGAATGTGGATTCTTCTACAAATATATTTTTTTCTTTCTATTCTCTTTGAATCTACTCTTTGTTCTCACAGACAAATCTTCCATCATCCTACTCAAATGGAAAGTCTGGTTTAATAGTTTGGTTTTAATTACATTTACACTATGTGGCTCTTCATAACTCATTGTTCCTTAGTGTATAGCCTTCATTATGTAATGTACTTCTACAAAAAAAGGATAAAATTAGAAAAACTAAGAGACAAAATGAGTTCTTTGTAGTGAAAGGAAAAGATAAAATGAATCTTTTATGAATGTACTATAGAACAAAGTAAAATATATAGGTTAATTACTTATGGGAAGGAGAACAAATTATTTAAACAAAGGAGGTTTAAGTAGAATTTGCTTCAGTCTTTACAAATTTAATTGTGTCCAAACACATTACAACACTAATCTTAGCACAGAAGTAGGACTGTAGGCCAGAATATGGAAAGAAGACACTGAGGAAAACTTTAGTTCAAGTCTTCAGTGTTTGATGAATGGAGAAAATAAAGTACTTCACACTACTTTAAAAATGTTGAGGTAATCTGAACTTCTAATCATGCCTGAGTCTTTCATTCTGAAATTCACACTTAAAATTGGAAGGAGACCAAAAAAAAAAAAGAAGACAAAAAGAAAAAAAAATATAGTAGTGTTTTCTGTCTGTGGAGCAGAGCAGTATTTAATTATTAATAAATAAGTTAATTAATAATAATAACTAGAAGTGGTAAAAAGCACCTTGTATTGATCAATAACATATATCAATCTAGTTTCTTTCCTGTTATGCTAATAGTGCAGTGAATAAGGGGAAAGAAAAAACTGCAATGTTTACCAATGCCATAGTAAGATTTAGGGACTATATGACACACTCTTATGAGCAACTTCACAAAGTATTTTATTGGCACAAAATTGGTGTACAGTTAGATGAAAACCTACATTGAGTATTTAGTATTACTGATCCACTGTCTGTTAGAATTTCAAGTGAGACACTTTTTTCTATGATTTTATTGAATATTTCAGTTCATTATTTAGATGTTGATATATAATAGTGCGTAGGGATGGTATAAGATAGGATGGGTTATGAGTGCTTTAGAAGATCAGAATTCAGTGTGATTTGGAGAAAATGGAAAACTAACCTGAAATCATCAATAAAAGCAAAGCATAAATGTCCCAAATAAGAAGCATAAATAAAATGTGTACAAATATAAAATGAAATTGTCTAGGCAATAATGCTGCTAAAAATAATGTACAGATGCAGTGGGGGCACAAATTAGACAAGATTATGTATTGCTGAGGCAAAAAAAGGCAATTATATTCCAAGATTCACTTAGATTTTAAAAGTATTTTGCATCATATGTGGAGGATAACATTTCTGTTTGCATTTAGTCACTGGCACTGTAATAAAATGAATTATTATTTGTGGTGGGCATATCACATGTGTTCTAAATAAGCAGATGGGACATGCACTCTCATGCCTGGGACTATCTGGAAGAAAGGAGGATGTACAAATTGAGATAAAAATGGGAGCATAAGAATAATCTTCCTGAATCATAGAGTCATTGAAGAGTTTGGCCTGGAAGGGACCTTAAAGATCATCAAGTTCCACCCCCCAGCCAAGATTCAGGACATCATCCATTAGACCAAGTTTCTCAAAGCCCCATCCAGCCTGGCCTTGGACACTTGCAGGGATCCCATCCAGTATCTCTGGGGCAACTGTTTCAGTGTCTTACCAACCATATGGTAAAGATTTTCTTTCTAATATATCATCTCAACCTACCCAGTTTAAAGCCATTCCCTCTTGTCCTATTCCTACATGCCTTTGTAAGCAGTCTCACTCCAGATTTCTTCCACGCTTCCTTTAGGCACTGGAAGGCTTCAAACAGGTCATCCTGGATCCTTCACCTCTCCAGGTTCAGCAGCCTCAGCTTTCTCAGCCTGATCTCATAAGAAACATGGACTTTCCCTGCCTCTAATCAATTTGGTGACCCTCCTCTGGACTTGCTCCAAATATTGGTGTCCTTCCTGTGCTTGGGACCCCAGAGCTGGGTGCAGTACTGTGGGTGGGGTCTCATCTGGGAGGAGTAGAGAGGCAGAATCACTTCCCTTGGACTGCAGGTCATTTGTTTTGGTGCAGCCAGGGCACAATTGGCTTTCTGGGCTGCAGCAGCACATTGCCAGCTCACATCCAGCCTCTCATCCATCCACCAGCACCCCCAAGTCCTTTCAAGGCAGGGCTGCTCTCAGTCTGTTTATTCCCCAGCTTGTATTCATACCAGGGGTTACCCCAACCCAGGTCTTGGGTCTGCCACTTGGCCTTGTTACTGTAATGTAAGTTGTCCTTACAAAGGAGGTGTCTTTGCAGAAAGAGACACCAACTTGCTATGTTGAAATGAAAATGATATGATACAATGAAACAATGAAAAAATATGTATTTCTGATTGATAGCAAGAGGAAATGGTCTAATTGTAATGTTGGTCCAGAGTGCAGTGGGCTACAGGACATTGCAGAGAACTGTTCTTAGATGGGACTTTAGGGGAAGATTAATTGGATGCTCTCAAGTTTGATATAAGCAGTCTTGCTTTAGTGAAAAGGGATTGACCACATGGTTTTTTGGGGTTGTCCCTAGAGGTCTCTTCTTCTAATTCTGTAATAAAATTATATTTACTGCTTTAGTACTTCATAACACTTAGGATGCTAAATAATTGCACAGGAACCCTGTTGCAAGACACTTAACTTTTATTAATGAAATTTATAATTATATCTACCTACAGAAATATTCTAAGATGTAAAAAAAAATAAAAAATGTTTCTTTATATTAATTGTTAATAGCATTTTGTTCCCCAAATGCTTTGGGATTGGTAGATCTAAAATTCTTTGTTACTTCTACGTGTTTTGCAAAACTGTGTTATTGTTAAAAGTTATTAGTTGATTTAGAGATAAAAGGTGAGAAAATAGACAAAATTTTAATCTACAAGTTAATTCAACTGCTCATTATTTCGAAAACCAGAACCTTCAGCTTACATCAATTATTTCCTATCTTAATTTTGAATTGTGTTTTTAAAAAAAAAAAATCTCAAAAAAATGAACTCATATATTATTATACAGAATTCCTGTTGTTTTAGATAATAATCCTGTATTTTAGATAATTCTATTTTTATAGTTGTTTTATTATGTCCTACAAAACCAAAAATATTTGTAATCTGTTTATTTTTTATGCATTAACTACTCACTGATGAACAGGTAAATTATTTTTAAAAGGGTGCCTTCAGGAGTATACATTATTTCAATTTACCAATGATCAGTACTGGAAATCCCTAACAGACGATAAAATAATATATTCTTTAAAATAGAAGTATTTTCTTCCATTCACTGTTTTATTATATTGTGGAGGCCAGAGGCAGGAGGTACAATATTGCAGGTGAGAGAGCAATCCCCCTGACAGCACAGCTTTGACACTGTTACTCATCACACTATCCACAGCTTATGTTAAATGAGTGACTCAAATGTTCCCAAGGGAACTCTGAACATTGCAAGCTTCCTTGGCAACCAAAAGTGCCTACGGAGAGCCCTGCCCATCACATTTTATAGCCTTTCTCTTTTCTCATCTTGTTGCTCTAAAGCCCCGGTGCAGGGGGACTTTGCAGTTCACAGGTTGTACAGGGTATTTTGCAGTTCACTGCTCTCTTCTCCCTCCCACTCCAGTCTTCTGGACTGTTTTAATCCACAAACTTCACATGAAATCTTCATCTTAATGTGACAAATACTGCTAAAAATGGAAAAGAGGGATTTTGCCTGTGTTGTTTGATTCTGTTATTGCTGGGAAAGGCTAAGGCTAATTCCATACAAATGTCTAACTGCCATTTTGTTCTTTTAATACCTCCAAAACTGTTCAGAACTTTTGCTGTTTGACTTCATGGATGGATTTGTGATTAAGAAATTCAAAGACATTAGTTTTATTGAAAATTAATTGCAAAGATAGTTAGCTTTTGCTGCAAATATTTTGCTTAACAAAACCTACCTGGTGGTTTAAAATATCTGAGTTTCTAATAGAGCAACCTAGAATTCTTATTCTGGGTGCTGAGCCTTAGCTCAGCCCCCATCTAAGTGATTCTGAGTCTCATACTGTGTCTTTTTTTTCTTTTTGTTCCAGTCTAGGGTGCATTTCAATAAATCAACCTGCACTGAAAAGAAATTGGAATTACATTTTGGGTAGTGATAGTACTAATTATATACAGTGCAGCAGCAACAGCAGTGGTCCCTGGGAATTAAAAAGAACTGGCTATATCCCCCCATAAGCAGTGACAGCAGCACTTATTATTGTGTGGACATTCTGCAATGAACAATTTTTAATCTCTTCTGTGAAGCTTTTCCAATTTTTATTTTAAAAAAATCATGATGATAGATTTTTTTTCTTTGAAGGAATTAAAGAGCTTTAGAGAGCTTATGTTGGACTTTTTCCTGGGAGAGGGAAATCTGGATTGTGCATTCAGCTTCAAGAGTTGACATACTTTGTGAAGTATGTCTGGAGATGGTGATTCTGGTGCCTCTGGACATTATGAAAGCTCTGGAAATCCTCAGTCTACTCCATTGTGCAAATCTCATTCCTTAGATTTCTAGTTTGCTATACTCAATCTCTAATTCAGAACTGTTGTTTCCAATAGTTTTTAAATTGCATAATTTTGACATATTCTTCTAGGCATGTAGTTTCCTTTAAAATGCAGTTTTAATCATCTGCACTTATTTTTAATAGTACATCTTTCGTTTTGGTTAACCACTCCATGGCTACAGTTTGTAATGACTTTATTAAGGGTAGTGGTACTTGCATTATGATCTGAAAGATTCAACTAAAGCTTACTTATCAATAAATGGGCTTTAAAAAGAGCAGTGGAAAGATGTAGGGAGTTGTATATTCAATTTTTTATGTATCAGATGCATGAGGAGGGTTATATCCTTACAAAATTGTCTGAGTATTCTCTTTTAACAATATTATATCTAAATTGTTTCATTGAGACTTTTCCTGAAACTTTGTTGTTTTGTTTGTTTGTTTTTTTTTTTTAATTTCAACCTATAGTAAATCTTTTGACCCATTTTATAAATATCTGAAAATAAAATTAATATGATACATGAAAATACTGACAGATCATCAACTAAAAGAACACCAGGGAACATAGTAAAAATTAGATCTTGATATGTTTTCCTACAAGAATGTATTTCTTCTTCTCTCTGCAGAAGAAAAGAACGTTCTTGTTTCTCAACATTGCTGAAATTGCAACATTATGTTATTTGAATGTGTGAAAGGCCTCTTGAGCATAATCCCTTGTGAACAATCTATGTAGAAGATGGTAAAACACCTAGATTGTATCTGAATAAAGTATGTAGACTGCTGCCTCCAAATGGACACAGCGTTGAAACATAATTTTTACTCTTATGGAACACTTCTTTTAGTAGAAATCTAACAGTAAGAGAAGTTAATTAAAGAAAAATTTTCTTCATGAACAGAATTAGGAATAGGATTTAGGGAAGCACATGGAAACCATTTTTTCCCACTGAAATAACTGCATAATGAATCAAGATTCCTTGCTGCTTTGAAAAAGTTTTTCATCAGGCTGTTTGAAATAGCAAAGTTAAAAGCATCTATTGTTGCACCTGTTTTGATATGTCATTATTTGTGTGTGTATGTTTAATATGTGCATGTATATTTATTTATACATTATAGAAAAGATACAAACACATTCTAAAAATTTTTGTGTGTTTTTTAGATGTCATTTAATGTGATGACAACAGGGTTATCATGGAAGTTGCTAAAAAAATGTTTCATATGTTCACTGATTGCAATTTTTTCAAAAAGTTTTTAAAGAATCACAGCTCACCTTTTTGTTTTTTGGGCTTTTTTTTTTTAATTCAGGTAGAGTTGAAGACATTAAAAATGGTGTTCAAAGAGCCTAATGAAATTTATGGGCACAGGACTACAGAAGTGGTCTATATTGCAGGTTATTTGGTTTGGCTCTTTCATCCTTTTATAGCACTATCACATAATATTATTTTCATAAAGTGCTTAAACTAAAGAGGAACTATTTTTTTAGTTAGTTAGTCACTCAGTAGTCAGTCATTTATTAATACATCCTTGTACTGGAAAGTTTTCTCAGAATGTCTGATGATTTTTCATCATTTCTTATAACTTCTGTTCCTAAAAACTTCATTTTCCTAGGAAATTAAATAATAATTGTGCAGATTGTTTCAAAGAAGCAGGACAGAAAAGGTCTCCAAAACTTTAAAAAAAAAGTGTAAATATTTTCCTGTCTATCCTTGAGCCCTACATCATAGAGTTCAAGGACTGAACTCCTACATCATAGAATTGCACTTTACTGCCAAACAGGTGCATCCTGCAAGATCTGCAAAGTGTGGTCAGACAATAATCTTATATTTTCCCTTCATCTTCTGTTTCCAGCAGGTGAGTTACACATCATGATGAAAATTATTGTTATTAATCCTGAGGACAGTTTTCCTTTTTTGAATTTTATTGAATTTATTTATAATTGAATTTCAGATAATTTTTATTATTTTAGTTCTCCATGTCATACTGTTATTTCTTGATGTTCTGTATTAATAATAGCACTTAATTTTGTCATCATCAGCTTTCATTATTACAGTCTATTATCTCATTACAACTAATGAATTTATTAACCAAGCTTCATCCCAAGACTAATCTTTAGCAACTTAATCAGTAATCTCATCTAAGACTGAAAGTTCCTTTTTCAATGCTATCTCTTTCTGCTTCTTTTTTTATCTAGTTTACATGTTAAAGATGTTTAGCCAGTATCTATTACTTTACTTATATTCTCATGTGTAGCACCATTTCAGATACTGGTGGAAAAAGAAAATTATGTCTACTACATTCCAATGCCTAAAAATCAGTCAAAGAAAGACAGCTGATATGTCAGTTTCCATTAATCTGAGAAGAATTTTATTCTGTCACTGTCACTTCAATAGCAAGTATTTGTTTTACACTATTACTGGGTAGCCAGCCTATATGTTGTAATGCAGTCTCATTAAAAAAAAAAAAAAAAAAAAAAAAAAAAAAAAAAAAAAAAAAAAAAGAAAAAAACGTTTTTTAACACAGCAATTTTGATTTTTCCCAGTGAACCTCCATTTTTTGCAAAAATTAAACCAACACAAAAAAAGAAGAAAATAACCAAAATACCTCTCTTATATTGGTCTTTAAACAATCTCTGTTACATTTCATTTCTCTGTACACACATTCCACGTGATGCAGAAACTGAATCAGTCATGTTTGTTGATTAAAATGTGTTGCCTAATATTTTGAGGTTTGAAGCAAATTGGAGCAAACAGATAACAGAAATTAGTTTCCTGCAAATGTAGTAGAATATGAGTAGATAAATAAATATCATTATCCATTGCTCAATTATATTTTCTCTGGTACTGACTGCTGGATATTTTTGCTGGTATGTGACTAGTGGTAGCTTTGGAACACTAAAACCTGAAATATCCTGCCTGTTTTTTTTTTTCTATACAAGCTTTACATCTTTACTGATAATTTGCCATCATCTACAAAATATAAAAAGGAAAGAATACATTTAAATTTAGCGTGTAAAAATGATAAAGTTTGGTGGGGTTATTTTAGTTTTGAGCAGAATCTTCTGCAAAATTGGTGTTGAATATGTGAGGGACTGAAAAATAAATAAAATTTGGCTATCTATGTGAGGAAACTAGTGAATAGATGATGTTTTACAAATAGAAGTGATTGGAAAGAGAAATGTGTATGTCAGGATGTGGTAATGATTATTTTGGTAATGAAAGAATGAATAAAAAAGGACAAAACAGCCAAAATTTCACTATAATAGTGATTTATTTATTCCTCAAAATTTTAACTTAATAAAAATCAGATTTTTTAAAATCAGAATACTGTATAATAATTATTTGTTGACATGTTGAATGCAAATGTTTAGTCCCCTAAAGTACTCCACATTTTCATTTTAAAACAACACTGGAGAAAGAGTTACATGATATTCATAATGCTTAATGAAAATATCAATTTATGAGGATATTTTAATTGACTTCTCCAAGCTTTTATGTTGAAAATATTTTTCTTTTAAAAAATATATTAATTTTTTACTCTCCAGTATATCTTTGACTATTCTAGTTGTATGCTCCTTTCTTTGGTTAAGCATTGTCAAGCAAAGTCCTTCCCTGTACAACACACTGGTATGGAGTATGTATTTAATCATATGGTTTTCTGACTTCTGTAAAGCAAATAACAGTAATCTAGTGACTGGAATTTAAATACCAGACAACAGATAAATATTAAAATAAATATATAAATATATATT
>WBNO01031294.1:4123-108134 GCA_013400575.1 Peucedramus taeniatus
CAGAGGCACACCAGAGCACACTCTCTCTGCATAAGGAAGAATTTGCTTGGGAAATGCTTGGCACAAGAGAGCCCTGGGAAGAAGAAAAAAAAAGGAAAAAAAAGGAAACTCAGTTATACAAGTCTACATAGGACCTAAGACATAGAAACAAGACTAAATCAAAGAACAACATATAACTGTGATTTTTGGCAAACAGCCTAGAGAAGTCAAAATGGACAAAGAACTGTAACAGTCACCAGGTGTTTGCCACAGCCCAGAAATACAGACCTCGGCAAGATTACTGCTGTCAGAAAAAAGGAGTGAAGATACATCACCTGGTTTACATTCTGGGACTTGAGCCAGTGAATGGACTTCTCAGACAAATGTATCATCTCAGTACTGGGCTTATAGGAAAACTTATTTAAATTTTAGGATTAGGCTGACATCCCTGTTCTTCTTTTAAATTAGAACTACAAGGTCGCTGTAGGAAAGAGCTGGATTATCTCCCTTGTTTGCCATCCCAGCACAAGCCTGGTACAGCACTTGTGGGTTGTAGGGACCTGGTGTTTAATGTGGTTTTGGCTATTGCCAGGGTGAAGGTCAGCATGACCTTGGTCTTCATGACATGATGAACAGGCACCAAAGAGCTTCAAGTACAAGATGTCTCTTTGATCACCAGCACTTACCTGTCAAAGCTGGGCTCAAAGTCACCTTTGTACTTCCATCAGCCCTGAAATTGAGATTATTTTGGCAAATAGTTGGACTAATTTGAAGACCTGTTTCCCACTGTCATTCCTTTGAGTTTTCCTTTCACTCATGCTGTGGCCAGTTCACGTGTAAAAGTGTCTCCTGCTGCCACTGGCAGGCTTGGTCTGAGCTCTTCATTCCACAGGCTTCTTCCTCACATTCTGTATGTAGGGCAGACTCTAGCCATCCAAAGGAAGTTTTGTTAGACCTGAAAGGATGCAACTGAGCACTGTGGTGCCTGCTGAAATGGAAGATGCACACCTATAGTCCCAGGGAAAGAGACCCTTCTTGTTCAGGAGGTCAGAGATAATTGTGACATGGGAATTTTTCCTGTGAAGCAGGGTATTAAAAATGCCCATAGCCCTTTGCAGATAAGAATGAATCTGGGCTGACCAAGAGTTGTCATTTCAAAGTGTTTTTGAATTACAGATGTAAAGAAAAAGCAACAAATCCCACAAAATTGCTATATTTATTTTTTCTTCTCTTTTAACTTGCACACAGCTGAACCAAATTGTTTCATGTCCAGCAAAAGTCCTCTCCCATAAATGTGCAGGCTGTTTCCCTCCATATTAATTTTTTCCGTCTGCTTTATGAACTTTTGAAAATGCAGGAAGAATAATTGCATTGTTGATAAAAATATAGCATAAGTTGTGGAGACTGCTACACTAATGAAGAAAGAAAGAAACATTTTTTTTAGAGTCAGAAAGCCTGGGGCAAATGAAAATCTACTTGAAAACTTCAGTGGTAGTTTTGCTTGAGTGCAGATTATGGAGTCATGAGCTCTGTGAGTGGACAGGCATGCCCATATAATTTTTACGACATGTGCATGTTATTTAATAGGATGGTTGCACACAAAATTCCCAGGCTGGAAAATCATTGTCCTGAATGGAACTGAAGTCCCAGCTTAGATCAAAATCCATCCTCTGCTGCTTTGAAAAATGATCAAAAGCTTTGGTGGAAGTTTCCTGTTTCTGTTGCCTACACGTACAAGGTGAAAAGGATATTAACAGGGGTCTCTAAGCATCTCACCTGCTGTCTGGGATTTGGGGTCCAGGACAAACTACATTGTGCCCTGAGTCTACAATCTCTTCAGATGAAACTTAGGTAAGATGGGTGACTTTTTTTGTGTGGAAGAAGAGGAACACATGGATAGAGAAAACTGGTAAGAGGCATGGCAGTCTTCCTAATGTCCCTCAATATATTTTTCGTAAGTAACAAATTCCCTTCTACTAAAAAAAAAAAATAGTTGAACCAATTTAATAACATGTTCAATTGAAAAAAATTGTTAAGAGGAGGAAACCTTTTGGGTCCCAATTACTGTTAATTTGTAATCCGGTGAGGTCAAGTACCTGATTAAATATTTATATAGGAGAAAGGTCATAGTCTTTTGTGATCTTCTATGCCCTGTGTTAATTTTCCGTCAGATGCAATGAGTTCCTTTTGGAGAACACTTTATCAGAGAAAGTAAGCCTTGCTCTTGGCCTCTGAAAAGGCAACTGTTGGGTTTTGATGTCAAGCAGCTGACATCAATCTCTTGCAGTTAGGTACATTTTTAGCTCAAGTTTTTCCAAAGCAATTTAGTGATTTTAGGTTTCTCAGCATTTGAATGCTCATCTCAATGCCTTTGAAAGGCACTTTAAGGAAATGAAGAGTACCTGACCTCTGTAAATTGGGACACTTTAAAGAGGTCTCTGCTGGACATGTGTGTGTCATATGGAAACCTTTCAGAATCACTTAGTCACTTTTGAAAACCTTGCACTCAAAGGACACAAAACTTTATTGGGTTTTTTGTCTATTGTAATTTGTTTTGTGGCTTAAACCCCACAAAACATGCTGTATCAAGCTCAGGGGTGTCTGATGAGAAAATAAATATCTGGGTGGAATTCAGGCAAAACCAAATGGAACCAGCAGAGATTTGCCAAGATTTGCAGTTTTCCCCCTGTATCTATGGAGGGGCAAACCACCCTGTCTGCTCCTCCAGCTGAAGAGATGGGACAGATGGAAATCAGCCAAAGTCTCTCCCTAGAAAATCTCCCTTCCTATGGCACTGCATGGAGTAGTGCACTCACTGCAGTCAGGAGATGGGGCCCTGGACATCCTCTCAGGGTGAACCCAACATCTTCTAGGAAGTGGTCAAGTGTCCCAGGTGCTCTTTGGGTGCACCCTAACGTGGGACATATTTTGTGGGACCAAAGAGTTTTTTCTGCAGAAAACCTCTTTTGTCATTCTCATATTAGAATGAGTATATTTTTCACGCTTTTTTTTTTTATTAGCTGTGTGTTTATTCCTGTTTAGCTGGATGTATTTTAAGTCTTCTCTTTTTCAGCATTTTAACTATTGGTGTATCTCTCCATATGCTATACACAATTGCACATTAGAAATGTGCATTCAATCTAAAGGATCTGCACCAGGCAAATATATTAGCTAATTTGGAAGCCACAGAAAACATTCAGGGTGTAGAAGGTTGTAAAAAATTGTAGTTTCTAGAGGTAGTTGATTTGCCATAACCAGTTATATCATGTATCATGCAAAAAATACCCCTGCAAGTAGAAGCGAGTTACAGGGTTTTGTATTTATAATGAATCTTCTTAGCTGTGGAAAATCTGTATGGAGTAATTCACAAGTGCCACTGGACCTGCTGTAATGCCATGCAGAATTCTGAGTTGATATTATTGGAATGACCCAGTTGAGTAGAGCCTGGACTGATAACTGTGCTTTATTGTACTATTACTTTTTTCCCTTTGTAATCCATGATTGCTTATTGACTGAATTAAATGTCTTTGGCCAGTGAACACTAAGTAGTACTGGGAGAAAGATATGACATCCACCTATTTGCAGTAATATTTTTCCTGATTGTTGATGAGATTGAAAGTGATACAGACAAAGCAAGTAACTGTATCCTTAGGAGGGTAGTATTCTTACTAAGCTGTCCTTTCATGAAGAATGATTGTAGAATCAACAGAACATGTTGCTGTCATAATTTTGGCTATACTTTTCCCTCATTTGTCAGGTTTGAAATGTGGCCTCTTGGGAGTAGTGGTTATTGGTATTCCCTGTTTATATAATATGAAGTGGAATGGAATGGTGATCCTGTTTGCCTACTAGTGGGCTGAATTTTCTAATCTGATATTATATAATAATGTACAAAGTGGGCAGAATTAGGGACTTAAGAATGAGGTGATTTTAAATATAAATATTTTAATGTAGAGAGCAAATCCTTGTTGATGAAATTGTATCTGTTTTTTTCCCAGAACATGTAGAGTTGAAGGCCAGGAAATGAATGATCATGTCATCTAGGCTTTGTATTATCACAGACCCATACATATCCCAAATTACAGATATAAAATCCAAATAACTTGTGCTTCAGTGAAAGCATATATTCATAATGGTGACCAGTATTACAAGGAAGAAGTCCAAAATTGTGAAAGAATACTGCTATTTCAAGTGGAACAGACTTCCAAAACTTAATCACCCTCCTGCAGCATAAACCCCAGATACATTTATTCTGATCTAAAGCTTAAGCTTCCCACCCTTTGGGTTCTTTCTGTACTTCTCTCTTCTAGAATTTCTCACAGTATTTGCTACCTAAGAATATATTTACTTACTGAAATCATATTGCTTCTCAGTCTAGCTTCAAAAGAGTAAATATACTGAGCTCCTAGAGTGTCTCATTGTAAAGCATTTTCTTTAGCTCTTGGGATGCTTTCTCCACATTTCCCATTTTTTCCATTTCCTTCTTAGAGAATGGACACCACATGTGTTCACCATTGTCATAAATCCTCTCTTGTTCCTGCATTCCCTGTTTAAGCATCTAAGGGCTGTTCTTTTTTTTTGCCACTGTAAGACACTTTGAGTTCGCGTTGAGCTGTACTCACAGTGGAGTTTGTTTGTTTTATCTGCAGACATTTATGTGTAATATTCTGTAGTTGCATGCTACATTATGACCACAAAACTTCAGGGTAAGTGCCTGCTAGAGTATTCTATGTAACATAATAAGAGGTCCGATAGCTTTCACTACACTCCCAGCAGAAAGAGCTTGAACACTGGATATACAGTGACATTTTTCCAAAATCTATCAAATCTGGGTATTAACACAGTGACAGACTTCTGCAGAGTGACACTAGCCAAATAATTTAACTCACCATGTTGTATTAGATTTTTGTGCATGTCAACAGTCTGTGTTGTGATGTGCCAAAACACTAAGCTTTTCCAAAAATGACAATTTAAGCCCATTTTAATTCCGTTACTTTACTAAGCTTAAGGGTTGGCAGCTGAGAATCCAGCTTACCCCTTCAATAAGACTTTTGCTTTCAGCCAAGGAATTTGCAGTATGGCTTAATGGGGTAAATTAATTACGTAACAAAGAACTTGGTGACTTTTGAAGCCAAACTGCAGCCCCCTTAGAGGAGAGTGCACTTTCTAAAATAGAATATTACAGAGCACATCCCTATTCTTAAATGCAAAAAATATCAGCCTGGATTTAGAATTATGGGCTGGTAAACTGCATTTTTCTCCTTTTATTCTAGCCCAAGTAAGGATTTCCTACTGTCATATTAATATTCCTCCCTGGTAATTTTTTTAACTGGTGAAGTTTGGAAGAGAGAAATACTGTGCTTGCCCACTGTCTCATAACATCTGTGTTACTAGAATGAGATTAGGAGATCCAGGGTGTCCTCAGTCCAACAGAACCATAAACTTGAAGAAAGCTTAGATGTAAACTGCTAGGGACAGGGCTGTTTTGCTGGTGTCCATACAGTGCCATTCTTGCCCATGACAAAAAGCTCCCAGGTGCTCAAGTAATAAAACTGAAAAATATGCAAATAGTCTCCTTGAAGATCCAGTGCTTTGACGGATCAGGGCCACGACTCAGCAGATGAATGATGTTGGCTCACAGCAGCTGAACAAGCCCTATTGTTTTAGGAAGCTGTCATCTTGTGCTCCAAATTCTAATCCTTCATTAAAAATAGCCTCTAGCATATAATTGCAAAAATAGCCTTCCCCACTTGGACTGACAGCAAATTGATGCCATGTTGCCTCTAGCTTCTGTAATAACTGGAGACAGCAGCTCAGAATGCCCTATATTCAGTCCTTTCACTTCAATATCTTGTTGACTCTGAAGCCTAATGATGATTGTCTCAGAGTTCATGCTATTATTTAACTGATGATCAAATATGCAAGAAACAAGAAGAAAAGTGATCAACAGGGGTTTGTGTCTTTAAAGCATCCAAAACCTAGAGTATGTGATTGTTGTTTACCATGTCATCCTTTACCTCAAAACATGGCAAGGGGCTTTCTTTTGAGGCATGGTATATCTCCATGATAAATTCTGTATTTAATAAAAAATATATTTCCTACTGTGGAGGACATTGGAACTTGTTCTTAAACAGTTTCACTCTTTTGGTTCCACTTTTTTAATGTTCATAAGAATGTAACTCTGGGTAATTTTTAGTTTATTATGTTTACAGTAAAAAGAGATGTGTGTTTGTTCAGAGTGTCTTGAGTTTGTTTTCTAGTTCATCTTCTGATTGAAAATGTGCACAGAATGCTCATGTGAGCTGCTGATTTTTTCCCCCATTCAATTTCTAGATGAAAGACTCATGGAATGAACCGAGTAAAATAAATACATTAATTAAAGAAAAAGTATCCAAGACAAGACCAACTGTACTGCAGCCACTTGAGAATACGTTTTTTTTCAACATCTGGTCAAAAACATCTGTGTCATTGGTCTAAGAGCACTCAGGAACAAGGGTATTAGAGATGCAGATGGACAATGTGTGTAAAGGGTTCAGGGAAATCCAGCAGTTAAAATAATACCTTCCAAGGTAGCCCAGGGAATTAGAGGATGATCTTTTCCTGAGGCTCACTCTTGAATTTGTTGATTATGTATGAATAAAGGGGACATTTTGAAATCTGGATAACACATAATATGGTCTAAAGAAAATATTTTGATTTGGAACGCTGCAAATAAAGCCAGTTACTGTCCTATACAAACCTTTTGTCTATCAAAATTCTTTTAGACAGTGCGCCAGTCCTTGTGAAAATGCACATTTATTCATAAAGAATATATGTGAGACTGTGAAATATTGTCATACAGTATGACAACAGATGGTACCTTCTGTGTTACAGATAACAGAAAATGGGGCCTAAAAAGACAACTGAGTTAATGCTAGAGTTCTGTGAGAATATCTTCATGAATCACCTTAAGGAATTCTCTCATGTGGAATCCTCCAGATGTTTGTTAATTTGCTAACGACTTTCCAGAATGCAGTCTTCTGTGACACAGACAGTATGAGGGGTTGCATAAGTCCTGTAATGTCATGGAATGACACATTCTGTGATGACTTCTGTAGACTAGAAAATCCCATTTAATTTCAAATGTAGGAAGAGGAAGAAAGTTTTGTGGTTTTGGTTGGTTTTTGTTTGTTCACTTGTTTTTTTTTTCAAGATAAATGCTTTTTGCTCAATACTTCTTGCCACTCAAAAAGCCTGGTTACTTGAGGCAATCAAAACATAATGTGGGGATTAAGTCCATTTTTATATAATCTCTGCAGGGCTCTGTAGCAAAGAATTTTTCCATGATGCTATGAAGACTATTTCAGAATTTTCAAAATGTTTAGCATTTGCTGTAGTGGAAGTACAAGGAGAATTACCTATGTATGCAAAGGAGATTAAAATAGCTATTACCAAAGAATTTGTTTTATGTGGTTTATAGTTTATTTTACCAAAACACTTTTGTAAAATACTGATATTCTTCTCTTCAGGTGGGTTTTTAGTTGCCCTATTTATAACAATGTGTTATTATTTTAGTTGTGAATATCTGTTCACCAGGGTGATAATAAACATACACTCTGCTTTCCTGCCTCTACAGAGCTGGAGGCGGGTTTTCACCTTGTCCTAGTTAGACCAGTCATTGATACAATGTAGAGGCAATCATTAAATACAGCTGTATGCAGAGACCCTATGGTTTTAACTGTATCAGGCTTTTCTTGGTCAAGTAAAGAAATGCCAGAGGAGCTTGCCTATATGCATGGTGACACATTCAGGAATCAGCTGCTCCCCTAAACATGTCTGACAAACTAAGTAAGTATTAATTACCTAATTTGATGTAGCTTGGCTGATCTGTTTATCAGACAGAAATTTTGTATATCACATGTGTCTTTTATTATTGCTGCATGTCATACTGAGGTGGGATTTGCCTCAATTTTTGAAGGCTTGTTTCAAAAGAACATAGCTAAAGTTTGCAAGAGAATTATTTTTTGTAATATTTTCCCACAAGGCCGACTTGTCAGCCTTATCAAGGCGCTTTATGCTCTCTCTTATAATGTAATATTTAATACCTTTGTTTTTTGCATTTGGTTTCCTTGGTACCATTAGAGTAGGACATGAAAAAAAAAAGGCAGATACAAAAGTGTAAGTGTTGCTTTGGCAATTAATCTGACGAACTACACACAACCAACTGGATGACTAAAGAGTGAGGTCCTGATTCTGCAGGCACCTACCAGAGCACTTCTACTTCATGCCGGCAATCCCACCCATGTGTTCTCACGAAGAAGAAAACATTGTCCACTTTGTTGCATGGGGAAACACAACATAACAGACAGGAGGTTTGCTGCAGCAGTTTCTCCCCTTGATTTAAGCATTTGAAGGGGTAGGGCTCAAATGTGAGGTGTGTATGCTGGAGTCAACCAAACAAACTCTAATGCATGGGGTCTGTTGTGTGGGCTTATTGTAGCCTTTAGAAGCCTGCTCAAGTACTTCAGAAATAATGTTTCATTTCTGTGCCTGCTTGGAGGTGCTGAATTCTGTCCATATCCTGAGTTTTTGGATTGCTAAATGTAGTGCGGACTGCAGGGGGAGCTTATCAGAACTGGTGTTACCAGAAGCTAAGA
The DNA here is from genome assembly GCA_013400575.1 of Peucedramus taeniatus. Classification (NCBI taxonomy): domain Eukaryota; kingdom Metazoa; phylum Chordata; class Aves; order Passeriformes; family Fringillidae; genus Peucedramus; species Peucedramus taeniatus. The sequence goes on from WBNO01031294.1 coordinate 12,739, forward strand.
GAATATAATTTAACATTCCCAAAATGCAAGGACTTAAAATAGAATGTTGTTAGATGTAGGGGTTTATGTCCTGGCTATATTCAACTTTACTGAGAGGTTCTCATCCTGAATTTGTAGATGGTGAATTTAGATTTCTACCTCTGGTAACACTGAAATGCAGGCCTTTCCTCTTCCTGCTCATTCCCATTGGCAGCTCACTGGAGCTTCACTGGGTTTCAGCTGCATCCTCCATAAATTGGGAAATATGCTTCACTTGGATCTTTGCCAACTCCTTCATTTTTCCTTCTTCTGAAACTTTTGAATCTAGCCCAGTAGCGCTGTCTGAAAAAGGCACTACAGTCCTATTTCTACCTCCTACTTTATGTATTTACTCTCAGTCTTTGTCTATTTCTTCAGTTTGCCATAGGGAAGTATAGAGGCCTCCTCTTTCATTTTTCTAACCTCATTTTTATTCTTTGGTCCCTACCCACTACAATGGTCATCTCTACTAGAAACAACATCCTTTGAATTAAAAAAAAAAAAAAAAAGAAACAGGCCTTTTAAAGAAATTGGTCATTGCTAAGAGAAAGTGGGAGAGGACAGCCATTTCCAGACACAGTCCTTGAAGGGAAGCCAGGCACCCTGTGTAGATTTCAAGACTCTTTGTTGCCAGAGAACATTATTTTACATTTGCAAATGTCAGTCCTCTTAGCAGCATTCTGCATCAAATATGAACAGTATTTTGAAATGCCCTTAATTTTTGCTAAATTAGCATAGATTTGCTAATGTGAATGAGAATGCTCATCCAGTGCACAATCTTTCCAAGAGTGTAATTGCTGCTACCTTTTCTGAGTCCAGTTGATAGGTCCTACAGAATTAATATAATCCAGAAAAATCTGGATTATATTAATTATTAAGATGCACCTGGATTTAGGTTTGCTTTCTCTGGCTTTTCTGTCATTCTCAACCCCAAGAAGCAACTGAACCATTACTGAATTTGTTATGAATGCAAGATACGATACTTTAGCACATACTGGGTGGTGTACCAAACTCAAAAGGCAGAAAATATCCAGTGACATTCCCAAAAACAATTGGAAAACTAGCATTTTATCTTATGCTCTTGTGAAAGAAAATAGTGGTATGTATCTGCCTGAAATACATAATAACTGCTTGTGTTTTTCTTCTCTTACTTAGGGTTCTTTTTTGTTGTTTAAGCAAAGCTAGTGAGACCAGGTATACCAGGAGATTTTTTTCACCCAGTAAGCTTTGTCATTTAAGTCTCAAAATTTTCATACCCTCATTAGCCACATTCTCAGAGGTGCTAGACACCTGAAAACTACAGTGTTCGGGGTACAAATTATTAATCAGCCCTGAAAATAAAGTTGCAAGGGGTAGAATTTTTTTTTCTTACAAACACTTGTTTCACTAAACAGTGTTTCCGGCCATATATGCTCTGTACAGGGAAACTTTTGTAGTGTTTGCAATATTGTTTCAGAAATGGTTTTATGATTTGTGGCTTCCAGAAAAACATATTCCAATAAAACAGCTTTGACACTTGCTTCACCTGGTTACTCAAAATATTAACATCTCTGTTGAGTGAAGGTATGGCAAGTGCATTGAGGACATAGTAATCTTGGGCACTTCCTCTTTCATCACAGACAACTGACACAGAAATTGTTCCAGCTAATTTCTTTTTTCCCCCGGCAACATGGTAATCAAAGGCTTTAGGGAGATACTCAGTACGCAGCCATTGAGATGTTGGCATGACCCCAGGAGATTTTAGGTTTGCTTCAAGGTAGCAGTACAGACTTGGGTTATCGAGATCACTGAGTGCCACATTAACACATGTAAATGCTCCCACCATATATTAAAAAAAAAAAAAAAANGAGAGAGACATTCATTGAACTGTTCGGGTTCTAAACAGTTATTTATTTTCCTGTTGGGCACATGGGAACCAAACCAGGCCTTCCCCTTGTGATGCACCCCATGGCTCTGAGACAGCTGATGGTGAGCAGCCTTTCCTCCAGGACACCAGAGCTGGCACACCCCGTGGGCAAAGCACTGCCACCAGAAACTTTAAATAACATTTCTGTAGGGAAAACAAAGAAAACTTTCTAAATCTTGTGCTTATTTTTCTCTGCCTTAGCTCAGCATGTAAAGTAGCTCTGGTTTCAAGATTTCTCAGGCACCTGCCTGTCCTGAGGTCACCCAAACCTCTGGAAGTAGGGAAACAGAAAAATCAAGAGCTCCTCCTGTTTTCCGCTCTTTCCATCCGACAGAAGAGTACTTTGGGGGTGTTACAAATCCCACTCCTAAGAGAGTTGAGGTGTTTCTCTTCCCTAAAGTCAGTGCCTCTTTCTTGTACCCCTCACACCACCCTGGGTGTGGGCACTCCCGCAGGTTGCGGTGACATGGAGGGCTCTTTGCGCAGGTAAGGAGAGAGCTCTGGGGAAGGACCAGCACAGTTTATCTGCAAGACCTTCAGCCCTCCTCCCTTGTGTTGTAACTGGAGATGTTCATCACTGTTCCCCAGGTCTGGGAAGATGTGATGGAACCCAAGGGTAGTCTGGGTTCTGCCTGGACAGAGCTGTCCAGGGAGGTGTAGGGAGAGCTGGGCCCATGGAGCAGTATGTTGGTGGCTTCTGGCATCTTCCTGATGGTGTCACCTGTCTGGATTGGTAAAATATATGAAAAAGGAGTTTGTAGGGGGGAAATTGCTGGGCACAATGTTGCTCTAGGGCAGCACTGGAAGGTACACAGGAGTCCTGATGATTTTGGAAGGCATAATCTCCTGGAGCAGTGCTTGGCCATCCGCCTCAAGGACCCATGGTGGCACCAGGGCAGGCAGTGACCAGGGTCTGAAGGGGGAATGGTGGTAAAGGTGAAAGGATGGGAGACGAGTGGGGACGGATGCCAGAGCCCTCACGTGCTCCTTGGCTGCCCAGTTAAGTCTTTCTTTGGTTGGGACCACACGGATAATGCAAGTGTTAGGTGAACACTTACAGATTTTCTCTAGGATTTAAGGGTTAGTTAAATATGCCCCTCTAACAATAAAAAAAAAAAAGAAAAAAAAAGGAAAAGTTTTCTCACTTTTTTGATACAGTACTTCTGTTATCATGATATTAATAATTTCGAGGACACTGTGGAAGACTGTACTAAGCTGTTGCCGTGTCAATTACACAGAGCTATATTTTTGTGCTCATTATTATTCTTGGATGTCTCTAATTTACATCTAAATGTACTGACTAATTTTGATTCAATCATGTCAAAAATGATAGGTCATGTGTGGGAGGAGATGACAGCCCTACCATCAGGAATTGCCAGAATGTGAATTCCTCGGGGCAATGATTTAATGCCCAAGTCAAGCAGTGCTGTCAGAATTGGAGGCCAAATTATGACACATTATGCTGTACTATGGACTTGCACATACAATGCATATGAAAAAAGTGACTGAGATTGGAGTTATTAAACTATGCTTTAACCGCTGCTACATTTTCCTTCTCACTCTCACTCTCTCTCTCCCTCCTCCTGTCTTTTTTTCTCCCATGCTCAGTGCATTTGTTCAGAGGTACTAATAACGGTACAGAAATCTCTTCTGTAACAACCAACATCCCAAACCATCCTGAACAGCAGCCTGTGATTAAAGTGGGTGATAAAATAATGGCACTTGATGTACATTTCTGCTTGGCCTTTCTTTAAATCATTTACACTTTTTTAGCAAGCTACATGTCAGCTAGATGTTCTGTGAAAGGGCAGGGCCCATTTGTTCCATTGTGCCTTTTTCCCAGGATATGATTTTTTTAAAGGAATCCACTGTCTGGATAAACCTGCTGAATAACCTTCAGCAGCTCCTGAGCAATCCATGGGAACTGATTTGCATGTTGGATAACTCATCCTAATTATTGCATCCTATTTGCCTTTTTTTAGCTTAAGGGGATTTATCTGTCAGAAGTGAAGTGGGCTTTTTTTTTTCTTTTTTTTTAAGGAAATATTTGCTTTTCTATCTCACCTTTTAATAGTGGGGGAGAAGGTGCATAGCTGTTTACTATGAACACTGTATGGGCAGTTCATTGCATATTCTTGTGCAATCAGCGTTGTGATTAATGCTTTAAAATTCTTGGTTAGAGTCACCGTCAAGCTGTTGAATTTGATCTTGCATTTTCATATCAATATTATATGTTCATTTATTGTAATCCTAAAATACAGCAATAAGATACTGTGATATAATATAGTTGAGTCAAAGTAATTGTGGTTTTTTTTATATAGAATAACTTTTAAAAGAAAAACAAATCTTGAGGTTTTAAATAATTGTGTGAGAAGTTGTGTTAATTGATTTTATTGGCACAGGAGTGAAAAATTTTAATGGTGTACATCTAACTTTTGAAATGTTTAAATGAAATCCATTATCTCTTTTGAGGTATTGGAGATGAACAAAAAGGAAATAGTTTTGTGTTTTCAGGAATATAACATTTTAAGCATTGCTTGAGAAGTAAACTCTAGGAAAAACAACTAACATTTAAGCCTATAAGCTGAGAATGGACACTTGAGGAAAGGCCATTGCTAGATTTAGAAAAGATTGGTTTGATTGTCAGCAGGTTTGGATTGTTTGGATGAAGTGCAGTGACATTTTCAGAGAAGATTTGGAATCCTGTTTATAAACCCTTGGGCTTAATGTTCACAGAGCCCCAAATCCTGAGGAGTAACTCTCTTCCCAAGCAGATCTGCCTTGCTGCAGGCATGTGATTTGTGTTGTTCTTTCCTTACCTCCCTGGGAACTTTAAAATCAACCATTCTGAATTTCTCAGTTGGGCTGGGGTTGAGTGCCAGCCTGGGAACTGTCTCCGTGTCCAGTGTGGCTGTGGCCACTCATAACTCCAAATACCCGACCATGTCCTGAAAGTGCAAGAGGTTTCCAAATGGTTTTTGTAGCCTGTGTGCCATCCTAACAACTGTTCTTGATCTCCTTTGAGGCCATAGAAAAAAAAGATACCAAAATGGATGGACTGCATGGGTCAGATCTGCCAGCTGGATTGATCAACCCAATTTACATTATTGCAATGCAAGTGACAATTTTTGTTGCTCTAGGAGGAGAGTGTGTTATCTCTCATGGAGATGAGATGAGTGCCCAAAATGTTAAACAGCAGAGAAAGGTCCCTCCATCTTCTGGGAGAGTTCTCAGATAGCTGGGATGGTTCCCAAAGTCTCAGGATTTTTTATGTGGTTATTGATGTCTGTGCCAAAGCCGCAGTGCTGGATGCTCCAAAGGGTGGTACAGCAGCAGTAGAAATGAAAAATCCAATCCAATCAAGTTCCTATTTCCCAAGGGTCACTCTGGGGAAAGAGGAAAAGAATTTGTCAGGATTTGGAAGGAAATCAGTGAGAGGTTGTATGGACTGGATCAGATGTTGGGATTGTGAGAGGCAACAAGGACGGTCTAGAGATCTGATTTCACTTCTGCAGGCACGCAATTGAAATTCCTCCTTGCACTGACATGGTATAGAAATGATCTGCAGCCAAGTGAATTTTATACTTCAGCCTGCATTTCCCTGAATGTGGAGAGTTCCTACCCCGATAATTAAACTTCAAAGCTAACACTCTATTAAATGAATACAGCTATTATTTCAGTCTGTTTGGCCACAGTTAGTTGACATTGCAAAGGCATTAAAGGGGGCTATAAATGTCACTGTTTTCAAACAAAAGCAGTGTTTTAGAAAATACAGCAAAATCATCAGGAGTATCTTAATCTCATTATGTCTGCTGATTTTTCTGTGTTTCTGAATGTCTCTTTTCTTTGCTTAAGAAAACATGTACTGAGCTAGTTTCCTGACTTCTGATTGCCATGGGCTTACTGAAAAGCCAGGACAAGCAGTCACATTCCAGTTGCAGAGGGAAAGTGAACAGCTGACAGGGACCATACCTGTAAAGGCAGAAAGCCATAGCTCAGCAAGCTATCTTACCATTTTTGTGGTACCTGAAAAAAACCCACATTATTATATCAGACCCATGTAAACTTGCACAATTTTGTACAAAACTATTTTTGGATTTCTGTTTGTGATCCTATTTAAAAAGGGCAATTCCTTCCTTTGGATTTCTGATGGAGACCGCTGAAACATTGCATATGAAAGTATGTCAAGTGTCTGTCATTCCATTTTTCCAATTAACCTAATTCCATTAGTTACTGATTTTCCTGGAAATTTTAAGGTTTTTTTCCAAACAAAGCTCTATTTCACAGAAAGTGAGACTCCTTGAGTAAGCTGGTCACTGGCTTATCTAATAGTCTTGTTTTCTCAAGATTAGGGTAGAGGTAGAAGAAGAGCCAGAATAGACCCTGAGATGCTGTTTGAATAGCTTGCAGCTTTATTAACACATCTGGGAACTATCCAGCAATAACTTGTACAAAACAGATCATTCTTCCTTCCTTAATCCACTCCACCTGTTGGAGGACTGCCATCAGGATGACTGACCAGTGTGGCCATTCTGGCATGTTTTCCAATATTGTTTTCCATGTGGTCAATAGACATGTGGACAGATGATCAGACATAACCTCATTCAGCAGCTTCTTTGGACCCACAACCCCTCTACCCCTTTGCTGTTTTCTGTTTGCCAGCCTGCTAGATCTGTTATCTCCCTGTCCCACACTGGGCTCTTTGCAAGTTTTAAAACACTGAACAATATTTTCCAAGCTCTTTTCTGTGTTTCTGAACTGCTGGAGTGACTTTCCTCATCTTGTCTCATCTGTAATTCCATACCAGTGACTCTCTGGTCACTGGAAAGGAAGGGAAGAAATTTTCCCAGGTCAGGAAGAATGTGGCTTCAAGTGAACCTGCCTTTCCTAAGCTTTGTCTTTTTAAATGCACTGTAGGCAAGGACTAACACATAGCTGTTTCCTCTCCCCATCTACATATCTGTGAATTTGTTTTGTGCAAAACCAGAAGATGGGAGGATTATCTATGCCAAGTACAAACAGTAGCATCTCATTGTCTTCTCTCTTCTCTTCAGTCTTACTGGGTTGACCTCGCTGGGCTGACACAAAACTATATTTCTGTTGTGTGTCAATATAAAATGGTCTTTGACTTACTCATGGCCTTGGGCATGAGCATAATTGATTTCTTCCAATTTAGGTATTTTAAAGTCCAGGTAGTCTGTATTAGTGACTGACCCCTTTTCCACAGCCAGCTGAGAGAGAGACACACATTCAGAGGGGAAATCCCACTTTCTTGGTGACTTATTTGCCTGACACACCTTTTGTCCTTGGTGTGTGCCAAAGTGGCTAGATACAGGTTGAGTAGCACTGGTTTGCTCTGAACAGTACTTGTGATGGGACAATAAAAAAACCTACCTTAACTGAATTTTTCCTTAGGGAAGCTTTTCTTTCTGCCAGCTGGACTGGCATAGCACATCTTGACTAAACATCTCTGCAAGACTACATATAATAAAAATAGCTGTGAAAAACAGACACTGAGAGGTGCTTGGAAAGCCATCCCATGCTGAATAAAAAAGAAGGACTTTTCAGATGTATTTGTCCCCTTCCCGTCCTTTCCTGCAATTCCTGTGCAATACAATAGCAATAATTCTTAGCAGTAGAATAACTTTTTTAGCTACAGAGACACAAATCTTGCAGGATACAAATTTTTGTGAATTTGACAAGCTATTTTTTTGAAACCTCAGGATTTGCCAAACATAGCCTGAACTTGCAGAAGTTCTGTAACTTGATCTATAGATACTTTTTCAGTCACATTATCCACAGAACCAATACCAACTGTCCAGGGAAGACTTTCTCTTAGCATCCCCAGTCATGTTTCCTCTCTTCTCCCAGTAGAACATACCAGCCATTGATACAAGCCATTTCTTTCCATGTTAGCAACTGACCCACAATACCCTTTGCTGAAAGACAGGGGAAGAGAAGGAAGCACAGTTTGGCAGAGGGGTCAGAGCTGTCTTTGTGTTCTTCTCATAGTGTGGGAAGTCTCTAAGGAGGGAGGTGAATCTCATGAAAAGAAAGTCTAACCCTCAAAAATGAGAAGTAATACCAGCCAACAGAAAAGCTGTGCTAGGATATGGGAGTAGGAAAATGGTGGGGGAGCCAGCCACTGATGGAGTAGGATGTTTGTTGCCTGCTGGTGGAAAAAGGGGGTAGAAGGACAGCACATCCAAGTCCTTCACAGAGGACAGGTTCAATTTGCATTTGGTATTCTTCTTCTTACTCATTTCCCATCCATGTGATGTGGGAAATCTATCTTCACTGGTGTATAAAAACATTCCAAATGAAAGCTCATAATCAGCACAGGGGCAAAAAAGCAGATATACTAATTAAATTGAATAGTCCAGCTACAACCTGGTGCTGAAGCTTCTGAAGATTAGAATAGAAAAAAATATTTCTTCAAAGTTATGTATTTCTATACAGAAATCTTTCCTGTTTGTTATTATGGTTAGATGAGTTTATTATTCAGATTCCAACAATGCTGATTTCCAGATGTGATTTCACTAGTTACTCCAAGCTATTAAACTCTCATTGCCCTCAGACTTGACACATATTTGACATATAAACAACATTACACAAATAAAATAGAAATTCCTTCGAAAACTGATCTAGTAACATTGGAGTGACAAACTTTTAATGTTTGTTAAGGATAATATCAATTACCAACAGCAAAGACTAGGAAACTGTGCTAACAGGAATGCCTGGGGTGTAAAAAACCACAAACAAACAGAGCAATCAAAATACTGTAGCTGGAATTTGATTTGGAGACCTGCTCTGGTGATTAACTATATATAAGGCTTTGCACAAGCATGTGATTTTATGTGGGCAATGGTCACATCATCTTGTTTTGAATAATCAGTAATTGAAGAAAGGCCTTCAAAATAGCTAATATGATGTACTGAGTTAGAGTGGACTCCACTGGTTTCAGACACAAACATGAGTTGAGATTGCTGAGGGCTTCCTTTGTATGGCTCACACAGGGAAAATGGGGAACTGATTTAGCACTTTCTACTTTCTTTCTTCCTCTTCTGCTTACACCTTCGTTTGAAATGAGTAATGCTTTTGTTTCTTCTGCATGACTTTGCTGAATGATTTACATTCAGGAAAAATGGTTCCCTGTGGAAATAACAGTTATTAATTTCGAGTACCAAGGCTAAAACAGTCTTGATATCATCATGATAAAGAATAGTGTGGTTAGAATCACTGTGGTATAACATTCACTATGACTTTTTTAAATGTTAATTTGGTCTCTTAATTTGACCTCCTGTTAGGCACTTTATGAAATGAAGATAAAAATGGAAAGGGTAATACAGTAATGCTTAATCCACTTAATGAAATAGGATTTCCTTTGTGATTCCATATAAATTAGTGTATAACCTAGACTATTTTACCTGAAATAATAATAGAGATGAAATTAATTCTCAGCTGTAAATCCTCATGGTTAATTTTGTAGTGGTCACTTTACCCTTGTGGGTGGCTGCATTTTACTATTATTCAGGAGACTCAGACTGTAGTTTTACTTCATGCTGCTTTCTACATACACCAGTTGTTTCTCTCCTGTGTCTGATACCCTACAGATGTGAAGAATGTTGTGGATTAATATACACCAAGGGGAAGGTCAATAACAGTACATTACTCACACAGGATTGTTTTGAGATGGGCTGTACAGGTCACCATGTTATTCCACTTCTTTTCCTAAATCATGACAAGTGATGAAGAAATTGAGGGAAAAGAGAGGGTTTGAGTTCTGTGATTCTTTCCCTTTGAACCCCACAGGGAATAAACAATTTGCACCTAAGAATCTCTCAGTCTTCATGGCTTGCTGTAAGACATCCAGGTTTGAGGGTTGTGCCAGTGGGTTTCAGCTATTGCCCCCTGAAATTAATCTTTCCATGGTACATGTAGGATTACTGGTGTGGGAAGTGACACATTGTGGATTGAACCAATGATGGAAAAAGCATGAATGGCTTTGGTTTGAGCTAAACCTGCCTTACCCTGGATGGTCACTGATTCTGTGGAGCCTGCATACAGGAATCACCAGTAGCATGTGCATTACTGGGTCTTCATGTTGGAGGCCCTGTAGAGCCCTTAATCTGTGTTAATCTTCCCTTGTCAAATCCGTCAAATTTTGGTCCATTTCAGACCAAAACAAGAAGACAGGGAATTGATTATCAGGGCACATTGTTTATGGAAATTGTTTATGGGACAGGCACGTTATTTGAAAGAATTGAAACACACTTGACCGTATCTGTTTGACTGCAGTATTATGTGTGTTTTGCTGATGAGTTCATGAGAACTTGGTGGAGTTAATTACACCTCAGGCTGATTAAGTTTTCTCCACAACTGTTTTGCAGTCTTGCAGCCCCTGTTGAAACACTGGAATTACTCTTCATTTGTAGGTGTGTGAGATCAGATTCTGTTCACTCTACCACCACTGGCTACAGGCAGTTGCTTTTAACATAAACGTGCTCTCCCCTTTTGCCAATGGATTTGATGTGTACCAATTCTGTATATGGTTTTGGTTAAGTAATAAATTCCCAGTTATTTAGTACAGTGTTCTGCCTCTTCATTTACATCAGCAGGACTTTTCCATTAATGTACAACCTTGTATTCAGTTGGGACCAAGTAATATTCCATGTGTACTGATTTTAGTCTATTAAAATATTACACATTTTGTATTTTTAAAAGTAACCACAGGAAATTCAATTCTTTCTTTCTTTGAGTTTCATTATTCCAATATCAGAAACCATATGTGCATTTCTACTCTGTTGTTTATTGTAACGTGGCTGAAAAATAATATAAAATTGGGACTTAATTGGACTAAATGCTTGGCAGACAAGCTGCATCTGGTTTAAAGAAAACCCAAACATCTTCCTTTCTGAAGACTGTGAACCCTTAAGAATGGTAAATTGAGAAGGATTTAAAGCAAATTATTGAGCTGTTTGGGTAAGAGAGTCTATCAACCCTGAGGTTTGAGGCCTGATTCTGATGTTACTTTCCTTGATAAAAGTATATCAGTAGCTCTACTGCAGTCAATGGCATTAAAGCAGTATAAAACCCATTAATGTCAGATCAAGCTTTGGTCAGTAATATGGAATTGAAAGTACTGTAGTCCAAGATCTGCACTCTCTGCCTTTTGAAGTGTAATGTCTCAGTGCACCAGGCCCCAACAGCTTTATATGCTCTGCTGGTAAAAATCTGCTTCTGGCTTTTAAATCCAGAGGTCGTCTAGGTCCTGATTTATGAAGGTATTAGAGCAACGTAAAAGGAGGGGAAAAAAGGGAATAAGTACTTTTAAAGCGTAATTTTCTACTGTTTGAAGTATTGTGTAAATTAAATGTGATCTTCCTTAATCTGGAACCTCAGTTGGCTTAATCAAATATTAAACCGATGGGAATCCTTAGATAGAATGGCAAATTTAAGTGCTCTCCCTCTCTGTATAATCCACACTTTCCTTTAACACTAAGTCATTTCAGTTGTGTGTGCAGCAAGCATTGAAACAGAAGTGTGGCTGGGGCAAGAGCTAGACAGGTTGTTTCACTTAAGCAACATTTATGCCTTGTTTTCCATCACAGCAGAGCATTCCCAGGCCTGCCTTAGTGTTTCTCTGTGCTCCTGGCATTCAGGGGTAAATATCCTAAAGCTGCTTAAAATTAAAAAGTGAAAGTAGTTAGTGCTTGTATATGGTAATTCCCATCTGTGGAATTCAGGCGCGCTATTGTGAGGGAGAAGATGAGGCATGGAAAAATTAAATGTTCTGCATATGATGAAATAGTAAGTTGGTAGCAGAGCCTGGAAAAAGGAAATTGGATCTTCAGATTGCCAGCCCATTTCCTCCACAGCATGGACTCTCGGAATGGGCATTAATACCAACATTTGTATTTCCACGTCAGGTTTTTTTCCAATGAATATTTATCTACATATGGTTGGGGGAGGAGAGTAAGTGTAACCCTCATCTTCCCCAGGGTACTGCCTTTAACCATTCATGGGTACATTACAGAGGAAGATGGAAGATTTGTGTGTCAGTAAGTTAATGGATTTCTTTATCACCCACTTGGGTTTCAACCTATTCCACTCAAAACTGATCATTTGCAACAAACATGCCAACACTGAAAGCGGTAAATTCTGAATGTTAATTCTCTGAGTGGTGATCCAAACTGAGAACAAGGAATTAAATGGTAAATGACCAAGCAGAAGAGAACAAAAAATCTGTCTGTGGTTGGATTCAGGTCTAAAGAAAAGATAGATTGTTGTCTGTTTTGTGACATCAAGGATAGAGTGTATTTCTAAACCTTTTTCTCTTGATTCCTATGAGGTATTTAGATTGTGCCACTTGTATTTTTTGAAAGCAAAACAAGCAAGCAATTTTTTTTTTTTTTTTAGTGTGTAAGAGAAACAAAGAGAAACTATGCATAAAAACTTTAGGGGGGATTCAGACCCAGTAAACCAATCTTCTTTCTACTGAATATAAATGAATTCCATGACCTTCGCTGGATTCAGGAAGTGGATTACTTTTTGCTCTTTTTGCTGTATTTGGAAACTCACAACAGCTATCCAAGTTTTGTTTATACTCACAGTGCTTCATATCACGTCTACACTCAAGTGGAGCAAGTGCCAAAAGCTGCTGAAACTCTGGGTCACTGCATGTGTTTTCAAAAGCAGCTTGCTGCATCAAACAATAAAATGTCATAAAATGAGATACAGTCTCCATCTCTAAAGCACCTTGTGAGAATGGCAAAACAGAGACATCCTACAGTAAGAAGTCTTTTTTCCTCTCTTTGGCAAAAGCTGAACCCTTGGAAAAGGAATATACTGAAAGACTTTAGACCGTCTACCAAAGATGCACTTGGGAAACTAAAGTTTACTTCATTAATTTTTCATCTAGAAAATTGTACCTTCTCCCACCACCTGATGGAAATAAAGTTTATATTGCTGGAATCAGATGGCTCAGATCAATAATGATATGGTGAATGTGAGCTATTTTTGTATAAGTTGGTCTTTATAACAGATGAGGCAAATAAGTAAAAACAACAACAACAACACCAACAAAAAGACAGGGAATTGTCTGGAAGTACAGGTGCTTAAAGGGTTGCTAGACCTCAAACTGGATTCCTGGGAAGGCCAGAGGCTTACAAAGGCAAGTAATTTTTGTTGAGCATACAAAGGGTAGCCAAGTCTTGAAGTGGTGTCCTTGCTTGGGAATGGTGCATTAAAATGATCCTTCCTGTTTTTGAAGCTAAAAGTTGTAATGAACATTAATTGCAAGCACTCTTGCATGCTTTGGCTCCAATTTAGTCTCCATCTAAATTAGCTAGAAATCTATGGCCTTGATTTATTGCATTTGCAACAGTCGCACTAAAGGAAGGTAATTCCTTCTGAAAATGCCACATGCAGGCAGGAACAGGAAACCAATTAGGAATCAGTGGATGATAAATGGGCATTTTTACCAGCAGTTTACTTAATATCCCCATTAAATAAGCCTCTTTGCATTTATCATTTCATTCTCCCTCAGTCTATAAGGTCCTTTAATTGCTGCCTAAATGAGCCCTGTGTTTCAGTCCAAATTTAATCTTGGATCGGGAGAGAGAGATCCTTTCCAATGCTTGCCTGCCCAGCTGCCAAGAACTGTCAGAAATGATCACATAACTTTGCACATTTCTCACAGTCTCATTGGAGAAATGTAAGACTGACAGAAAAAAAAAACCAACCAAACCAAAAATGCAGGTCATATTTTTGCTTCAAATTGTAAACTACAGTGTGAGCACCCTTTTTCCTCAATTGCATTTCCTGTTTTTTTTTTTTTTTTTTTTTTTAAAGTTGCACTAAAAATAGATGGAAGTTGTAATGTTGCTCTGTGCTTTTTCGTTTTGGAAAGGTACCTTCAGTGGAAGTAGATGTGTGGCAGAACTAATGAAGTGTTACAGAGTTTGTGCAGCAAACAATTACTGGCTGGCAGTGGCTGAGTGGGTTGGTTACTGAACACGTGATTTGTGGGCGGAACATTGGGTCTCCAGCCTAAATGGCAGTCAATGATAAAGAATCCCAAAGCAGTTGCCTCAACCTGCCTTGTAATTATTTTTTTTCTGTAACACTCAGATTTGGGGGTCTATGGTTGGGGCTGTTGAAAACAAAAAAAATGGCTGGTTTTTTTTTAAATTCTGTTATTTCAGAGGTCTTCTGACCTTGGAGCATAAGCAGATGTTCCCAGCATATGGAGAATTCATTGAGTAGCCCCCAAACATCATTTTTGTAAGGAGACATTCCTATCTAGAGTCAACTGTTTTCTGAAATGCAGTGGACTTTCACCTGGGTGGTCCAGATGTCAGACCTTGCACCAGAAGTACAAAGCCAAATCACCAATGCACTAAAACGCACATATTTCTGAAAAATTGGCAGCAAGTAACAGGCCCCGAGGAGGAATATTACCCAAATATTCAGTGCTGATTTATCTTTCTACTGTCAAAAACATACACATCTATCTTGGTACAAAGAGCAACCCAAAGTCAATGCTGTTAACTTGCCCTTCATCCAGACCTTCAGCTTCTAATTTAAAATATCTATCAATGTGGAGCCTGATGTTAGTGTTAGAGGATTTTGAACTGATGCCAATGAGACAGTCTAGGACTGAGTCACTCAAATCTAGTGTTAAATAATGACAAGTGTTATAATAATCTCTAAAAGCCGAGGGGCAACTGAATCTCTTTTTGGACTTGTCTTCTTAATACCATAAACAAACAAATATCACAAGAAAAGGAAGCAATACAGCCTCTGTGAAGCTCTGACTTCTGAGTCATGGGTTTATAAACTATTTGCTTTATATATGTGCTTGTCTGCTATTTTTCTTCCTTAAAAAAAAGAAAAGAAAAAAATTGGAATTTCAGAACATATAGATGATAACAGCATGGAAAACATTAGATGCATCTCAAAAATATTCTTCTCTTAATTCATTGAAAGGTGCTTGAGTCCACTGTCATGTGGATTCAAGACTGTAGAAAAAAATCATATACAAAGGTAATTGTATTCTGTTGAGGAAGGGAAATGATTGATGGGCTCGAGGGTGTACTAATATAAGATTTGTCTTATTTTACTGTCTCCATTAAAGATTCGAAGGTGAGAGTAAGCAGGAAGTTATTTACATTCAGACGTGATACAAAGCTGTCATCTTATGCCATCTGAAATCAGTCACTTTTGAGCATTTTTGTCTTAATGTTTTCTTTAAATCATTCGTCATCACAGGGAGTCTGGGGAAAATCCAACCTGAAACCTAATATTTCAGATAATGAAGATGGGATTACTGCATAGGAATGGCTGTACCAAGCAGGACCATAGGCCCATTTATTCCATCTTCTGTCTCAGAAGTGGCCAATAGCAGATGCCTAGGGAAGAGTCTAAACAGGGCAAGCATTCAAGGATACTTTGTCTGACTAAGGAAGCAGAGGTGTCAAAAGATGTGGTATCCATCCAAATTAATATATTCAGCACCTGAGAGGCTGGTAAGGACTACGTGTTACTTGTGTTCAGTTTCTGAGAAGTAGCAGGTACAGTTTTCATTTTTAAAAAAGTTGCTAAGAAAATTAAGTCAACAAAATCCAGCCATTCTAGGGGAGGTGAGAGGGGTAAAATTCTGCCACCAATTATGGCTGGTTTTCAGGAAAAAAAAACTGGAATAAATGGTCCATTTTCAGCATGATATGATGTTGCTGTGTGTGATCCCAACCATTTAACAGACCCATTTATAATCTGTGAGGACTAGGGGAAGAAAACCTTGAGATGGCAAAATCTGCAAAATTATTTAGGTTAGTCCAGATGAAATGAGACTGTGAGGAACTCTGATGGGACTTAAAGCTAGGTGGCTGGGGAACACGATGTCAGATGAAATTCAATGCTGACAAATACATGCTAATACATATTAGAAGAAATAATTTGATCACTGCCTTCTAACTGAAGTCACGGCAGAAAAGAGTTTGCCAGTGGACAAATTAGGGAGCAGCAGTAAGGAAAAAGCAAAAGAAAGTGTTAAAATCAAGGACTAGAGAACACTGAAAGTATAGGATTGTCATGATATAATTTAAATTGGAAATACAGAGCATAAATAGGGTGGGCAATGGATAGAAATTATAAAAGGCAATGCCTGAACACTTTGTCTAGAGAAAATGAAAAGGTTACAGCATGATAGGACAATTAGAAGGGAGCATGAGGAATGTATATAAAGAGATGAAGGACATAAAATAGATATATCAAGGGCTCTTATTTATATTTTTTTCCTTACATGAAAAATAATGAAAACCAAGAATAAGGCCACAGGAGTTCAAATGTCTGTTGGGCCTGTCTCAGACTAATGAAAAACTCACATAAAAATTTATATGCTAACAAGGTACAACATCTGAGAGCCTTTATTGAGTAATTTCTTTGCTCCTCTCCTCCCTTTTGCATCAAGGAAAGCTAAAAAATAAAAAAGGCACCTAACCTTAGCTTGGTAAATGCATCTTTTTGAATAATAATGAAATATTACTTCCCATTTGGTAAAAATGCAATTATCAGGCTTCCTGCTGGCCAGTTTTAACACCTGATGGTCAAATATATTTGCTGTGCTGCTTCCCTCTTTCACATCACTTGAATCTTGAAGAGCTGTGACTGGGTGATGATGTAGTGCCAGAGCTGAGGTGTGCCAACCCTTGGGAGGGGTTATCTCAGCCTGGAAAGGGGCTCCCTTGCCCACAGGTCTCTAGGGATTTCAGCTCTTTAAAGGGATAATTCATGTGAACCTAAAACACTGTCTTGCAGATACTGCATGACTTATCCACGCCACTCCTTGACACTTGATGCTGTTGAGGCAACAACATTACCACTGAAAAATATAGACTTGTATGGTTAGAAAGTTCTATTTATGGGTAAAAATGTCTGGTTTTATGTGACACGGGAGACAAGCTTATTTTCTTGATCATATTAGTTGACGGAATTTGAAAAGTTTTCAATAACAATCAGGCACTATCAGCTTTAGGATGCTGAAGCCTAGACAAGCTCCATGCAAAGGGAGATAGCCACTGGTAACCACTGGTTAGTGACATAAAACTTCTTGTCATGGCTTCACACTGTCCAAGCATTCCTCCAAGCTGGTGATTCTGGGGACATCCCTTCAGGAGGGTCTACAGCTATTGCAATCTCATGAAATTAGAGTGTAAAAATGTCACCTGATGATCTTATGCAATAAGAGTGTAGAAGGTAGAAACTATTTATAAAAAAACCCCTTTGTTTTACTCTTGTACTACAGCAATAAAGGTAAGACCCTGACCCTCAGTGAGTGTGGGTATGTGGTGTGCATGTGCTCACATGTGTGTGAGCATGCTTTCTGACATGTCTGAAGAGAGTGTATTTCATTCTTCATGCCTAATTGTGACCCTTTCCCTCTTTTGCAGAAGGAGGTCTGTAAAAATGGTTGCTGGTTATGCAGCATATATATATTTTTTTTTTCTTCATATATATTTATATTCAGCCTGGAAAAGAGAAGGAAGGCTTTGGTGTAACCTAATTGTGGCCTTCCAGTGACTGAAGGGAGTCTACAAGAAAGATGGAGAGAGTCTATTTACAAAAGCATCTAAGACAAGGGGAATTAATTCAAACTGAAAAAGAGTAGGTTTAGATTAGGTATTAGGAAGAAATTCTTTACTTTGTGGGTGATGAGGCAGTGGAACAGGTTGCCCAGAGAAGCTGTGGATGCCCCATCCCTGGAAGTGATCACGGTCAGGTTGGATGGAGCTCTGACCAACCTAGTCTAGTGAGAGATATCCCTGCCCATGGCAGAGGGTTTGGAACTAGATGGTCTTAAATGTTCCTTCCAACCCAGGTCATTCCATGATTCTATGATTCCATGGTACGCAGCAGCTTGTGGATGGGTGTATGTATAGCCTTGTGGAGGGGCATTCTCTAAAGCCAGCTGCTATGCAGGAACACTTTGAAGTAAGGGGGAAGCCCATGTCCCAGAAACATCCCTCACACTGGAAGAGACCCCTAGGCCAGAACTGTGCAGCAGCTTGATGGCTTTAAGGAGGAGAAATCCTCCATGGTTTGGTTTGTAGTGTTCCCACTTGCCTCCATGCCCTGCCCAAATTCACTCAAGCTCTGAGAAGGAATAACACCCCTCAAAAGGTCAGCCATTACAGTGCACTACTGTTTTCAGCCACAGAGCTAAGTGTAAGCTGTAGCCTTATCCCACCCCTACAGATGAGATAACTGAGGGGCAGAGAGCTAAGGTGAATGCCCAGAATTGCTATCAGGCTACTGGCAGAGCCAAGAATAAAAGCCTGATCTGTGGCCTGACATCTCGCCTTTGCAGCTTTGCAAAAGCTGGATTGCAAGGTCATTTGGGTAGTGCTTGTGTCTTCCTATTTGTTCTGTAAAAAATATCTCTCCAGATTAAAAAATAATAAGAAATGTCTTGGGTGAATTTCTTTACAAAGTCTCTTTCCATTATTACTTGGATTTAATTTTTTTTTTTGACAGCATAGCTGTTATGCTGATGTTGGCCGGTGAACTGTGACTATACAGAAAGGAGGGGAAGACAAAAAAAAGCAAAAAAAGTGCATAACTATTTTGTGCCTCTGCTAAATATCTCTGTAATTTAACAGTATGTATGTGCCCTCATGAAAATCTGCACACTGCATAAAACAAAGTCCTGAGCATCTTTGAAAATGCAGGCTGTACTAGCAGAAGTATAATTAAGAGAAAATACTAATCGCATTTTTATCCAGGGTGGCATTACGGGTTAAGAGTGGATATATGTTTGTGTCTGGATTTCAGTCCTAAACTTAAGGCTGAATCCAAACAATGTAACCTCAGAAAAGTGGTGAATAATATAAGAAATCATTTTCCTGTAAAATATTTTTGACTTTGAGAAAGTAACTGTCATTAATTTGCAACAGTACATGCTGGTACTCTTAAATAAGTTTTTCCCAGGATAACAATCTGTCTAAATGAGAAATAATGAGAAAAATATTTCTTACATCATTTCTTGAAACCGGTGCTGGCAACCTGATCAAACCATTCAGCAGTGAATTGTTCACTATGTTCACGTTGCACAGACCCTCACTTTTGGAAGGATTTGGGTATGTTTTCATAACCTAGCCATTTTTTCATTGAACACCTGTGTGCTTAAAATTAACAACTAATTTTCAATTACCCATACAACTCTGGTTTCATGAAGACAATCAGAACATGAGGCCACCACCTTTCCCCCTTGTCCAAATAAAGCTTGCTCAGTCTTGATGCAAGACTTTCTAGTGGTGGGTATGAGCTGAGCAATCACGGGGTTCTGCCATGACGTTCTGCTTTGGGCAAACACTGGAACAAAGTAGAACGTTTTGGGATCAAGGGTAATAATTTGGATCTGGTGGATCAAAGATATGGTTGCTATTCTTGGCCATGACAAAATAGTGGCTGTAGGGCAATTCAGTAGTGGAGCTCTGAGGTTTAGCATGACACGGTCCATCCACAGAGAGTCCATGAAGCAGAGTCCATGCTGGACTGTAGCATGTTGTGGAGTACTGTGTAGTAAACAGTTGATGTAGAATTGCCTTCCTTGTGGATTACATGAAAATATAAAATGCTGACATTTCCCAAATAATTTGATTTAGTAAAAATTAAAGAATTAATTAAAAATCCTAAAATATAAAGCACATTCCTCAACTAGGGTCTTGGTCTTTGTTATGTCTTGCAAGTATTGCAAACTAAAGTCCTCTTCTGTATTCCCCTGTATTAGACGCAAATTGTGATGATATGGCATTTTTGGGTAGCAACTCAAGGTTGAGCTGTGGTTTTAAAAAATCAGCAAAATTTTCATGCCAGATACTGTCTTATAATAGTGTTTTTCAATCTTATTCCTGAAAATCTTGTCACACATTTTGCTCAATTATAGAGCAAGATGCAACAATTAATCTGTAATGTTAATCATGGTACTTTCATTTGTTGACATAGAATGTTTAGTAGTAATGAACAAGAGAGACGACTGAGATTGTCCATAAACTACTATTCTTCCCTAGCTTAGCAGGGGTGGCAAGAAGGAAGTGTGGAGGGCTTTGTATCACCAGTCCTCATCACAGTCTTTTGTATTTTGACTATAAAATGTGTGCAACAAATCCACGGTGACTCAGGAATGCCATGGTTGTCACTATGCTCTGCACTGTGGCCACTCAGAGCAGGGTGTCAGTAGCAGAAATGGGATTCAGTCCTTCTGTTCTCACACTCCAGGTGTCTCTCACCTGGGAAACTAGCAGTCATGTGGGGCTTACAGAGCAGAAAGAGGGGTCAAGTCTGTCTAGTGGAGACTGATAAGTACTGGAAGGATGAAAGTAGTGTCAGTGTAACACAACATCACTGAATAATGGCAATATGGTAGTGAGTCACCCACAGTCACCAACCAGTTGGGAAATCTGATTGATAGGTAACGTTTTGGAAAAAAAAAATCAAACTTTTAGACTAGTCTGGATAAAAAAGTGATTTTTCCTACTCCCTTGCTGAACAAGAACAATGCAGTTTATGGCTATCTGCTATAATATTATTAATTTAATGAATTACTAAAACTGGTGAATTGGTCAATGGACTAACACTGCTGTCATATAACCGCTTCAGTAACTCATTGCTTTTGTCATTCTGCTGCTTCTCAGAAGTTGGGGCTTTCAAGAAAGGCAGGACTCTTTCCCATGTTGATGGATAGAGGACATGGAATGAGGCCAAGAAGAGAGAGAGTCAGCAGGCTTGCAAACATCTTACATCAAAATGGATCTAGAAAATCAACACAGGTAAATCCCTCCAGCAGGGATGAGATCAGAAAGATGTACTGGAAAAGAAAGTGAGACCTCATCTTCACCTTTTGTAAGTGGATCTGATGTTATGAAGATTGCTCATTAAGTCATCACTCATAAGGCTTAGAGAAAAGGTTCACAAAAAGAATCTGTTAGATGCTCTTCTCCTAAAACCTAAACTGGACTACATTGTGTTGGCTCTTTTTTTCAATTTCTTTGAAAATTCCAAAATCTGCATTTTTCCCCCCCCCAATTCTTGTACTTTCCTAGGTTTTGGAGTAATAGGGGCCAGCTGGAGGAAGAAGTTTGTAATGAACTACAGTGGCATTACATCGCATGTAATTTATAAACACTCTTGAATCTATATTCAAGAGTGTAAGCAAAAGTACCAATGCCATTTAGTGTTACACTATAACTGTTTTAGGGGCATTATGGGGTTTGACATAGTGGTCCTCTAGTTTCCTCTAGATTTGTCTAGGACCTGGTAGTTAGCATATTTTCTGGCAGTCTTAACAGAGGCCTGAGAGCTTAAATCTTAGTGGAAGGGA
The DNA here is from genome assembly GCA_013400575.1 of Peucedramus taeniatus. Lineage (NCBI taxonomy): Eukaryota > Metazoa > Chordata > Aves > Passeriformes > Fringillidae > Peucedramus > Peucedramus taeniatus. The sequence goes on from WBNO01031294.1 coordinate 34,044, forward strand.
TTCATCAGGGTTACTGTCAAGGGCAGCATGATGAAATAGGCATTGCCCTTCATACAGAGAGCACTGACTGCAGCACTATCAAATAAACTGGTACCTTTAAAATGTGCTGGGACTATTAAAAAGACAGGATCTTAGATTACCCCTAAATGCTGAGCTTCTCTCCCTCTCATGTCTGCTGCTATTTCATTTTTATTGTCTTTATGGAAAAAAAATTCAAAGGGTTGGAGGACAGAGGAAACATTCGTGTAAAGTTACTTTGTAATCCGTAGAGTTAGCCAACAGAGGGAGAGAGAAGGGAAGTATTTTTCAGAAGCTTTAAAAGGTTGCAAATTCCGTGCCTTAATGGTCCTGTTTAGGTCTTGTATTTACAGATGTGTGCATACATACATGCACACATGCACAACCAATGTGTGCTCAAGCAACAAATTTCTCCTGAAGTATTTTAGGAAGATGCTTTTATAATGCAACCCTTGCCTAAACCCAGTGCTGAGAAATAATGGTGTTCAACTCTCACCTTAAATTTTTTCCTCTGGATTTTCTGCTCACTCTTTTGCTCTCTCTCAGAGAATCAGATTCTCAGCAGTGAGGGATTAAAGTCTCATGCTGTAACATTCATCCTTCTTGCTGAATGAATAACATGATTAAGGTATATGGGGAAGTGGAGTGACAGTAGCAAGTTCCATAGGTACAAACCCCCTCAGGGGTTGTGCTGCAATATACAATGATTTATTTGGCAGCTATTTGCATACAACAAATGCCTGTGAAAATTTCTCTGGGACTCTGGACAATTTCCATGATGGAGGAAGCAGATGAAGGCTCATATGGAAGAGCAGAGTTTCTTCCTCCACTGCATTGACAGCTCAAATCAGGAGCAGGGTGGAGTGAGGGACTAGCATGTTCTGCATGTGTTTTGTCCTCACATATTGAGTCCTGTATACCATGGTGTGATAACAACCATCACAACACACAAGGTATTATAAAGGAGACAGTGATGTTCAGGTATCACAAAGTAACTTGTGGCCAGCCAGCACAGTCCTAGGCTAAGTACAAGGCCTCACTGCTCCAGAGTGAACATATTTTTTTCTGGAAGCTTGCCATTGGCTGAAGACATACTTTGCAAAATCTACCTATGTATTCTAATTTCTCTTTCAAAGGCTTGCATTTTTCCTGTAAGGTTCATCCCTCACAGACGTTATTGCATGCTTTTTTTTTTCAATGTTCCTGTGAAAAGAGTGTTCCTATTCCTCTTTTGAAGAAGGAAAATGAAGGTGCTGAAAAATGAGAGTCAAATTCATGAAGGGACCAAAATTTCCCAATGTGGCTTTGGTATCTTAATCTCACAGATTCTCAACTACCGCTTTAAGTCTGGTGCTGCACAAGTTTTTGACATTTTATTTTTTTTGGAACTTAAATTCTACTTCTGGTCATTCTCATAGACACTTCATCTTTGACAGTCTTAGCAGCTCACAATCTGTTTCATGTTTTAATTCTCCTTGGATCCATAAATTAGGTGTTTCTTTTTGCTTGTGTGAGGGGCTCAGTCCAATAGAGGCTCTCCAAACATAGCAACTTGGTTGAGTTTTACACAAGATAGAATTGTTGGGTACCTCTCCATCTCCTAATCCTTGTCCCTTCAGCCAGGTGACTAAGCATTTGTCTTGGCTGTGTGAGAAATCTGATATCTGATCTGACTGATACCTAAAGAGATTTGCAGTCAAATCTTTGATGCAGAATGAAATAGCTTCCAAGATTGGCTGAAACGACATCCTCTTCTGGCTGATTAGCCTAGAGGGAGGAAGGGAAAACTGCCTGTGAAATAAGGCACATGAATCCCATCAGTTAAAAGGCAATGAGCCCAGGGTTCCCAGATTTTGGTGGCTCGTGTTGTGAAAACTCCAATGTGGTTACAAAAGAAAGCTGCAATCCACACTCAGGTTTTGAATGAAAAGGTTTAGACAGCTACCCTGGGGAGAGCATTCAGGGCTTTGAGTGTATTGGTACTACTGAAAAAGGAGCTCGAGGCACAGAGAGGGAAGCAAATCCATTTGGAGAGGCCAGCACAGGTCCTAAAACCAGCAGATCTGCATTAGCATGGTGATGTTCTGGAGTTGTCCTGGTCTTTTTCACATGAGCAATATCATAATATGGAAAGAACTAAAGTACAAGATGATAAGTGAAAATGGATGTTGGCTTGAGGAGAGGTTCAGTGCTATGCTGAGAACACGTGGCTAGGGAGAAAGTCTGGTCCAAAAGCTTTTCAGCAGCAAGCAAGATTGACAAAGTTTATCTTCTGCCTCTGGATATGTGGGATGAAGCTAATGGTTTGATTAAGTCAGTCTACCAATAAGATTTCAAAATGAGATAAAGCTAAACTGTTGTGGATAAATTGCCACAGACACTTCAAGATACAGGCTGTGGGCCAAATTCTATTCTATTATGGACTTTCTGACTCTGTGTGCTTTGACTAGTTTTCTGTTGGTGTGGCTTCTGTCACCTTTTGTATGACCTGTACTTTTTTCTCCACTTCATGCAAGAGGCCAGGTAGCTACCAATATAGGTGTTCTGATTTAAAGACTGAAAAGATAATCCACAGCTAAAATTATGTGTGTTTAATCAACTTTCCATTGGGGTATGGAAGAAAAATGTTTTTTTCTTTTGAATGCCTAGATGTATAATTGCCTGGTAGACCAGAAAGATGAGTTTTAGTCTCTTGTGCAATTTAAATTAAAAAAAAAAAAAAAATCTGTCCAAATGTTTTGGAAACAGAAACTTGGTCTGATCTCTTGGGTAAATACAATGCATTTTAGAACTAAACGTAAAAGATACACTAAGATTATTTTAAAGGAGAAGCCTGAGTGTACTAGCAAGAGTTGGCATGAATCAGAAAGGCCTGCATGACACTATCTTCTGTAGTGATCAAAATACTCTAGTTGTGGTTGAACTTTCTTTGCTCAGCACCATAATTTCAATTCTTTTAAAAAAAAACTGGACGTACTTGAATAAATGATCAACACATTCCTATTAATAGAGTCTTAAAGTGCTTTGCTGTGTTATAGTGGAAAGCTGCTTGCAACTTCTATCACTGACTCTTTGATGAATCACAGTGCCCTCCCAAGAACTTGGAGTCACCGTGCAATAGGGCAGGGGGCTGTGAAAAGCTGCACTGTGGAGATAGGAAAAGCAAGGCACAGCCATACTGCTGCTTGACCCCAGGGTTTCATCTGTTTGTGATTTGTGTTTGCTCACATTAGTACTGGAAAAAGGTTTTTGAAATCTCTCCAGATAGATAAAGTGATCTTATTTCTACTTTTTCCCCCCCACATTCTCCAAAAATAGCTACCTGATATTCTTGATAGAAAAACTGTTAAACACATTTTCTTTGAGTGTATATCTGTATTTTTCCCTGTTACAGGCTGAATGGAGAGAGTTGAACACACTCAATTTCCATTTTCCTGTAAAACAACTGTGTTCTCTTAGGAAGTTTAGTAGACTTTCATTAGGTATTGGTACAACATTTAAAGCTTTGTCTTAAGAATTTTTGCTACTCAACAATGTTTTTATATTTTTGTTATCTTTTTAGAAAACAGACATTTTTATTAATGCGCAATTTGAAGGAGACTGTGCAATTTAAGAAGCTTTTTTTGGTTTGTGGACTTCCTATCTCTATGTATATTAGACTGTATGCACCATTTCAAATATGGGGCTTGTCTGCATTTTCTGAAATTTTTTGCTTCCAAGGAAAGAGATGAGTTACAGAACAATGTTAATACCAAAATAAATTAGCAGAACCTGATCATGGATGCTTTGTGTCTGAAAATTAGAAGAGGATTGCTATTGAGTTTCTAGCTGTTACAGAGGGGAGGCTATGGAACAATCTTGCCATAGTATGGTAAGCCCAAAATCTAATACACATACACATATATGTGTTTATATGTTAAAAAAAAAAAAAAAAGTTAGAACCTGATTGAACCTGATAAGCTTCTGAGGAGTTTCATGAAAGTGTTTGTATGATTAGTCCTTGTAAGAGCAAGGAACTGCACTCTCAACCTAGAAGTCCTTTCAGGTCTTACATTCCTAAAACCTGATTGCCTTTGGAACCCTACAACAACTTTATTTTTAATGGATTCAGTTAACATTTGCATCTGTATAGGGAAGAGATTTGGAAACAGGGGAAATGTTGTATTTCAGATGCTGAAACACCTCTGGGACTGGCATCGGTTTGGACCTTGAGCATCTTATGATGGGTATTAATAGAGGGGTTACAGGTAGAAACCAATGTTCGAGAAAAGTGCTTGAAAGATGTTGAGGCAGCAGCAAACATGGGAGTCATGTAGACCCCTGGGAATTTATTGGTACTCAAACCCCACTACTGAGGGCTTAAACACCAGCTGGCTGTCTACCTAGACAGCAAGTCCAGCTGGCTTGACAACATTTAAAACATAGTAATGAAATGAGAGAAACTTTCACTTCTTCTGCTTGTTTAGAAGATCATGTTTTAAAATCAAGACTTTGTTAATGAGTCTGCTCAGGTTAAGGGGAGTGAATGTTTCTGTGGGGACTTGCTGTCCTGTGTTGCCACAGTGCTGCTGTGTCTTTCCACCCGTACACTGAGGAAGATCACAATCTGTGCTGTAACATTTCTCCAGAAGCCCAAACCTCTCATTGCCAAACACTGCACCATTTAAGCAGGTATGAACTGAAACTGCTATACTATTTCCTAGCGGGAAGATAAACTAGGAGACCTGTAAGTTTGGCTGAGTGAAATCTTTGGGTGCACCTCACTGGGTAGATGCTGTGGATGGGGCTGCTGTCTCATCAGTCAAGTCTTCTTGGAGCTGTTTGCAAGAACCTGTTATGGCTGTCACTGTCCTTCGTGGATATAAACTTGAGAGCCATGTTTCATGATAGAGTGTATCTACTTCTTGGCAATGATAAAGTGCTATTAGCCACACAATGACGATAATTACTGTCTTTCTGCAGGTGGACGGGCATGGTGCAGATAAGGTCAGTGGGGTTGGTCACTATTTCATTCTATTGGACTTGTTATTGCATGTTGTCACAATCTGCTACTCAGGGAGTATATGCAGACCTTTGTAAATCTTAAACACAGTGAAATGGAACAAACTCCAAGAGGGTTCCTCTGCATTTACGGTCAAAGTCAGATGCTCCTGTCTTCATTTTTCTTTCTGACTCTGGTGGGTGGAACTTTCATGAAAAATCTCTTGTTTATCTGTTTGAGTGCAGGGGGAGCACCAATACAATTTTGATGTTTCCTTCGAAAGAAAAGCAGATACTAAGAATAAATTGTTTGCTTTGAAAATCTGAAGCTCAAATGCAGAAGGAAAGCACATTGAGAAAGGGATTTCATACTAAAATAAAAAGAGAGGATCATCTCATTGAAATGATTGCTGCGATGATCATTTCAGTGGCAGCCTAAGCAGTGTTATGCCAAAAATTGCAAAAGGGCTTGTGAACTAGGGATGAGAAGTGCTAAAGGAGAAAATAACCAGCAAGAGAGGGGATGGAGTGGAAGTCATGTAGGATTATATTACAAGGAGAATGTAGAAGTCTGTACATAGTTTCCTGCCTAAGTATATGTAGGTAATGCCAACATTAATTGCCAGAGATTTTATGTTTAAGATACCCTGGGGTCTGCTTCAAGTGAAGCAGGATGAGTTATTTCAGGAATTGCAGAAGTCAAAACCAGCAGAGAATATGGGTCAAGTGCCTGCAGAGAGCTACCTGCTGAGGTGAGTGCTATCAAATCCCCCTCCACCATCACAGCAACACATCAGCCAGGTGGGTCACGAAGTTTGCAGCTTCCAGTGTTGCCTGCTACACCCCTCTGTTTCTGTACTACAAATCTTTTTGGCCACAATTTCTGTCACTTTAGAAGAATGGCAGACATTTTGAGGATTCTTCTTTCTAGGGCTGATTTGGCTACTTGAGTAATTTGGGATTGTTTAAGGAGGGACAGTGTCCACTCTTATGCAGAATCGTTAGTTACACCATGTGTGATATGTAGGGGATCTGTAAGGTCCTTGGGCTGTTGCAGACCATGTGTCATACTGTTATAATTCATTTAACCTCACCAAGAACAACTGAGAACAGCTGTTTTTCTGAGTGATTCTTTTCACATATGTCACAGCTATTCTAATTATTTACAGTGTATTTTTAAATTTCACATTTAATCACAGCGTAAAAGTGCAAAAGTCTATTTTCCACAAGAAAAAAAAAAGTTTTTCATTATCTTGCAGTTTTTTGTTGTTGTTGGTTTTGGTTTTTTTGTATTTTTTTTTAAATAATTGTATCATGTTTTTGACAGCTAAATAAATGGATTTTATTAAACAGGATTATAGGCTGAGATTATTTAGTATTCCTTTTTTATTATCTGGTGTAGCCTCTGCTGGGAGCTGTGAGTTTCTTTTCTTCATTTCCAACATTGATTCTTGCATTAGACGGTTTCATTGAATAATTAATATACTTCCTGTGATTGATGATTTGCATGGCCTGAATATTAGGTTATCAATCATGACCCACTTGTTCTAATGTAATCATATTGAAAACGTGTCAAAAGCTGTTTACCCAACAATGACAACAGGAGCTGTGATATTGAAGGTGCTTGATACACTACAACAGAAAATATCCTGGTTGAACATTCATAATGCAGAGATTATGAGTTTCTCAAATTGATGTAACAAAAGCCTGGAGCCCTTGGTGAGAGTTATCAGCTCCAATAAGAAAAGCCCTTTTTTCAGCTAGAAAATCGTACTGATTTCTTTGCCTTTTATCAGCTGCTTAGTGACTTTTTGAGCCTACAGTGTAAAGTAATTATGTTCTGTGCTGCACAGCATAAAGAAACTGAACAAAAAATTGGAAAGTGCTTTTTTTTTTTTTTTTTTTTTTTTTTTTTTAAAAAAACGAACGACACTGCCTGTATCTGTTGTTACTGGAAGGAATGAGCGTCGTTAAGGTCTTTCCACAGTTTGCTTTTAGTGGATTACCACAAACATTGAAAAAGTGGGTTTTACTACTATGGGAATCGTTAAAGCAGAGCATTACATTTTAATACTCAGCATATAATGCACACTTCACTTGCAGTGTGTTTCTTAGCTCATAGGTGCTTGTTTCTGCAGATTGTATTGGTTCCATTTCAATACCCTGTTGCTCTTTACCCCGCCCAACTACAATGGCAGGTTTAGTTGTGTATATTCATTTCATTCTTTCCTTTTTCCTGTGAGGATTCTTATTAACATGGGAATTATATTGCCGTTCAACTTCACAAACTCATTCTGATGGAAATGTTTCCTATGACCAAAGTAGAATTGCTCATGTAAGACAAAGCTGCTTGGGGTGGAGAAGTCTAAAGCATGGGGCTTTATAATTCTAAGCAGCAAAGCAAAGCCATTTCCTTCAACCTCTGCCTGACTTCCACTTTGGACTGTAGCATACACAGATTTTTCCAGTCTCCTTTGTTCACGAAAAGTCATGCAGTGATGCTTTTCCTAACATTTGACAGTGCTTTACTCCTCATGTCACCTTTTGGCTTTGATGGAGTACTCAAAAGCTCTGCTCCTTCCAGCTCCCTGTTGCTCCTGACGTTAGACAACTTAATTGGTGGATATAGACCAAAACCAGACTATTCATCAAGATTAAGAGTACTGCAGTTTTGTCCAAGTGTGAGGACCCTACTAGTCCTGGCTAGCCTTCAAGGCATATAATCATGGAGTTCATACTGGTGTGGTCTCTGAATAGCTGGCATGGTTGACAGTCCTAAGAAGAAAGACAATTGGAAAATTTAAAAGCTCAGGAAAAAAAGCCCTACAGTTTGACTCCCCTCCCTTTTTTTTTTTTTTTCTTTAGCCAATATTTTACTTTGTTCCACCAAAAAAGAAAGTTTATAGGAGCTATGTAATCTAAGTGATACCACCCAGCAGGAGGGGTAATCTCCTGGGATGTCACCACAGTTGAAGGCCAAGTGTTTCAATTACTTAATATATGAAAATATTAGCCTTGTTGTGTCTCTCAGTGATTAAAACAGGGAACAAGTACGTTCATTGTTATAGGAAAAAGGATTCCTAAAATAATTTGCAATAATAAAACCACAGAAATCTGGAACCAGAGAAAGTGTAGATGAAAAAGACCTAGTCATCTAATTTCTCTGCCAGTGTAGGATTTCAGTGTGCGTTTTTGGTATATTGGTGTAAGAGGCTTGCTTAGAAAATGATGCCCAAACCTGTTGGATTTGAATCCACAGTGATACATGGTTTTTATGATTTCTTTTCTTGAATCTCTGTACTTAACTCAGGCTACTTCAAACACTAGTGCTTCTACAACCATGGGAATTAGATTGTAAGAAAAATGAAGATGTTACGTGGCTGCAGCAAACTATGTCTTTTGCTATTGCTTTTTATCACACAATATAGTTCCAGTATTTCCAGTGCAAGTCTATTAGAAAAATTGTCTTCAGTTTCCCCTAATCTCTTGTTAGAAATGGACTTAAAAATGAGGCAATAGAGAAAGGGTATGTTCCGAGTTTCCTTTATTTGCCTGATCTTTCTAAAGCCTCTAAGGCACATTAGTTATCTCTCCTCCTTAGATTGTAAACATCTAAGAGAGTTTACCGTTGTATATTATTTTCAAAATAGAAGCAAGGACTGTTTTTTGTTGAAGAAAGAACTCTGTCTGGAGAGACACCTCCAGAAAGACTCCCTGTATCTTAGACTGACTTTAAAAGAGTTAGTGAAGTGGCATTATAATTTCTCTCTCTCACTGGTGACTGATCTTTCAAGTACGTTGTATTTGTTATGCCACTGCATCTTCTCTTGATTGCATCATGTTAGGTTTTTGCTTGCTATATATTACGTATGAAGTGGGGTAGAAAAGCCCTGTACATAAAAGAGGAGCATAAAAACTACACATCTTGTAAAATACGGAATTGTTTTATAAAGCTTTCCTGCAGGAAAAGCTGTTCTGCTTTCTGAATCACCATTTCTACATTTTTTTAATTAACATTTTTTTGGTTATTGCCTTAAGACTAAAAGCCCACTAGTTTTCAGTTGTTTAGTTTCTCAGCCAGTAGTAAAATTTTCCTTGGAAAGAAGCAACATTTTATGGAAACCGTCAGTAAACTGTTTTTCTATGGAAAATATTTGAGTAGCCTTCCTCTGTATACATAGCTATAAAAATATTAAGGCAATATGTGCTAAGTGGGCAGCACAAGTGTTTCAGCACAGAGCACCCATGTCTGCAATTTGCTGCCAAAAGCAAATTACTCTAGCAAGCCATTTAACATAATAGGACATAGCAGGTGTTGGGCCACATCTTCAAACAAACAAAAACCAGGCAATGACTAATTTAACTGGAAGAAGCAGTATAGCCAAAATTTTATTCCTCTGACCCACAGGAAAACAAATCTGCCATCCTCCAGCACAGAGCTCATATGTGCAGGATACAAATCTTTCTAAGCAACCAGTGATGTATCTGATACTATGCTTGGAAAAGATCAAAATAGGCATGGACTTCTGAGATGAGATGGGAAACACATCTCCCTGAACATTCCTCAGTACACCACAATTATAAATAAGTACAAACAAAGTCTATTCCCTGCTGATTCTGAATGGAAAAGAGCTGGAGAGAAGAAGAAAAAAAATGGATGTATATGTTTTCTTTATAATTTTGAAAAGCATTCAGGCTTCACACCAGGCAGCAGAGAGAGAGAAGCTGCCGACACCATTCTCATACTCAGCTCATGCTTGGAAAGAGTGCAAATTTTGTCATCAGCATTGTCCACAGTGATATCTTGACTCTGAGAACAGAATATTTCTCGGTCTACATTTATGAACAGTGAAGGATTAAATTGCAAGTGGACAGGTGAAAGGTAGTTTATAGGGCAAAAGGCAATTCGACTCATTGTAGTTTCTGAAGTTGGCACTTCAGGTCTAAGCCAGCAGGAAGGTGGCCCTGCCTCCAGCCTCCTCACCTGCCTCTACATTTCCATGATTTGTGGAGCCTGCAGCACCATTCTCCCTTAGTCTACCAGAAGACTGATCATGCGTGAGTTTGCTGATGCACGTGACAGACACTTTACATTTGATGTCACTGATGCCAGCCTAAGGTGACAGAGTTGTCTTATTCTTGGCATCCTTGCAAATCCTGTTGCTGCCTGTGGATACTTCTCAGAGCTACTGTAAATGCTGTGATCACTACAGAGGGGATGATAGGATATTTCCATTTTGTTTTGTTAACTTCTGTGAACAACAGGAAATTAAGCTGGGTGTTGTGTGGTACTTGGCAATCTCTTTTCTAAGTGTCTCGATTTTTTTTTTTTTTAATATTCTCTTTTGCCCTTTCTACTTCCTTCCCTGCTAGATTTTCCATGGCAATATTAGGATGAATGTGTCTGTCAGTTTCAGGCTGTGACTCTTTTTCTTTTTTTTCTGTTTTTGTAGAGCTGTCCCAAAGCATACCTGGGAGCTGGGAACGTTAAAAAAGAAAAGGAAGCAGAGGCCTCTGTAGTGTAAGATCGCTGGTCTTGCCTGTAACATGAGCACCTGCCGAAGTAAGAGGAGGCTCATTAGGTGACTCTGACTCCTGCTGCCTTTGCTATTTTTGGGCCAGCTGTCATGTGCACAGGGTGATCTGCCTGGCCTTGACGTTTGGTATAACATCTCAAGACCAACCCATTGTACATTTTCCCTCTCACGCCCTGCAACAGGAAGAAAGGCAGCCAATGCTGTCGTTATGGGCCAGACGTCCAATTAAGCAAGCATGGGCTGGATGTGCCCAGGCAAGGGCTCTGGTGGGCAGAGGGGAGGAGGGTCTGCAGAGCCATTACCTCAGAGTGCCCTGCAAACCCTCCTCTTCACTACTGCTGCATCCCTGGGAACTGCCAGGAAGGGCATGTGAGCTGCCTGCAGCTTTAGCTGTATGGCACAGGGGAGCAGAGGTCTCCCAGGATTAATTAATGGGCATCCTGAGAACACATTCTCATTATAGCTATAGCACTAGGGTTTTTCCTCATTTTGCAGAACATCAAATGTATTAGATAGCATGTAGGATGGAGGCAGGGAGGAGTGGGGTAGTCAGAGGCTGCAGTCAGAGGGAAGCAATATGGACTGGGAGATTTAATCTGACCCTGTCAGAGGCTGTCACCGGACTTAATATTGCATTTATTGAAACTGGGTTTTCTCTGATATAACGCGTCTGACTTTGGGGGAATGAGTCTTGGTTTTGAGGGGTGTGAAGATCCCTCGGGGAATGAAATGCCACTGATAATAAAGAGCTCGTGCTGACATCCTCCACCACGATTTTTATTTGTTTGTAGCTGCTCATTCTTTGTTAGAACACAGAAATGGTCAGGCACGTGTGTTTTGTTTCTTTCATGTGATTTTCCCCGCCAGTCAGCATGGCTTATGCTCAATTAATTCCATCAATATACGGTCCCCTCCAGCCTCATCTGCACTTGTGTAGCGTGACAGGCAGTTGTGAATATACCACTAACTGTGTCCAGACAATGGCGTGAGGAGGCTCCACGAGGGGTCTATTAACTCCACAGACAGACTGCAGCTTCATCTTCAGCACAGTCCCTTTGCAGGAGGGGTTTCTTTTTTGGTGAAACATTTAGTGAAACGTGTTTCCTCCCTCCTGGTGAATTAACTGCCGCTTGGTTGCTGACGAGCGGCGGCACTGCCGTCTGAGCCGTGCCCGATGGAACACCAGGGTAGCTGGACATGCTTCTGCAGTGCTCACAAGCACACACAGAACACAAGCTCCCTGCTTGGGAGAGCCCAGGAGTCCATCCTGGGTGATTAAACGGGGCAGGGTGTTTTGATAAAGAAGATGCTCTGACCATGTTCTGTCCCATCAATGCGATTAGGCAGTGATGACTTTCTCTGAGAGAGCACTGAAGTGCACAGCCATCATTTCATCTTTCTCTTCATAAAAGGGCAACAAATTTACTGATATCTCAGGGCCATGTGATCCCCTCAGCAGTGAGGCAATGTGCTTGCAAGTGGACTTCAATGTTCTGAAAAACAGGGAGGAAAATAAGAACAGCAGTTTTTGACTGAAAAAATGATCTTTCTGTGCACTGGGTATTTCAGAGGCATGAAACTGGACTAATTGGGGTACAGTGTAATGACTAATCCCATTAGAGGTGCTGTTTACAGATTACCTGCTCATTTGAGGGACTAGAAAGCAAAGTAGGAATAAAAAAAAAAATCAAATAGGAGAGAGAATATTATTTTAGAACTGCTGTGACACGAGAATGTGAGAGATGTTAGTTATATTGAAACACTCTTTCAGCCGACAAGGTCACTTGTGGCAATAATCCGCTCATTAGAGGTGTAATCCATCACTCAAGTAATATCAATTTAGTGCCAGGGTTTTAATGCAGGTTGTACTAATCATTAGCGGCAGTTTGTCAACTGCATAATTCACCAGGGATTGTGGGTATGCATGATTTAGCAGGTGACCCTTGACCTCAGTGGAGTAAGAAGCCTGCCTTAGAGGCAAAATCAAGACGGACAAAAAGCAGCGCTCACTCATGAACAATTATTATGCTTAACAGCATGACTGTCATTTTAGAGGGAAAGGGAAAAAACAGTATGTACTGAATAATGAAGGATTAAAATTCACCTGAGACTTGGCTCCAGCTACAACACTGGAGTCACCACCCTCGCTTAGGGGGGCAGGAAGAAGATAACACTTTTTTTTATTGTTTACTTAATGGCCCCTTAGCTAATATCTAAAAGTGAGAAGCCCTTTTGCCATGCAAAACATGAGGGGTGATCACAGCAACAGACTTATTTATTCTTCTGCTATGAAAATGTTGGTTTGCTTCCATCTCTATCCCAGGTGCCAAGCACTGGGATTGACCTGTGACTGTCATAGGTGAAAAGTATTAGTTAGGAAAGTCTGCATTAGTGTCAGACAGGTAGAGGATTTCCCCTCAGGCTGTCAATTCATTTGGAGGGAAGAGGAGAATAACCTGAAGTGAATTTCTGTGCCCACCTGGAATCTACTCAGAGAGTTAAATGCAGAGTTTGATTTACCAATCATTATAAATGTAGTATAGCATCATATTCTCTATTTCAACTATTGGAAAAATGCATTTCTTTTCACATCCCACTTGGGAAGTTATCAGTGTCTTGCCTCGCTGTATTGCTGCTCTGTTTTATAATAGCAATAATCCTCCTGAAATCTGGCAACTAGGACGAGTTAAGTGCCCTAAGCTTTACTGTAATTAAGGTACTTTTTTGCTTGCAATAATTCAGAATTGGCTCTGACTTAAAAACTGAAATTTAACAAGTGATTTAGCCTGTAATGTGCTCTAATTGCTTTTGGTATTTTGAAAGTGGGGGTTGGGTGGGAGAAAGAAGAAAGGGGTCAAACAACTCAGTAATTTAATAGAAAAAGTGACAAGTGATCTTGCACGTTAGGCTCTTTCCAACTGGAGTTTTAACATTCACACCAGCTTCCTGGTTGTAAGGCTTTCTGATAACCTATCTGTACTTGATGTCTATGCTTACAATTAAAAATGATGCTTGGAAGGAAGGAATGGGGCTGAGCAAACCTCTTTGCTAGCTAAACATTTTGAAATGTCACTGTCAACAACAAATTTACATCACAGCCCTTCCCAGCTCTGAAAGACGAGGCAAAGAGTGTGGTGTCCCATCCTGAAGGGAAGGGAACACCCAAGATTCATAAATGCCCTCAGTCAAAAAAGAAGCAACAAAAATCAGAGGCCCCACAAAAACTTGCAAAGTTTTATTGATAAATTATACACTTGGCATGGAAATTGGTAAATGTTAGTCCCTTATCTTCTAATATAAAGACATGGTGGTTGGTTTTGAATAGAAAGAGCAAAAGATAGAGAGAAGGGTAGAGAATAGGTAGAGTGAAAGAGAGAGATTAAAGAGAGAAAGTGAGGAAGGAAGGAAGGAAGGAAGGAAGGAAGGAAGGAAGGAAGGAAAAAGAAAAAGAAAGGAAGGAAGAAAAGAAAGGAAAAATAAATAAATAAATAAATAAATAAAGAAAGAAAGAAAGAAAAAGAAAGAAAGAAAGAAAAAGAAAAGATGGAAGGATGATCCGCAGCCCTAGTTCCAGCATCAATCCTGCTGATGGGGTCCTAGCAAAGCTGGGCTTTGTGGGGGTACCTTTTATTGATAAATTTACCCATACTGGGGCTAACTTTCTTGCTTTTGATGCAAATTAGTTATCATGCACATTTTTTTCTTCTAGACCTTTCTGGAAGACGGTTCAGAAGGCTTTGGTTGTCTTGCTCCCTCCTGACAGTGCATGTTTGCCCCTTAATCTCATTCCCACCCTTGTGCTGTACTGAATTGTTCTTACCTCCAGGAGCCAGAACAAGGGTATTTGTCCCAGAAATGTGCTGCCCTTCTCCAGCCAAAACATAATCATTCTTGCCTGATGTACAGCATGTTCTTACCAGCAGTCTTTAGTTGGCTCCATGGCTATCTGGCTGTTGATTTTTGGGAAATACAAAAATCCTTATCTTCTGGACTTCTTCAGGAAGGAAGGTAGGAGAAGGCAGGAGGGTGCAGTCACCAGGAACCAAGAGCAGCCAGATGTCAAAAATATCAGTGAATAATAATGCTGAGGATTAAAATTTGTGAGTACCCTCTCTTTCAGAGGGACCTAGGGCACTGCTGGATTGTTCTCATTTCCAGTGCAACATGGGCAAAGACAGGGAAAATAGGAATTTCCCTGCAGTTCTGTAGGAATTGGCAGTACTTACAGAAAAAAAAAGTGAAAATTGTCTATTAAGAGGTATTGACATCACGTAATTTGAGGAATCTCTTTCTCTGCAACGCAGGATAGACAGCTAAGGTCTTTCAGCAGAATTCAGTCTGCTTAAATCACATTCCTGCTCTAAGTCATCTCCTTCTCCTGTATGTTCATGGCCTTCGGTAGATGCACCAGAGAAAGGCTCTGGTTCTCATGCCCAGGGCAGTTTGGGTTCCCTTGGTGCCTTTTGCAGAGGCACGATGCTGTGGTGTGCTTTATTTAGCTTGTGTGTGTGTTTCCTTGGCTGAGAAACTGTCTGAGGGAGCTCCTGTCAGTGCCATCAGTGGAGCCCTTAGTGTTCAGCTGCTCTAAAAAGGGTCTCTACTTGAGCTGAATTGCTAAATTTAGGTATTTGAGCTGAATCCCATCCAAAGTGATGTTCCTCTTACTCAAACAAGGGGAGAAGCAGGAAATGGAAGTTCAGCACTGGGTCAAGCCTTGATTGTAGTCAGCCACACTTAGTGATTCCTGTTGTCTCATGTATGTAGGTTATATGGGTTTTTAGGTAGGAACTGTCTCCTACCCCAAAGGACACTGCATTTCCACAATCAATAATTAAAATTCTATAAGACCATCACATAGTCAACAGTTCACATGTGAATAAAAGAAAGCTTTTAGGAAAAGAAGAATTTTCATTCCGTCAGATATAAGATGCCAAAGTCCTTCCTCATACAGAGAAGGCAATGAATCCAGCCAATATTTGTCTAATGAGTTAGCATTCTCCTCTGTTGGAAGTCAAAAACATTCATGGCTTCAGGCAATATTCTTGCCCATGGACCTGAGAACAGTAAACCTCATGTCTCCTGTGGACTGACCAGAAAAGGAGTAGATATAAGCTGTGCTTCTATTTACGTGTCTACATTTTGATCAAATCTTTCATGAAAATGTAGTTTCTTTAAATAAGAGTTATTTTTCTTTTTCTATTTTAGTCTTTTTAAGTTCAAAAGCTGCTGTTAGTAGGAAATTCGGAAAAAAAACCCAAATGAAGCATTATACTATCATCAAAATGTTGATATTTGGAAATATCTGAGGATAGCACAGTGCCCATCTGGACTGCCTTAACAACGCATTATATATGGAGAAGGGATTCAAAAGAACAAAGAATTGAAGCTATTCTGTTTAAGTAGCCCGTTGCTGTGGTATCTAAGCACAAGAGTAGATCAGAGCATAAAAAAAGCAGATTGCTAAAAGCTATACATCCCAAATCTTATGCATAACTCTGTATAGTGATTAATGAAACAAGCTGAGCGGCAAGCTGGAATATTAGTGACAGCAGATTTACTCCCTCTAAGTGTTTACAAGGACACCAACTTCAATGATTTCCAAAGTGAGCTATATCCATCATGGATGGGCTCCACAATAGTTGCTGATGTTTCTTGCATAGCTGCTAGTCATATGGGACAAGGTTTTAAAGGTATCTTCTAGCCTCAGGAGGCTGACCTACTGGGGGATTTCAAAAATATCTAGCCACTAAACTCATAGGAAAATCTCATACCAACAATCCCACAAGCTGTCTATGGTTAGGTATCTAGAGACTCTGCAAAAATCTGGGCTCTCCGGGTGGCCTGTGGGTGGAACCTAGCTTGTGGAGGGTTTTTTTGCAGGGGAGGGAGAGGGCACATGGGGGGGATGGTCTGCATATCTGCTGGCAGCCCAGGCCAGAGATGTAGGTGCATGTTGTCTGCTGCTGCCTGTGAGGTGCTGCTTAGGGCAGAGAGGTGCTGGGAAGAGCACATTCCTGCATGGCAACTCCTTCTGCCATGACTGGGGCAGAGGGGTAAAGCTGCTTGAGCCTCCTTGCTGGGCTGAGCAGGTTGAGGGATGATGTTTCTTGTTGCCAGAACAGTGCTTGGGGATATTGTGGAGTCCCCAAATCTGTAGTTAAATCAACCTGATGATTGTGAGTCTGCTTTTCCTCCATATTTCAGGTGTATCATGGCACTGAGGTTCATTAGCTTCTTCTCAATGTACTATCCTAACACTGCTGCTGGTAAGCAGCTGCTGGTTTGGTGGAGGGACACCAATTATCTGTGATCTGTATGACTGAAAATGGAAGAGAAGTGGGTTCACAAGATATGAGAGCTGTTGTTTCCTAGTGTTTGCATACAGAATTTTGCAGGATGGCTAAGAACACAGCAGGTAGCCCAGCTGCTGATTCAACCCCCATGGTCTTTCCTCGAGATAATGTCTCCCTGAGAGAGCTTGAACCATGTGGAAAGCATACGTGCAAACAACTGCAGCCAGTGAAATCATGTGAGAGAGAGAGGAAAACCTGTGTCTATGTGGGATCTTATTTAAACAGGCCCAACCTTATGTCACCAAGGAACCAGCAGCATCCCAGCTTCCCAAGCGTACTCCCACATTGATTTCCCAGAGGAGCACTGCCCACAGAAGTGCCAGGTGATCTTCCTGGGGGGATTAATCAGCCAGTGTGTAGTACCTGGGGACATCTGCTCTGCATGACAGCAGCTGAGACATCTGCAGGGGCAGATCAGTGCAGCACAGCATGTGTAGGGCAGAGACTCTCCCTGCCAGCAGCTCCATCTCATCCAGCAGCTCCATCTCTGCTGGAGTTGGGAAGCTGCAACAAAGGGCATGGTGTCAATCCTACCTTGTCTGCAAGCCCAGGATCTCATCCAGTGTCAACAGCATCCCTCTGTGTGCCAGTGTCACTCCTAGATTTGATTGAAGCCTTCAGTATATTGACTTGTCTGTTTTGATCTTCCTGGGTTTACTTTTGTTTCTTTTGGAATTTATTTTAATCTGCTAATTGCTACTGAGATGTCTTATTTCTAACCATATTTCCTTTATTTGTCTTTCTTGGGTTTTTGTTTGTTTAGTTTTTTAATGGTGGTGTTTTTTCAGAAGCTATCTTTTCAAAGAATTGTCATTGCTGCCTCCACAGATGCTCCAATATACCATGTGCAGAAGATTATGGATGTCCAAAAGTGTAACCATTTTCTAGCAGAATTGGATGTATAAGATAATATGTCTGTACACTGAATTGAAATTTTTTAAATGGCTCTGTACATTCAAACCCAAGTTGTTGGGCTCATTAAAACTGACATATGCAAACATTTCAACTACAAAAATTCAGTTACTGATCTCTGTTAAATTCCAGGCAGCAGATGACACTTAGAGTCTGTTAAAGAAAAAAATGCTAGTCTTTTTTTTCCCCCACTGGTTTTAGTATTTGCTCAGTATCATTAATATAAATATGCAATCATCGAAATCAACACAACTGAAGTTAACAGAGCAACTCCAGATTTACATCAGTGTAAATGAGAGCAAAACTTGATCCCTTGCATGTAATTTATCTTTAATTCTGGTTTAAGTCTCTCTCATCTTGCTGAATAAAAACTGATGTTCTTCTCACACACAATCTGTATACCATTCATTAGTGTCTTTTCTGTTTGGAAGAGAGATTGGAGCCTGTGGTAATGAAAGCTCAAATCCTGGGGAGCAGTACACATGGTATTTTGTTTTAACTAAATGCTGTATTGGTATTCTCATGAGTGGCTTTGCATTACTTGAACATTTATGAGTAGCTTGAACTAATAAATCTCTAATTAGCACTAATTACTAATTAGGTTATTGATTCCTCTGACTGTGGACTCCTCACTGGCTTTATTCACAAGCAGAATGTTATTTTAAAAATTCTTGTGGATATATCCTCAAACGAGCTCACTCTTGCCACAGAAAGAAGCAGAGCAGCCGGCTCTGGGCAGCCTGCTTGTCAGAACAACACCCGGGCTTATTCAGACTGAATAGGTCTGCTGAGGAGCAGAGGTACTTTTTTTTTTTTTGCTAATTCAGCTGTCAGAGCACTGCCTGCTTGCCCAGATGCACTGGAGAACCCCAGCAGATTTCTGCTTTCTTGTCTGATGGATACCTACTGTTTGCATCCTGAGGAAACATGGGCTGTGCCCAGCTCCAAAGGGTGGCTGATGGTCTTCTGAAGATGTTTTGGGGCAGTCATGCTCTTTTTGGTCTCATGACGAGACCTAAAGCAGATCTTCTAGAGCAAGTTGATGTATTCTGCTTTGCTTCCCACAGTCTGGCTTTCTTTCTGTTTGGTAAGAAAAGCCCTTCTGAATCCTCGTACTCTCAGAAGTGTTTCCCCTCCCATTCTCCCATCTCTCTCCAGCAGCTGTCCTGCTCACTACATACCTGCTGAGCCAAAAGGGGTTGTTACAATCTTTCCTCTGGAGTCTGCATTTACACGGCATTCCCAATAGCTTTTTGTAGAAACAGTCCTTCCTGCCCCAAAAGGGTCAGTAACCCAAATTTCCCCCCAAAAGCTCAGAGAACAGGAGTCCCAAGGTGCAGTACTCATGCAGGAAGCACTTTCCCTACTGCCACCATCATTGCCACATCAACTCACCAGTCTTCTCCCTGTTTCTCACACCTATAAATTAATTCATAAAAGAGTTTTGGTTTTGTATGGTTTATTTGGGATAGCAGTTAGCACACTGTCTGCTAACTTCTTTCATTTGAAGGCAGAACACAAAAGTGATAGAAGAAATTTTGGCTTTCCTCACTGACAGTAGTGATTTTATCTAGAAATGACTGATTGCCTCTCTGTTAGGACTGGCAGGAGAGGTCAAGTGCAACACTACTTTATTCAAGCATCAGGCCGTTTCACTCACAGAGGTTTTGCACATGGTACATCTTCAATTTGCAAGCCCAGAAAAGTGCAAGATGAGGCTTACTTCTGGTTGGCATTATCTGTGAGGAACACGCAAATTCTCTTTTTTGGTGCCTGCATTCTCTTTCTGTTTATTTTATGCAATCCACTATGTTTGTTTTGATCCCTGCAGCCCTATGCAGGTTCTGTGATGAGCCACTGTGGCACCACAATGGTGCTACACTCATGCTGACGTTCTCACCAGCAGTCTCCAGGCCCTGCTGAGCTTTGCTGTTGCATGCACACAAGTCTCTAGGACAACTGTGGGAGATGCCTGCGTGTGGCAGAGAGGGGATGGGGCTCCCTGTGTAGCAACATCTGGGGACCAGAAATTGAGTATTCTTGGCTACAGGCCCTCGACTCTGAAATATGATCTTCCCACCCTTCTGGTCCATCTTTTCACAGAGCAAAGGAATAAAGAAGGGAGCTAAGTATCTCTGGATGGAAGTCCAGTCAGCTAATTAATATCAATGAGGTGCGTGTTATTTTTAGTTATTGCAGATGTGCTCATACCTCATTAGCTTAAACACTTTAAAGCAAATAAATAACAGCTTCTGTCATGCTTAAAGGAAACATTTTATAGAGGGGTTATTGATCTGGACTTCAGAGGGACCTGGTGGGAAATCTGTAAGGCTTCTTTTTCCAGAGAAGGGAAAAGAGGGGACGACTTTACAGAAGTAAACGGAATGTGTCCTCTTTTGTAATGCACATTAAGAAGTCAAAAGGCACATCTGTTTCCAGGTGGGTCTGCTGGGTTTGAGTTCCTGGGTTCCTCTGGTGGAGACACTTGTAGATGCTTTGCAGTGAGGCAACTGAATATCTTCCAGTGAGTTGTTCTGGGGAGACAGTTGGTCCAGAAGAAAGGGTTTGTCCTGAGCCTGCAGGAGGAATATTTCTTTGGCTCTGATTACCTGATATTTTAATTTCCATATTTAGCAAGTACCCCAGATGTGTGTTGCAGGAAATAAGTAACTTGTCAGTGGTTTTGAGGTTTCTCGGCAAAAAGAAGATTACGTCGTTTTACACTGAAGTATTGAAGAGAGTGTTTTATATTTTGAATGCTAATAAGCACAGTTTTTTTCAGACGGGAGCCATAAAACTGTCATTATGTCAGTGGTATGTCTTTGTTCTTAGCTTTGCTTGTGCTAATCAAAGACAACAGTGGTATATTTTGAGTTAATACTGTAACAAGAGGAATGGCATTAGTGGTCATCATCATGAGTGACTCCTGAACATGTGGTAATAATTTCTTAAGTGTTTCTGAATAGTAAATGAGTGAGAGAGAGGGAGTTCAGCTCCAGTGCTGTGCAGAATGGAATGTATCATTCTGCTGAAATGATAGATCCATAGCTCACATTTGAGGGGCTGTAAAAACAAAATCTTTTTAATATAATTAACATATCTCCTTCCACAGTCCCTCTTTTTCTTCAGCATCTGACTTTGCCTTTTTATTTGGGATAAAGCAGTGACTTTTAGCATAAGGACTGCATGGGTGCAATCCTCTTTATGTTCTTAGGGAAATCATTCCACTTGAGAAACCAAGCTCTCATCCTTTGAGTATTTTAGTTTTGCGTAGTTGGATGTAAGTTTGAGAGCCTTCAGTTGAAATGGCGTTTTCCTTCTTGTTAATAGATGCCCCTAGATTTGGTAAATACATGAAAATAGAATTGGTAACATTATATATTTAAGTGCCAGTTTTCTTAGGGGAAAAAAATACCACCCAAACCTTTTTTATTATCAGTCAAGCAGTTTTCATTTATTTGGTGAGGCAGTATGTTTGCATTGGCTGGCAGGCTCATGAATGGCTCCTGCATAACGAATCATACATTTTAAGAATTCTTTCTAAAGCTTTTGTGAAAATACAAAAACTTAAATAACTTTAACACAGTTGTGTGATCAATCTGATTAAGTTAATGCATTTAGTTTAAATAACCCCAGTGGGGTTTCAGCAGTACTGTACGTTCCAGAGAAGGGAACAATTGGTGTATTTTCACTGTCTGACTGTGTTTCTCAGAGAATGCTGAACAATATTAAACATTCAGAGGCTGCATTTTCCCTTTGTTTTGACAAATGCTAATAAGTAGCTAACTGCAAGAGAGGGGGAAAAATTCCTAATTCAAACCAGTTGTGTGATGGTCGAGCTCAGCAAATTCCCTGACCAACAAGATGTAATCTGGGAAGAGAAGACTGGAGTGGTAGCCTTTGCTAGCCTTTGAAATCACTAATAAAGTCATTAGACAATGTTTAGCTGAAGAAAAATGACTAAAGCCAGAGAAAGACTATTCTGAGGAGCTCTCAGAAGGAACATTAGTGAGCTTTGGTTTCTAATTAAGTGGTATTATTAGGAGCTTTGATAAAAGCCCTCGTGTGTGTGACATCTTGTATTTCTCTGTGTATCAAGAGTTGAGCAGAAACTAAAAAAAGAGAGACTTTTTAATGATAATACCTGAAAAGTGTTTTTCAGCAGACCCATACATCATTGTCAAGTGAAAAGATTAAACTTTATTGTTTCTTTTTGAACCAAGAACTCAAGGTGAGTGGAAATGTCTTGAAATGCAAAGTAGTTTGGCAGATAAAGTAAAATAGAGATGAAAAAAGACAATAAAAAGACATTGGCTGTAATAGAGGAAAGAGTGGGGAAGTTCACTCTTTAATGTTGCTGGGAGAACTTTCTTTTTTCTATTAATGATAGCATTTAAGTGTTACAATTACAAGCTTTTATTGAAATGAAACATTTCATTTAAGGAATGGCACCAAAATCATTTTTGTGTGTAATATGAAGCATTAGTTATGTGATGCTGCTGCCAAAATAAACCCCACCATTCATTTAAAATATCAGGAAACTCCATTTGAGAGGGTAGTTATACATCCATTGAGGATACTCTGTATATTATTTTTCCTTGGTATTAATAAAGTCTATTAACAACATAACTGCAATTGATTCATAATGTCACATTTGTTTGCAAGTAATGGATGTAAGGTTAAAATGGTTTAACTATTACAATGTTTGAAAATGATTGCTGTTCCCTAAAGCCTCCTTTATTTTTATTACAGTTTTTTTCCCCTTCAGCAACCAGTTGTTTTTCAGTTGTTAAACTGCTTTCAGCTGTAGATACTCTGCATTATCAAGATAGATGGGGCTTGGTGTGGGATTTCCACAAAGGTTGGTTGCTGAAAAAGTAACTTCCACAGTGTGCCCTTGAAAGATTTATTTAACTTGTCCCTTAATAGGCCAGGCTGCACTGATTTCTACAGAAAATAATGTCAGTTTTCTGTCGAATTCTGGGCTGTTTTGGGGACCCTCACCTGCCTGCCTGTTGGCACATGAAATGTGCACCTCTGACCCCAAAGTATTCGACCTGCTCGTCCCGGTGCTGGTGGCTGGCGAGGTCTGTGCCTTGGGCTGCCTTTGCTAACCAGGACACAGAGGGTTTTGTCTGCCTCTTTGTGCTGTGCTTACAAAGGCCATGAGGACTCTGCCACGCTGTGAGTGCCTGAGCACTCCCCTTTTGCTTTGGCAGTGTGTCATTCCCCTCTCTGTGTCCACCAGTTGTAGAAAAAAGCAATCCCTGAAAAACTCCGCTGGAGGACAGGCAGACATGAGAGCAGGCATTGGGCACCAGGACTTTCCTTGCTAACTTTTGAGTGCCTGGGTAGAATATTGCCAGCTCCGTCAGAGCCTTTCTTTTCACCTTAATTCACAATTCACTCCGAGCAGAGATTTTTTTTTTTAAATCTGGGGTTGAGACAAAGATGCATATAAAAGCAGATCACTTGGCATATAAGTCTAGCTGTGAAATGGGTTGGGAAAATGCTCTGTGCAGGTACAGGCACATTGTTTGTAAAAGCCTGTTTTGCCCATTGTCTTCTTTTACAGTCGCATTCAACAATAGTTCTATTTCAGGGAGAGTCACAGCTTGTGCTTCAGTTTGTACTCTATATGTGTGGGAAGGGTTGGATATTTGGTTTTTTAAGGGGGAAATAGAAAATAAATAATTTAATTTAAAAAACCCATATATGCTTGAAAGAAAGAACACCCCTCAAGTTCTTTCATCTAAAACACTGACAATAATATAAAGTATCAAAAGTGATTTTTTTTTAAAATCAGATTTAATTCTTTCTCACTGTACAGTTGCACTTTCATGACTTTCTAATTCGACAATGAAAATATTACGGATAGGTGGACTTCATTTTGTGTTGATCACCACCAGTTAATTTTACTCTTTGGTTACCGTGCACTGACAGAAGGTTGCAATTGCTATAGTTTTTTTGTGGATGGCACTCAGCAAACCTTTTGATGCCTGGCAGTTTAAAAAACTTGGATAGATGGATTTTTGGACTGCAAATACAACAGGGGGAATATTTAGTTGGTTTTAACAGAACTATTTTAATAGGTATTTTCAAGAAATTGTGGGTTCTCTGATTTGTAAACGATATGTATTTCTGGCCCCCAAAAAGCTCAAATTCTAATTGTTCTGCTTCTTTGAAGAGTGTTCTGAATTTTCACATCTTGTTATTACAGGATTTAGTACCAACATGACCACATTACAGGATTACTCCTGGCACAAGGGCACATGCAGAAGAGGAATTGCATCCATTAACTGTATCAGTTTCCAAATGGCACATAATCTGTACACAGACTTAAGCCCTGGCCTGACAAGCCGATCTGGTGAGTCAGTGAATCCAGAAGACCAGCCTGTTTTCAAAAGATCTCATCTACGGTGTACAGGGGTTTTTCTGTTGGTTTTGTTTTCCTCATTGAGGCTTGCAGGGTAAGTCCCAGATCGACTCATACGCTGAGTCAGGTCTAGTGAGTATTTTAGATGCTATTTTTAATGTTTCTGAAAAGCAAGGCAAAGTAGCCCTAGCACATTTACAGGAGCAGTGACTCCACAGGCAGGCAGCATTCCCATCGCACAGGCAGTGGATGGCACACCAGGAAAATGCAACTGTGGTGGAGAGGAGCTGATCTTTGCCACCACTCTGTGCAATGACAATACTGGATGACATTGGAAAGTGTCTGCTCCCAGGTTTGTTAGCTTCAGAGAGCTTGCCTCTTCAATGACATGATTGTGTTAAACCCAGGGCTCCTATCTGGAAAGAGCAGAAAGCTGGAGCTGAAATCTGTGATAGTGTCATTCCCAGAGGTGCAGTAATGGGCTTCACTATACAGCGCTGTATTTCACTTGGAAAGCACCTGCTCTGAGTGACATAAACTCTTTGTTAATATCTATAACACACTTCAGCATCACTTAAACATCTTAAGAAAATAAGGCTTAGGCAGTTGAGCATATTAACTACCTAATTTCAAACACTTTGTTAAAAGTTTTCATTTCAATTTTGCATGGCTTGCCAACATTAACATTAAACTTTTGACTGTTTAAACTGCTTCTGTGATCAATTATTTTTTTAAAGCAGAATGAGTCCTTAGAAAGCTACAAGCCAAACTGTGAGACTAAAACCATGACCTTCTCAGATTGGTGGCTCACACAATTTGTTAACATTGGGTATGACATGCCACATTAATAACTTTGTAATTAGGAGAAAAAGAGGCACTGTCAGTCCATTTTATAAAATTTCTCTATGGACTGCTTTGCATAAGATAAAAAATAAAATAAAATAAAATAAAATAAAATAAAATAAAATAGGAGGACAACTAGTTTATTTTGCTTTTTTTTCCTGCAATTCTTTGGCTAAAGTGATGTTCATCCTGGGCTGATTTCTTTGCAGCTCATTTTGGGATTATCCAGAGTGACTGACAGGTACTGAAAAGAAAAGCTGAGGGTGAGAGAGGGTGAGGGTTTGCTCGGAGGCACAGACTGACTCCTAGCCTGTCATGGGGCTTCCCCAGCTCCTTGCAAGCCAAATAAATCCCAGGTGGGTAAGGCAGGTCCCTGCTCTGTGCTGTGTGTCCTAGAGGTGTCCCCATTTTCAGCTGCCATGCATCCTGGACTGTTGGTGGACTTCTCCTCCAGCCTTGCTCTCTGTGGGAATGGTTTAGTTTTCTGTCATCTGCCTGAACACCAACTTCTGTGGCAGTGACAGCAACACAATATCTTTGAGGCTACTATCTCCTGCTCTGTCAAACAGGCTTTAAATTAGTCCAGACACTCCAAAATTATTAGGATGTGGTAGAGAAGCCACATTGAGTCCCTCAGAAGATCTGCTAAAATCTCTTCTCTTTCAGCAAAGCATTTTAACTCTGCCTGTTGTTTTCTACTAACTTCTTATCCCCCTTTACCCCTAAAATCAAATAGAGTTGCCGAATGGCAGATGCTCAGCACAAGTAATATGTATAAATATTTACCAAAAAAATAGAGGTTGACTTCCCTTTTACTGCTCACTGATTTTCAGCTGAGAGAAGGGTATATATTCCTTTGTGAATGGATTGTAGTTGTAGAAGGAGTAAAAGACTCCATCCCATCTGGAGCTCTAAAATAACACACCTTCTATGATGTATGTCTGACTTTCTTGCCTCTTTTGGCTACTTATGGCGTAGGAAACTAGTCTGAGGCAGTCTCTAGACAGCATCTATACTCAGTGTCCACCCCAAGATGACTCATCATATCCTAAAAATGACGTCCACTCCCAAGGCTTGAGATATTGATCCCTCTGTTTACTCCAGAGGGTGTTCACACAGCTGCTTTAGCCTGGTCTACAGACAGGTAATATGAAGTGGGATGAATGCCACTGAATGCCACCATCATGATTAAGATATGAACTTCACATGTGCAAATGTATCAGCACTGTCACATCTTCTCAGTGAAAGAGGAACTTAATGTCTCAGACCGGCAGCTCAGTACTGCTGTCATACCTGCCTCTGCACACCGGGTATCACAAGTTCAGTGACAGTCAATGACTGTCATTCTGTCAAATGGCCTGATTCCCTTTGACATGTAATGTCCTTTACCCCACTTTGGCAGAGGCAAGAAGCTATGCAGAAAATGTAAATAATATTAAAAGAGACCTTAGGGCACCTACGCAATTGCCTGAACAGCATAAGTCTGGTCTTGTGTAAGAGAGAATAAAGAGTTTTGATTTTTTCCTTGAATTCAAAGCATGCAGGATGAATCCTAGATATTGTTATAGAGGGGTTAAAACAGCTGAATAATACCAGCATTTTTTATTCATCACCTGATATTTGGTTGGGACTATTATATATAACATAGTTCCACAAATCCACATTTTAAATTATATTCGGTCTTTTCAATACACTTTAAAAAGTCCTTATACATTTGAACAAGAATATGTTCTGACATCCCAGTGTTCTCAGTAATGATTTCATCATTCCTCACTTGATGTGGCAATGTTAGCATGTTTCTGAATGTGTTTAAAGAGCAAGGATTTCCAGCTTGCCATTGCTCATGCACAGGAGAGGCACAACACGTCTGAGCTACCCTTTTTGTCTTTTTTTTGTGATGACATACATGTCTGGGTATAGAAGCTATGCTATAAGGATAAATGACTGTGGGATTAAACCCCCTGTAGGAAAAACAGGAATGATACTCTTAAGAATTTGGAAGGAATGCAGCTAAGGCCCAAATGCTTTTATTTTTTGACTTCATCGATCAAAATTTACTCTGTGTAAGATGCTAAATGATATCTGACATATCTGGAATGCTGGGATAAAACCGCAATAGCAAAAAAAGCTTAACCAATAATAGGTAAGGTTTTACTGCTAGTAAAGCAGGTCCTCTGCTGAGGAGAAACGTTAAAACTGCGTGAATTACACCCGAGCAACTGACAACTTTACTTAGCTATTCCATACATTAGAGGATAAATCTCCATTCTAGGAAGTTTCAATGCCATTTTAGTTATCCATTTAATCCACCTATTCATTTAGCAGGAATGGTAATTACGGGAAAATTGCTGCCAAACTATGATGTGCAATTAAAATTCAGGCTATTTTGTGTGATGCAAAATCTCCCTTTTTTACTATCATCTTACAAATCCTCTGATAGAAAGTTTGTGCCTTTTTGAAACAGAGCTTGTAATAATAAGCCATCTGGCTTACTTAAACATGAAAGATTAAAATGATATACAGTATGAAGGCTTCCTATTCAATTGCTAATGTCCAAGAACTCAACTCCAGTGGTGAAAGCTGTCATTTGGGGGGAAGAGGTAATTAAAAGATTTCCTTGTAGAGATGGGTCCTAGAGTAGGGAACTGGCACATCCAACAAGCAAAACTAATTTTCCAAACGAAAGCAATGCTGGCCAAATGTCTTGCAAGATAATCTTCTGTATCCTTAGTTCACTCACAACTGCTTGAGTGGGGCTGAAAGGTGGGTTGATGGCTGGTGGCACAAAAGCAACCAAACCTTGCTTTATTTACTGTGCTAAGCCAGCAGTGCTTCGTAACATGGGCTGGACTGAGGCAGACAACAATAAGAGAAAATTCATTGTGATTAAGTAGCGACCCACTCTTTTTAAAAAGAGGGAGAAAAAGGTTGCAAACATTTTAGACAAACCGCAATGCAGGAACTGAAAATACGGATTCTGAGAAGTGACATGCAGAAAGGCACTTTTCAGAGATGAGCTTTTGAAACAAATGCATTTAGTAGCCTTTACTACTTTATAATTGGCAAAAGGCTAATTGGGGGCACAGTGCTTGGGCTTGTGCAGCATACAGGCCATCTGATAAAATGGGGTAATTGTCAACTGGCTGCTGAGGAAAAACAAGGTATATCTCAGCTGTGAGGTGGTATTCTTTTGCTTTCAGCTTCCCTCTGCTTTCCACCTCTGACTGATGAATTTCCAAATGGGAGGCAACTGAAAATCCTGTTGATGAGATGAAGAACCCACCCTAGGGTCTCAACCTTAAGTGGAAGCAGAGGTGAGTATGAATTGTTCCCATACGATTCCTGAGACAGTCATCCATATGGTCTGGAGTAGTTGTAGGGAGTGCTGTACCTTTGACCTACAAAATAAAGCCTAAATGTTATTACAAGTAGACTGTAACCCTCCTGGATGAAGAGATCATGTCTGATTCCTTATAGGAAAAAGAATTTAATACAGAATGTAAAACTCTCTAAATAATTTTGAGTTCAATGTATCATAGCAGGGATCGTCTCTGTTGGGTTTCATGGAACTGCTCTGCAAGTCTGGAGAAACATAAACTTCCTGATTCTTATTCTGTTGCCACTGTTGCTCCTACAGGGGCCTACTTAATTACCACTGAACTATATTAGCTCTGTCTGCATCAGAGTTTTTCAAAAGGGAGATGTTTTAAAGTGCTGTGTGCAGGTACAGTACTCTATAAATAAAGAAAGAGTGCTAAAATGAGAACCCTTCCATTAAAGACACTATCCTCATCAGCTACTTTTCAGAAGAGCCTTTTTAATGAAGATCCTTTAGCTATTAATTCTACTTTCAGGCTCCATTTAGGCTGAGAGAAGGAAATAATGAATCATGACATAATGGAAGTCCCTGTAAAGCACTCAGCTTACCACACAGGAAACCAGACTTGCATGTGCGTTTGTTTTTGTTTTTAAGGCTAGTTCTAACAATAGCAGCCAATGAGAGCCTATTAACTTCATTGTGTCTTAACTTTCTGTTCAGTCCTTGGCCATCCGCCAGCTTAATTCCTCTGAGTCAGCAACACATTCAAAACAGGTTAAATGAACTCTTGGATAAGAACCTCCAATAAAGGAATAATTGATCTTTCCACTGCAGCTCATCACCCCTTCCAAAAACACAAACAAAAGCACATGCAAAGGCGATGTTTAAATATGCAGCCTTATTCAAAGGTGACAGGATGGGCAAGAGAGGGGTGTGGTGATGGATAAGTTGGGGGAAGCAATGGTGTGGGAGTTGTTAAGCAGCCAATACGAAATGCATACTTTGGCAAAAGTGAGAAGAAAGGCTCAAAGGACTAAGGAAAATGAATGGACTATATTTGCTTCTCTTAAGGAGCTCTGCTTTGCCTTCAGGACAGTTTCTCATAATCTGATTTTCTGACTCTCTTGCCTTTTTACTCTCTGTAATTCTATCCAGTAAAGTGATAAAGATTGACATGCCTCTTTCATGTCAGAGGAGAGGAGCTCTCTGTGTGCTTAGGACTTCAAATATCTACAGGAAAATAGATGAAATCCACTCTGTTCTTGGTCTAGGTCTTCACCCAGAAGGACAGAGTGGGGAGGATAGCAGCTTGCTAGATGGGTGTTTGCTGATCTCTCTGTAAGGGGAGGGAGTACCCAGGGAAACAGATCATTAGGAGTAGAGTGCTGAAAACATGCAAAAAAATAAACATGAGAATTTACTTTGTCTTTAACAAAATATCGTGTCAATTGCAGGTCACTTTTTTTTTGTATTTTCGTGGAAAAGGGATTCATGGATACATGGATAAGCCAAAGAGAATAGGCTCTATGTTAAAAAAAATAATTATACCTAGAAAATAAGTGGGCCAGTAGCTGTAATGCTGTGATCCCAGTTCATTAAACTTAAGTAGACACTTTCTAAAGCAGCATACTTATTGTCCTCTGGCCTTCTCACCGCTTTAGTCTTGCATCCATAGTGCATGAAGACTTGGAGTCACTTTACCTAAAAGTCTGTACATATGGTGGTAGTTTTGCTGTTTAAATAAAATTTGAGCTGTGCACTGTAAGAGTGAAGTGAGTCAATGAACTAAAACCAGCTTTCTTGAGGACTTCTCCACAATCTCTGTGAGGAACTTGGAGCTATCGTAAACTTCGTGTTCCTCTCTGAAATTTGGGCACTTTTAAGGGAAAGAATAAGATGTGTAATGTGGGTGTGTATCTCAGCAGCAAGAGATGACAGTCCTGCTGCTGAAGTCTCTGCTGAAAAGTGTGTAAATTAGGTGATGAAAACATGGAAAGGATCTGGAGAAGATGCAACAATTATGCAACAATTCCTGCGGGCTCCACCTTGCTTTGTTGTATTGTAGCACTGGCTCTTTGTGAGTGCTTGCCCACTGTGCAAACACAGTGCTTGCCCCTGTGTTTTCCTAGAACTGACACAACAGGGGTTTTGACTTGGATTTCAAGGTAGTATCAGAATTGTGCAGTGATATATTCCAAGCATGTAATCCTCACTCTAGAAAACTGCTCTTTGCAGAGAATTTCCAGACACAGAATACTAATTTTCCCTGTCAGGTTTTTTTTTTTTTTATGAGAGGTTATTTGACTGTTGAAAGGCTGGTTGGTAAGGGACACTGTGTGTGTCTAATGTTTTTAGCTTTTTCTATGCTAGCTGATAGCTTTATGTATGGCTACATAGACCAAGTGACTTACCAGGCTTTGTTCCCTTCACTTCTTCATATGTCGACGCATCTCTTCAGTCTTCAGAAGAAATTCAGAGAAATTCAAGAACATCTGAAAGTGTACCACACATAGAGTATACAGAATAAAACTTTCCAGGATGTTATTGTTTACACTGTAAAATATGTGTTAAAACCCAAAAGAACTACGCTCTAATGGGTATTTGCCTTTCATAGACCTCCTTTGTGGAAAGTAGTAATTTCTCCTTTGATACTCCCAGTGTCTCCCACCTTGTGTATAATAAGTCATGGGGAAGGAGGTGATAAGGTCTACTGACTCAAACTGTGATGTCACTACAGAGACTTGTATTTCATTTGAGAGAACTCCAGGGTATCTAGTCCAGACAATGACCGTGATAATAATAATGTTTTTACTTTTTAAGGTTCCAAAACATGTCTGTCCCAGCATGGCCAGAGGCTCAGCAAAGGAATCACCAGTGGGAGTGGCACAGCTCAGCATCCTGAATGTGAACCAGTGCAGAAGCATTGTAGCTCTTTCAGCAATGGCACTTGCAATTGTGGTTCACTCAGGGAGATCTGACACTACAGAGGTGCTCCCATGGCAGGTGATTTCACTGATCACTGACACATGCCATAATTAATCTGTTGGGTTAGCTGAGGGACACAGACTGATCAAAACAGCAAGGAAGGGATGGAAGGAAGTTTTTCTGAGGTGAAAAGTGATTGAGCTGAGAACCTGTTTTACTTTTAGAGAGACCTGAGATGAAAAAGGCATACAACCTAGAGTAACAGACAGGCTGCTGCTTAATCTGCAGGAAAGAGAATAGCTCAACTTCAGAGTGGCCCAACAAGTAGGCAGGATACTTTGAAAGAAAGGTTGCCTCAAAATGAATAAAATTCATTATGTGGCTCAAATGAAAATGGATTTGTCTTGATTTGATGACATAGCTTGGAAATGAGAGGGAAAAGAGCACCTAAAGGCTACTCATTGACTAATTTGCTGTCCAAAGCAACACAAATATACTGCTTTGCTTCTCACCCTTCCCTTTCCTCTTTTCAGGAGTGTTCTGGATTGTATGTATGCTCCCATTATATGTTTTTACCCACAATAAAAACAACTAACAAACTACTGTTGTTTTTCAAACCCCTCCTTAAGCTTTCCATCTGCCATAGCCTTTCAAAGCACTGAGGAGTGATCAGGCTGTCCTAATAGTAATTTTGATGCTGATCTTCATTCTACAAGGTGAACTATGTCTCCTCCTTTTGCCTCCTTATGTCTCCATGGTCTCTTCATTTTACTCTTTCATCTTTACTTACTACATCCAACAGCTGCAAACTGTGGGACAATGAATGTCCCTAATTCTAGCAGCTCTTGCAATTCAAAACTAATGAAAAGCTATTAATAGCTAATTCAGTAGACTATTGCTGCTCAGGGTAAAGGAGTGGGTCCAAATTGTGCTACCAGTTACAACTGAGAAGCTCCAACAAGGCCAGCATCTGCTCCCTATCAACATTAAATTTCTAGGAGACTTTACGATATGCTGCAGGCACAAATACAGACAGGATGCTGATGATGCGTGTTGCTCTCTATTTGAAACAGACACTGACTCCAGTTATCATGGAAACAGAAAAATGTGGTTGAAGAGAAGCTGGTTCAAATGGATCTCAGAGAAAATGGTTATGCCCTCCAGCACTGAGGAGCATTTTAAAGCAAATTCCTGGGAGAGCCTTGCAGTTGATAAGATCCTTCTAGCAGGTGTGGAGGAGTGCAAAGACATGGGACTGCTTGACTTCATTTGGTAGTGTCACATTAATGAAAGAAATGTGTTCTATCATCTTGAATCAAATATATAAACTCGTTACTGAAGAAAAGGGCCTGATTGCAACCATGCACGTCTTCTGAAGATAGTTTGCAGCCCTGAAGCCAGGAGGTCCACGAGTATCCTAGGCTGCATCTGAAGAGTGTGGCCAGCAGGTTGAGGGAGGTGATCATCCACCTCTACTTGGCCCTAGTGAGGTCCCATTTGGAGTGCTGAGTCCAGTTCTGCTCTCCTCAGTACAAGAAAGGCATGGAGCTGCTGGAGAGCATCCAGAGGGTAACAGAGATGATTAGGGGACTGGAGCATGTCTCTTATGAGGAGAGTCTGCAGAAGCTGGGCCTGTTTTGTCTGGAGAAGACTGAGAGGGGACCTGATTAATGCATATGTCTCAATGGTGGATGCCAAGATTATGATGCCAGACTGTCTCCAGTGGTGCTCAGTGACAGCATGAGGAGCAATGGCCATAAAATAAACCACAAAAATTTGCACCTCAACATGAGGAATAACTTCTTTACATTTGAGTGTGGCAGAGCACTGGAACAGGATTCCGAGGGAAGCTGTGGAGTCTCCCTCTCTGAATGGAGACATTCAGAACCCACCTGGACATGTTCCTGTGTCACCTGCTGCAGGTGATCCTGGCCTGGCAGAGGAGTTGAACCAGATGATCTCCAGAGGTCTCTTCATACCCTAACAGTTCTTTGATTTGTGATTCTAGTCTGGCAGCCAAAAATATGATGAAATTGTAGCTGACTTAAATCACAGCAGTACACTACATAACATTTGTAGATTACTTCAGTTTCAAAGTATACAAAGTACTAGACCCTCACTACTACAAGAAGTTTTTTTGTCCTCTTTTGGGTTTAACAAACCCTTGATGTAAGTAGAGGGCACTGCTGCAGTAATAGTTCATGCAACAACACTAAGGCTTGTAGCACTAGGACTCCCATTTTCCTTTCCCCCAAAATAGCATCCCTATAAAATATTATAATCCACCTTGTATAAAAGCCCAGTGGGGCTGGGAGAGGGAGTCCATCTACTGCTCTGCCAGACTTCCATTGCTCTGGGGATCCAAAAGGAAATCTGCATTTTCCCACCTCTTTGGTTTAAACCTGAACTTTAGCTTGCGCTTTTGTCTCTACCAAGGCTCAAGGCATCAGACTTTTCCCAGTTAAAAAAAAAAAAATTAAAAAGTTTGCAATGAGTAGCAGAAACAAAAAGAGTCAAAATAGCAGATCTTAATTTTAAATGTCTTTTGGATTAGTTGTTTTTCCTTCTGCAGCCATCCCATATACATGGAGTTTTTTTGTTAAATCATTCTTCTTCCTGTCTTGTCCTATCACCACAATGACTTCTGTCACCATGAGAAGCATTTGTTTTCTGAGGCAGGATTATGACGAGCCCAGAGGGCCCCCTTAGAATGTGGCCATTTTAGCGATGTGGGAAGTTCAAACCCAGAGGTTGCTTTCTGCTCTTTTGGTAAATATGCTGCATGCATGATGTGATGCCACTTCATGCAGAAAAGCGTAACCCACTGTCCTTGTGTTTTATGGCATCACTTGCTTCTGCTTTGTATTTATTTTGTTATTAATGCTGGCTGCTTTCCAATAGCTTCTGGCCACAATGACTGCTGCAATCTTTTGTCAGCTAAATCAGACACAATCTGCAGACAGAAACATATTATCGTGTACATCATTTTCAAATAAAGCAATGCACATGCAACACACTGTTGTTTTATCTGGAGGTGTACTGAATTAAATCGAGAATGCTGTAGAGCCCATCTAAAAGAATAGCTGTAAAAAGTCATAATAAGATGATATATCATCTGGGTTTCAGATAGAATAAATATAGGAAACTAAGACTTTAAACTGATAGTCTCTAAAAGAAGTCAAGTAATTAGACATGATTAGCCATTCTTTGCTCCAAAGAATAATTTAGGGAAAATGTAAGATTAGGAAGTTAAAATCATAGACAAGTACCTATCTTTTTCAATGACAAAAAGTAGACCATGTAAGACAACAGAAGTCTTCTGGTCTGTGAGAAACCAGTGATTTGGGAGTTGATGGTATTTTTATTAGTCAATGAGTATTTTTTCTTTGGTTGTTATGGAACTATGTTGTATCTCCATTGCTTCAACAACCTTTTCTCTGGCATTGATGAATGCAATGTTGCTGCCCTCATATCCATTCAGAAAACTGCTAGACAGGTGATAATTTTCCTAGTCCATGGCTTTGACTTCTCTCCACAGACCCTCTCTGCTCTTTTGCCTCAAACTTAAGCTACTTGTTCTCATTTCCTACACTCACCAAGGCCTGTCACTGCTCATCCTATCATCACAGGCTTGACTTCTGCCAAACAGAAGGAGGCTTGGGGTAAACAACAAAGATATTTGCTTCAAAACCTAAACCTCAAGGAAACTTCAACTGTTAGTTTCTAGGAAAGTTTTCTGAAGGCCAGTGGATAGGACCGCTTGAGTTTTGAACACCACTGGAGAAGTTAATTCAGTCTCCTGAAATTCCTGCCCTTTCTGACAGCAGGCAGCTCTAAGTATTTATTTTAGAACTTTTCCAATCAGACTACAGTGTTGATTCACAAGCAGTGAGGGGGAAATGGCTCATGCACCTTCTGCTAAGACCCACAGCAGTCAGCCCAGCCCCAGTACATGCCTGCTGGGTAGCCTGACCCTCCCACACTCTTGTGCCCTCCCAGACTGTCAAGGGAGTGTCTTGGCTTTGTGTGTGGAGGACACTATGGCCTTTCTCTTGGGGGCAAAGCATGGAACAGCAATTGGTACTTGTTCTGAGCCCAGAGAGAGGGACAAAGTCTGGGCAAAGCAATCAGTATATGCATGTTATAGCATTGACATGAACTCAACTAACCTGTGCTGGCGGATGAAAGTGAAGTAAAGCCAGAACCAATATTCTTAGAGCAAGGAGAGGCAGTGAGGGAGATGGGATGCCCAGGTGTGTGGAGCAGGGACCCAGACTCAGACATTGCTTGGTGTTGCAGGAGCTCCAGCATGGTTCCTACATGCTTTCAGTATTTTTTGCTTAAAATATGCAGTCATTGCTCCCACCCTTTAAGACTGTGTCAGATGGAAGATTTAGACCCATAAAAGGCAACATCTGTGAGCAAAACCATGTGAACTGTGCTTGGGTAGTACAGCTCAAGAAAGGTGGCAGATTATACACCACAGTGAGGGCCACTGGCTCCCACTCTACTTATAGGGAAACTCTGTAAATCATGAGCATTTGAGGGAATGAGGGGTGGGGGAAGACAAGGAAGGAGACCTCAGGCACCCCTGCATGTGGGAGTAGTAGAATGGTTTGGGTTGGAAGGGACCTTAAAAATCATCTAGTTCCAACCCCTTTGGCATGGGCCGATGCAACCATCCACTAAACCAGGCTGTTTGAAAATCCATCCAGCCTGGTCTTGAGGCTGATTTAAAGTGTGTCATGGCTTTTGGCAGGGTGTGAATCTTGCCATTATTGAATTTCCAACCTGTTTGAAGATCTGAAGCACATTGATGCTGTGAGCAGAACGGGTCTGTGCTACCATTGCCCAGGCTGCCAAGGTTCCCTGGAAGTAGCTGACTTTGGCTGAATGTCTCCAAATCCATTTTAAGCTTCCCCCAAAAAATCCCATTTATTTCTAGACAAATGTCCTTTGTTTCAGTTGGTGCCTCCAGCAGGTTGTCAGAGTTCTTAGCTATTATTTTTGAGATTGTTCACTTCAGCTCTCCTACTTTCTGCCCAGAATTCACAAGATATCCTTTAATTTATTCTGCCTAAAATGAAATGAACCATGAGTGACCAGTCTCCTGGGGCTGTGCCATTCTGTAGTTAGCCTTATGTAAAAGATACAGGGCACATTCTCAGCACTGTGCATTGTTGTTAATGAAGGCTCTCTGCGCAACTCTTTGTCCATCACAATGAAAATTTACCCTCATGTATCTCCTAAATCTCAGATGTAGATTTCATTTGCAGCATTTTCGGATATTCTTTGATTATTTTTTTCATGTTAGGGGACCATAACGATAAGTCCCTGCTAAAGTGAATATACAACTAGACCTCATCTGACACTAAAATTTGCTAGTTTCTCTTTTTTGGACTTAAAAAAATTTGCCTTTCAGAGCTATTCAACAAGATAAATGTTAATGAGAAAAATTTTAACAAGGCAAGCCCTGGCAGTGACCCTCTCGGATCTAAGCAGCGCTACAAACTCAGGGCAAGCCTGATGCATGAGGAACATCTTGCAGAATATCACTGGCCTTCTGTTCTATCAGCACTATAACTCTAGAAACAAGGCTCTTAATGAGGAAAGATCAATCCCAACAGGAAAACCTGTGATATCTGACATCAGTAGACAAGCATCCATGCTTTACAAACCACCACCCCCCTGATGCCAGCCCCTGCTTCCAAAAAATAAAATAAAATAAAGTAAAATTGTGTCATTTTCATTCAAGGTTTAAAGACTCGGGATCACTTCATGTAGCATTTAACTATCATTTCAGTCAGGCTTTTGAAGCTGTTTAAGTTCTTTTGTACCCGAGTTGTTTAATGTTACTCAGACAAGGTAAATCAAAGTCTAATAGAGTGGAAAAACAGTAAAGGCAGAAAATAGGTAAAAGATAAATCACACAGGAAGTTTTGCTTTTTTTTTTTTGTTATTATATTCATTGAGATCAAAGTCCTTGTTTCAGCTCTAATTAACAAAAGCTAATGCAGATTGGAGACCTTCTGGCACTGAGCAGAGCCTTGGAGGATACAGTTGAAATCTTCTGAAGATTTAAATAATTAATATGACACCTTGAGCTTTGGATGGGAAAATAAAAAATAAAAAAAAAGAAGAGGGGAAAAAAAAGAGCCCCATGTTCAAGTTTAAGAACAATGCCATTGCCAAGTTTGATACCATTTGTTCTGATGAAAATGAGCTGAGTAGACTGCACCGACTTCATTGTCTGGTACATTGGCAGTTCAGTGGATTGTTTCACCTTTTGTCATGCTAAGGGAGTCTTTTGTGCAGTACTTTGTTACCCCCAAGTCTGCCCCAGTTGAAGGAGGATAGAAAAAGGCAAATCTGCTTTAGGGACTTGGAGGATGGTCATTTAATGGTTTTTAATCCTCTTAATCCACGTAAGAATGGAGATCTCTGAGTGAAAATCCCATCCCAGAAGTCCTTATGATTCAAATGCCTGGCTCAGGAGACTGTCTTTTGAAAAAAAATACAGCAAAATATTCTCCACTACTGTGGCATTGTGGTTTATTTCTCTCTGGTTTTCTGAAGCTGTCTGATGCAATATAAGCAACATGAAACTGAAACCTACTTCAAACCCTGTGAAGTAGGAGAACAGAGAGTGCCCGGTGCCAGTCTGTGTGTTTGGGGTACTCTGGTGATTCAGCTTGATTTCATAAAAGTGATAAGGACCCTCTTTTCTGATTGTCTCAACTGTATGCAAATCTACCCTAGATTTTGGTGTGCACTAATGCCCTCCCGAGCTGTTTTCCACTCGAATATTTTCTAGGTAAATGAAATCCTATATTGAGGTTAGATATAGATTACTTCTAACTACTACATAACTACATACATAACTACTATGACATAATCATAGCTAACCCTTTCTTCTGAGCTCATTATTACTTCATAAGACCATGATTTCCCTTCCCTATCACCATAAAAATCTAAAATCAATATAATTCATTAGAGAAACCATTGAAGAAATGCTAAGAGGCAATTTTCATAAGTAAAAGTTAAGAAGCTCTGAAGACGAAATGGGCTTTTCTTGCTCTCAATCTACAGATTTGCCATTGGCCACAAGAAGTTGACTTTAAAATAATTTTTCAATTACATGCACAATGAGGCTTCTCATTAGTTCATGTATTTCATGACTCCATTTTTTTGAACTGGTTAAGAAAAGGGAAAAATACAACTTCCAACTTGTAAATTACTATATAACAGATACAGAAAAGAGTAAAAAAGACAAAATTTCTTTTAAAAATATGTATTTTAAAATTTCCCTCTACAGAACTTTAAGTTGAAAGAAAATTATTTTAGCAAAATTGCATTATTAAACAACTCAAAGCCTGTCTTAAAAAATTGCTGCTCACTAATGAAATGCTTTCTGTTCCAGTTAGTTCACTGACAGCCATTTCTGAGCATCTATTCCTACAGCCCTCCCATGTCTCTGAAACAACAGATACAACTCCAACAATGGCTTCCTAGGATTCTAATACAAGTATTCTGAAAATTCAGCCTGCATAAAACCACAATCTCTCTGAAGTAATTTCAGCTAGATGTTAATATCAAACTACTCTAGGTCTGCTTCAAGAAAAACTGGGCATTATTTTGCTTTCTTCTCTACAGAAAAAGGTAGACTAGTCATATTGTCTGTGGCATCCCATAAAAACTTTGGCTGTCCCTTTGATGAAATTTCTGTATTTCCATCTGAATCAGGTTAACATCTCATTTGAGATTAGAGGGAAAACAACTGCTATGTGCAGTTGCAGCCTGGAAAGCCAACTGCATCTGAGCTGCACCTAAAGAGACATGAGCAGGTCAGGGGAGGTGATTCTGCCCCTTGACTCCACTCTGCTGAGACCCCACCTGGAGTGCTTTGTCCAGCTCTGGGGCCCCCAACATGAGAAATATCTGGACCTGTTGAAACAAGTCAAGAGGAGAGCCACTAAGTTCATCACAGGGCTGGAGCACCTCTGCTAATAAAGCAGGCTGAGAGAGTTGGGGTCATTCAGCCTGGAAAAGAGAAGGCTCTGGGGGGACCTTATAGCAGCTCTACATTTTAAAGGGACCCTACAAGGAGAGGGATTTTTCACAAGGCCATGTAGTAATGGGACAAGAGGGAACAGGCTTAAGCTGAAGGAAAGTAGGTTTAGATTAGATATTAAGAAGAAATTATTTTCTCTGAGGGTGGTGAGATACTGCAACACGCTGCCTAGAGAACTTGTGGACTTCCCATCCCTGAAAGTGTTCAAGGCCAGGTTGGATGGGGGTCTGAGCAAGCTGGTCAGTGCAAGGTGTCCCTGCCTATGGCAGGGGGATTGGAACTGGATGATCTGTAAAGCCCCTTCCAACCCAAACCATTTTATGATTCTGTAATTCTGTGTTATAAGAGCATCATCAGTGTTGTATGCTTCCTCAATTTTCTACTATTTTACAGCTTCCATTGAAACCTCACCTTTGCTGGGCTGAGCCTCACGGGATGTGCTATCTTTCTTGGATCTCTCATGGTATTGCCTGGAGATGAAGGAGGCACAAAACAGCAGCCTGGCTCACGTTTCCTGGCTCACTGCATCACAATGAAATGGCTGCAAATGACAAATGTTGGATGAAGATGTGTGCATGAGAAAAAGGTGGGTGCTTGTATTCAGTGGTGGAAGGTTAGCTACAGGTAGCCTGTGATTCCCTGGTAGTAGCATAGCATAAGTCATACCAGGCTGACAGCAACAAAATTAAGGGCTGAACTCAAATGGCAAGATGGCTTTATCCTCTTTGGAAAATAGGGTATGTGGAAGTTGATTGAGACAGTTTTTTGTCATTATGGAAAGGAGTAATGAGTTGATAGTGAAATATTTTTAAGAGGAAACTGAGAATATAATGCAGACATGAGGGAACTCCAGCACTACTATTATGTGCAGGGTGCAATAAACATGTGGAATAAATTACTTGGAAAGGCTATTGAGAAAAATAATACGAATGGCAGACAAAGTCACCTAGCTTTTCTAGAGGGAGAGGGAGTTGTGGAATACGAAAGAAATACGTTAAGGAGGAGAGAGATGAGCTTCCAGCAGTCAGGTGTGCTGAGCTGAGAGAGACTTTCCTTGGTTATAAATCACTTTGTGTTTGCAAGAATGGATGGGCAGCACCGGCAGTGCCAGTCTGCACACTGTGAGGTGCCATGTACCCAAACTCCCTTGGGCACAGTATTTTCAGGACCAAAGCTGCTCTGGACACAATCTTCTGGCCAAACATTATGTCAAAAAATAGCTATGAAAAGTGACTCTTTACATATTTTTCAAACCCTTCATACATCAGCCAGTTATCCCCCAGGAAACTTGCTTTTGTCCCTCTGGCTTCTGCAGCTCCATCAGTGGGACAGGTCTGGGAACGCCCCCAGGAGAGACCACTCCGGGAGTCAAGAGCGCGCACATGTTTCACACAAAAAATCCCTACACTTGAGACAAAAATGGGCTATATCTCTGCCTGTGTCCTCTGTTCTCCTCCCACTGGTGATGGTAGTACTGTGGCAGGTGTTGGGGGGTGGAGGTTCAGCATAATCCCCCATGACCCATAGCTCTTGAATAGGCCATGTTTATTTCTGAAGTGAATGCTTTTCTTTTCTTTTGGACTCTGCAGTATTGAGGCCATCCTGCAGCATGGGCTGGTACCAATTTTTTGTTTATGGACTATAATCTCCCCACAATGAGTACTTACTTCAGTGTTAGAAAAGCACAATACGACAACAGTTGGTCAACAATCTGATTGAAAATTACCTGCTTTAAAAAAGTGTTTTCAAATCTATTCTGGAATATCTTGGAGTTTTCTTTTAATAATAACTCTTTTGGAAAGGAATTACTTTTGCTCTCTCTTTCTTCTATGAAAGCCTTCCTCCTGTTAAGGTGATGTAAATTAATAACAACCCCTCTTGGCCCCCAGGATGAGAACACAGTTTTTGCAGACTGCTTCTATTCTGCCTAGAAGCTGT
Organism: Peucedramus taeniatus; assembly: GCA_013400575.1. NCBI lineage: Eukaryota > Metazoa > Chordata > Aves > Passeriformes > Fringillidae > Peucedramus > Peucedramus taeniatus. The sequence goes on from WBNO01031294.1 coordinate 75,316, forward strand.
CATTTTTAATGTGACTTTCCAAATTTTTTTCAGCAATTCCCATTCCCTATGCACTATGTATTTCATCGAAATGCACACACTGTTCTTCAGACTATGTTATATATATTCAATCATGTGAATCATAAATTTCTTAGTTCTCATGAAGATTGCATGTTTGTCACTATTTCTAATTTCCATGTCCTTACCTGACAGGATTCTTTTGGAATGAACAAAATATAGCAACAGCAGAAACATGTTGAGAGAAGCTTATGTGGGAGGAGATAGGGACAATAAACAGATATCACACACAACACAATATAATGTACAAATAAGGATCTGACTCAAATCAGTTTAAAGGACAGAGAGCAGCCCCTTATTACCAAACTACAAAGGTTACAGTAACTCCTTTCCCCGAGGTAGCACTACTATCAAGGAAAAGACCCCTAGTAGTATTTTTATACCCTTTGCTTGAAACGTTTTTGAAGGAAAGCTCTGACTTCTAAAGAGTTCTGAAACTGTGTGGTGTCTCAAGATAGATCTTAAGGAAATTTGCCGCTATCAAAACTAGACTGCCTGGAATATGGCAAAGCCTATTAGGACCGCAATAACAACATTGATTTTAGGGATTTCCCCCTCCCTCCAAATACGCTGCACACTTTTTTGATGTATGAAGAGACTGAAGCTTCTTAAAAGATATTTTCAATGGGATAGTTCTGAAGACTTCAGATAAAATATTTCAACACAGTACCTGCAGGGACAGGAGAAATTGCTTCAGTTCATTTTGCCTTAGTTAGAGTCGTGTTAAATCAACTGCTCTTGGCGTTTGCAGGACTTTGTAGACATTCTTTCAAAAGTGTTTGAAAAGCTTCAAATAGATGAAGGTCTTCAAAAGGCAACTATCACATGGGATTGACATCAATAATGCTCCAAAGACTGTCCAAAAGGGCCAATACATTATATAAATGAAGCTTTATTACCTTTTTTTTTCATCTCAGATACTAAGCATGTCTTAGTTCCTTGACCTTTGTCTCTGTCTTTGTTACACGATCCATTTGCTGCTAAGAGGATACCCGATACATATCCTGATTACTAGGACACATGAGGGCCTGATTCTTCACAACCTTGAAGGAGATATAGCTATTTGTATGTGACTTTCATGTGCTGACAGTTTAGTCAGTAATTTGCAAAGTTTTTCCTCTGAGAACACCCAGTGCAATGTAAATCAGATGTAGTGACATCCGTTCCCTTCCATTGCCTTTCCTTTTGGTGATGTGTTACATGGCACAGTCCAATATAAGTTGAAAAGAGCAGTCTAAGAAGTCTAAGCAACTGCAACATAAGCTGCACTTATCAAGATAAGCAGAGGCAGGGATATTTCCAGCCCCATTCACACAGGCAGCTCCCATTATATTTTTGCAGATCAATTCATATAAATAAGGATTTAGTTACTGAAATAGACAAACAGCAAGGCATGAATGACATACCACTGGAAAGTTATACTTGTAATAGTATATATTCCTAGAGTTGAAACAAGAGGATGTATTTGCTTATCCATACTTTTGTGTGTGTAATTAAGCCCCACTTACTCTAACACAGGGAGGAGGCATCTTGCTGCATTACTGTCTGTTTGTAGTGGGAAAGTGCAAGATGCTTTCCTTCCCACTGGAGGTTGGAAGATCCAGTGCAGGTCCTTGTAAAAGATTGTACACCTGAATGCAGGATGAAAATTTGCTTTCCTATGGAAGTAGTCTTCATGTTTTTATAGGGAAGATGGTGACTGGATGTGTATCTTATGGTATGAAGAGCTCCTTTAGATAACCATTGCCTGACCCTGAAATTCACTCCTAGAGCCTGATCCAGTCACTTCTATGAAAAATCAGTTTAAAAAACACGGAGGAGCAATATAATCATAGGAGTGTCTCTAACAGAGATACCGCACCACAGTACTGTGGATTTTCCTGATAGATCAGTGTGCCAAACCCAGGTTTTCCACATCATTTTAACCTCGTTATGATGTGAGAGAAAGCTGTATAACTGAAATAAAGTGGTATCTATCCACCTGTAATAAATTTGGTCAGCAGTCTGGAAATTCTGTTCCTTGTGATAAACAATCCTCAAAGGGGCATATTCTCATAAATATGCAGCCCTTGCTGCACAACTTTAAAGAAAACTTTTTATTTCTCTTTGATCACAGACTTAGAGACATACTTATTCTTCTTAGTAGGAATCAGTAGATTAATGGCAGGAATGAGTGTGAATCACAGAGTTTCCCAAAAGTGCAGTAAAGAGCTTAGATACAATAATATCAGGAGTGGCCTTTAAAATGAGCTATAAGAGTAAGTTAAGATAAAAGATTCACACAAGATGATGCCCTTTCTCATTAATCCTTGTTGTATTTACAGACTGTTGCTATAGAGATGAGAGAAGCAAGGTATTTTCTTTCTCTGGGAAAACAAAGACATCTTCATATTTTCTTGTCAAATCTCTCTTGCATTTTGGGACTTTGAAGCAGCTTTGATGGAAGCGTTTTCAGAGGGAATAAGAGCAGAAGGCAGTCTCCCCATGATGAAAGTACCTGTTGGCAACCTCTAACCTAAGCATCTGGGAAAGTTTAAACTGAAGAAAAAGAGGCAGCAGGTATTGTTCATTTCTGTTCACTTGTTGATCCTTAGTATTTTCAGTTCATGTTGAAATTTTCGTATATAATCATAGAATGAGAGTCTAGTTCTTTCTTTGCACTCAAGAGCTTTTTACTCTTAATACAGCCTTTACTAAAACATTTTATTATTACTCAAGATGAGACTTTGGGATGAATCACTGGTCCTTTAACTTTTGAAGAATCACAGAAGAATTCAGGTTGGATATTGAAAGTATCTGCTCCAGACATTTGTCCAAAGCAAGGTCAGCTCTAAGGCCAGTCCAGGCTGCTCAAAGCTTTGTCTACTTGGGTTTTGAAAACCTCTGGGGATGGCATAGCTTTTTAGGGAAACTTGGTCTGCTGCCTGACTGTTATCATGGGGAAAAACTCCTTGGATACACCGTGGATATATCTGTTTTGTTACTACTTTCCCCATGATTTTTATCCTCTCCCCATGTGTCACTGTGAACCATTCAGTCCCTTCTTCTTGATGACCCTCTGTGTACACTGGTGGCCAGTGGTGTTATTAGGTATCTCAGCCCATCTCCTTGCAGAACAAGTGCTCCTGTCCCCAGCATGTCTCCCCTTGAGGCCACTTCAGTTTTATCATGTTTTTCCTCTGCTGGGAGGACCAAAACTGGATATGGTATGTAGATGTGGCCCCATGTCACTGTTCATACAACTCAGAGTGCTGTCAACCTTGTGTCTGCAAAGAAACACTGTGGCTCTGAGTTTGCTCACCACCAGGGTCCTTCAGTTCTTTTCAGCAGAGATGCTCCTCAGCATTTGTTCTTGACATATTTGTCAATGTGTGACTAGTTCTGTGCTCCCACAGTTTTTCTTTCCATCTTATGCTGAGCTGTCCTTCACCACATTGTGCAATGTCAGCAAACAGTCTTTTTCATACCTCAAGCCGACCGTCCATATTAATCCTTGTTTCTTCTTTCTCTTGAAGGTGAGCTACACATTTTTTGTGCTGTTTTAGGCTACAATGATTTCAAACAAAAGCCTTAATCTGAAATACCTTATGACAAGGCTTTTACTCATTTGAGTTTTGCACTTGATATAGTGTAACCATCTGACCCATCCACTGAATTTACTTCCAACAGTACAGGCATTTTTAAAAAGTGCTTTTTATTTGAGTCCCCTATTTCTGTACCTGGCTTGAGTTATTTATCCTCTATAGGCATATCACTGACCAAATCTTACTGTGATCTCCTCTCAGACCACCTGAGGGTAGAGTTATGCTCCACCAAAAATGGAGAGACTGTGAGCTCACTAGCACAGCAGAGTTTGCACGAGAGATAAAGTAATCTCAGACCGAGTTGCTCTGTCTTCCCATTTCTTCACTCCTTGAAGTACAGCATCAAAGATGGGAAAGAAGAAAGGTTACTCACCTGCCTTCCCAGGCTTGTACCTTTTGTACAATACCTGCCTGGAAATGCAGGGCAGGCAAAACACACTGCCTTTCTATTGCAGGAGCCACTGGCACCCGCAGCCTCCTGTACAAACGTGAAGGAAGACAGTGGTAACAATGCTTTGTGCTGCTCTATGGTGGGGACTGTGCTCACCCAAAAGACTGCCAGGTAAGTGCTTGTCATTGTTAGTGTGTCTGGCATAATGAGTCAATTGCATTTAGTATTTCTGAACGGAGAGTTGCTCTGGGTAAAAAGCCAATGGACTTCTCATGCTGAGAGTCCAGCAGGCTGCTGTAAATCAGGTTTCAGCTTTTCTTTCTTTATCAATTAATGTCTAAATGCTAGAGGAAAAGAGTGTTTAACAGAAAATATTAACATGTTCCTTAGTCACTTAGAAAATGTAAAAATATTTCTTCTTTTTACTGCTGGTAATCTTTACCACTCTCATGGCAGTTCTGCTTGTTCAGAGATTTTTAAACTGATGAGTTTACCTTCCTATCAGCCAGAAACCCTCTCTTCTTTTGTTAAAGTCTCATTCCTGGGAAATCGCTGCTTGCCAAGATGTACTTAGGAAAGAGTGTGCAATTCTGCCATTGCTCTGCATCTTGGATAAGGTCTTATTCTTTTTGCTCCTTCTAGACTTCCAAAGTCAAAGTTTTGATTGGCTCGCAAAAGACCGTTGGATTATCAACACAGAATTACTTCTGTTTCATCCATACATCAGAACTTTGCAACTTCTGAAAAACCAGGTCCCTGCTGAAAAATGTCTGGGATAAGAAGAGCTAAAGAAAACATAGAGGGCTTGGTGGTTCAGTCTTCAACAACAACAACAACAACAAAAAAAAAGCTATGAGGTGAAACAATAATCAAAGCTCTGCAATGTTTTACAAGAGAACAAGTCTCTCTCCCATACTCATGAATGTCAGTTGAAATGACCTTTTAAAAGTGTGGTAGTTCAGAGAAAAAAAGAAAAATGTATTCTTTTGGATTGAGAATGTCACCCAAATGTTAGTCAGAATCTTTGGATTTGAAAAATAATTGTTATCTTTGCCAGTTTGCTTCAAATGTTGAAGATGGGAAACTACTGCATTTTATAAGGCTTTGAGATTTGAAACAGAAGAAGAAAACAGAGTTAAGGAGTTTGCAATGGTCTGTGGTTTGATTGATCCCTTTTTCTCTATAGCATGCACTAATGACTGTAGTATTCCCATAAATTCTTCCTTTGACCTTTCTGTTAAAGTATGATGACAAAATGACAAGCGCATTTCGTATAGCTTTTGGACCAAGAACAGATTGTGTATTATCCCTTGAGAGCCTGGGCTAGCATTGTTCCAAATGTTTTTCTTTCATGTGGTAGCCTAAATACTTATTCTCCATCTCTTCAGGATCCATGTTAAATATTGGTCTAAAGGGTGGGTTTTTTGATTAATTTTATATTGCATGTATTTCCATTTTTGATTACATTGTCTATGGGTTCATGAATCTTTCTAAGTTAATTCTAAGTTTTATGAAGAAATCCCCTTGGGTAGATGGAGGAAAGGTCCATCTTGGATTTTGTGTGCAAAAGAAAAAAAAAAATTGATATTACTGCAATGGTTGATCTTATGTTTTATGCTAAAAGTTAGCTTAAAATCAATTTTAGTCATGTTCTTTCAAGGAAAAGATGCCTGTGATCTTACAGCTTCCACAAATCGTGGTGTGCCTGGTGGAAGCATGTGTGATGGAAATGAAGATGTACTAATAAATGATGGCGCTGTTGCAGTTGTAAATTGTTGTTGCAAACATGAGTTCTTATGCAAATTGAACTGTTGATGTTTTTCATGCTTGCAAGTTTTAAGAGGATTTAAGAGTGAGGTGCCAGAGAGAGGTCTTTTCTATGATTGCTGTTGTTATTAAATGTTCTCTTGAACATGTAATTTTTTAATGGACATTTCTGTTGATAATTGCATTCAGGTTTTCCTTGAAACAACGCCCTGAAATTCTGAGGTTCTTTCTGTCAGGGAAACATTCAGAATCATTAGTAAATGTATTTTCATTCTTTTTCAGATGAAATAAGATTGTGAAAAATAAAACCACAGGGTCTGCTTTAGGACAAACTCAGACTTAAAAAATTTTCTTTGTCTCCTTAAATGTGGTGTATCAAAAACTAGTCCAAGTCAGATTTCTGACATCAGATTTCTGGCCTCACTTCAAATACTATAAAGCTACAGGCTACATTGTTATTCTGGTTATGTGTTGACTCCAGGGGAGCTTCTCCACTCGCGGTATCTAATTGAACTTGCTCCACAGATCACTCTGTAATTGGTTCCTTTGGATGCTGTCTCTACTGAGAGTCCTGGAGACCTCTGAGCTTCATCCTGTGCAAGTACCACATGAGCACCCTGGCTTTGGCCAATGGCAGCTGATCCTGGCCATGGTGACCTTGTGGAGGACACCCAGGGACATGAGCCAGGAGAGAGCCAAGTGTCACAGCCTGCACCATTAAAGGAACATGATGTCAGGAGTTATTGTGGTGGATTCTGGGGTCTGTCCCTATAACTCTGGAGGTGTAAGTCAAAAACTTCCTGACCAGCAAGGACAATGTTAGGTGGGATGTGCTTGCCAGAAAAACTGTCATAGAAGTGCTTCTTACCCCAGATGTGTCTCTAAATAGCAAAGGTGATGGAAGCACTAAGGGAAAAGATGAAAATGGTGTCAGGGATCAGTGTGATTCCTACCAGGCTGTGAATGTCAAGGTGACCATCTGAGCTTCTCTGTCAAGGCCGCTGAAATATTTCACAGTTAGGAGGAAAAAATTAACTTAGTCAGTAAGTCTTGCATCTCAAAATTATGAACTCATTATTTAGGCTTATACCTGGCCTTTAGGGTTTTAGAATTGGCAGTTCATGCTCTTCTACCTATCATTTCTATTCTTCAAGAGGAAAACAAGGTTTTCTGATGTTTAGCTCTCCAATGTTTCTCAAGTTTGCATGAGCCAGTTATTTGGAATTGACATTGAAGGAAGCTGAAATGAAGAAACTCTTCTCTTGGCACATGCAGAAAAGGCTAGTCCTGCCTGGAGCAGGTTTACTGCTTCAAGAACAGCTGGGTTTTGGTGCTCAGACAGTGACTTCCTTAATTTCACCCACTTTACACTAAAACATCAGCGTGCACTTGTTTAAGGACAATTTTAATTAAATTTGTTTAAATATATTATATTTAGGGCTAAATATAAAGTTATATTTTCAGTCTTAAATGTAAACAGGTTGATTGAACCTGTTTTCAAGAAGAAACTGTTGGGTTTTTTTAATGCAATAGAAACAAAAGTGGGGTATTTCTTACATGTTTTTAAATCAATCCTGCTACCAAGAAGGAGATTAGTAGTGTGTACAAGGTGTGGTACTTTTACAGTGGGCCAGACAGTAAATTTGCCCCCAGTCAGCTGACCTTGAGAGTGGGACTGTTTCTTTCCCCTCTGAAGACAGAGGTACACTTCAAGTAAGCAAGGCCTGTGTTTGAGCATCAGGGAGTAAGTGCCTGGCTGACAGTGTACCTGGAGTGGTGCAAGGTTCCCAGGGATGCTTCTCTAGCTCTGAAAAAACCTAAAAACTCTTCTTCTCTAATTTTTTTAAGGATGCAAACATAGAATCATAGTATTGTTCAGGTTGGAAAAGACCTCTAAGATCTTTTTGAGTCCAACTGTTAATCCAGCACTGCCAAGTCCACCACTAAACCACATCCCTTAGTGTCACATCTGCATGGCTTTTGAATGTCTCCAGGGATGCTGACTCAACCACCTCTCTTGGCAGCCTGTTCCAATGCCAGAAAACCCTGCCATTAGTGTTCATTTGTAAAAATGGAAATTTCTGAACAATCTCTCCTGCCACAGAACTGACTATGTGTAGTTTTAAACATGTTTTGCCAAAGTTAACTTTGAGTCAGATGCTTTTATGGCAATGGAAGATGACTAGTTTTTACAAGGCAAATGGTCTGGGTGACCCTGAGATTGGCCCAGCACAGCAAGATTCCGTGAGGCAAAGCACTTGCCCGGTACAAGGAGGATTTGCTGTAGACCAGCACAGGGAAGATTAACAGATATGAAGGCAGATAAGAAAACAACAGGCTAAACCTGCTAAACAGCAGCTTTCTTTGGCTACAGGAAGAAAACCTAAGGAGCAGCCCTGGCCATGGAAGCTGCTGCTTACCAGCCCAAGGAGAGGACCCATAGCAATATTCCCACCATGTGGGTGACATCAGGTGACAACAGGATTGCTGCAGAAGCACAACAAAACAGAAATGAATGGTGGTGAAAAGTAGGCAGTGTCCCAGAAATGCCAGATAGCTGGTGTGGTGTTGGTGATATGAACATGTGCCCATGACCAGCACTAAAACAGGAGCAGCACAAAGTCCAGAGGCAGTTTCCTTACCCTCCAAGGATTTATTTGGCAAAAGGGCAGATGAATTTGGCAATTTGCCATCGTCAGCTCAAGCTCATTAAAGCCAGGGAAAGAGCTAAGAGATGAGCATGTCTGAGGTGCTGTGCCCTCATCTGTTATTGCATCTGGGGAGGCTTTGATTTCCAGGGAAAGAAAGAGAACCTGTGGCAACTCCATAGCATGTGCCAAGCCTCACAGGTCTGCCAGGGCCACCATGCCAGGCATCATGGACTCACCACTCTGGCTGTGGTAAGTCAGTAGGTGGTGGCACACAAATCAAGCCAATAAAAGTTGTTAGGAGAAAATATTCAGTAATTTGCATCAAACTGGGAGAGGTCTGCAGGGAGGAAGTATTTAGAGGAGGTGTGGAGCAATCAGTCTGTAGGTGCCTGGGTATGGTGCTAGCTGCAGTTGAAGTGCTGTTTTCTTATTAGGAAACTGGCTCAACTTTACAAGCTCAGAGCCTTTTCTGTAATTTCCCCAGTGTGCAGTACAGGACATAGCAATCACCTCAGTACCTTCCTCGTGTGAGTTGCTGCAAATGTCCCATTACGTTTCTCGTGTACTTTTCAGGGTAGTGCCAGTAATTTCTTCAGTCAGAACAGACCTTCCCTCTATTACAGTGAGATGAGGAGATTTCCTTTATGCATATTTTCTTTAGTCCAGTTTGGGGGGCACCCAGGCTTGAAATGAGGTAAAAGCTTTAATGAGTGCTAGAGCTGTCTGGCTGACTTTAAGAGGTTTGTAAAGCTTTAATCCTTCGGCTAGAGACTTAAGGAATACTTCTGTCATACTCTATAAGCTGTGAACTGAGGGAGCTTTGTTGAGTGGGGTAGGAGAAAAGACAACTGGAGCTCACATCACTCTGATCTTGCTTCACAAAACCAAGAAAACTAGGGCTGTTATGGCTGTGTGCCTGCTGGTTAATGGCTTACCTTTTCCAGGTGCTGGGGACTTTGGGGAATATGAAGCCTCTTACAGACCATTTACCCCAGTGATTCCACTGCTTACTTGTAGGTATAGTGTTGGTGGTGGTGAGAGCTATTGTAGTATTCATTAAAAGAAGTGTGCCCACTAGATTGCAGTGAATTTTGAAGCAACAAGTTGTCTAACACCTGTTCCTTTCAGATCTGTCTATTTGCAGAATAGCAGTACTTCTGTTCTTCCAGAAACCTTGGCCATACTGGTACAGGTTTTCTTTTCCTGTGTGTTTCTATACACATGCTGTGTGCTGCTCATGACCTGCTTTCTTTCTGGTTTAGCTCTGCTGCTGCCATTTCACTTCAAATCCTTTTTGGTGAACCTTGGGAAAGGAAGCTTGATGCAAGAGTGCCATAAAGCTGGGACCAACAATTGTGAATGCACAGAATAAGCAGGCTGGGAAAATGAGATGGAAAAAAACCACTTTCTTTTGATTTTGCACTGCAATCTTTTAGGACAGCTATATTAATAATAAGCCCCACATTAGAACTTGACAGGATTCTTTTAATTACACAGGATATACTTGAATCTGTACAATATTAAATCAAATATTCAAGACCTTTACAAATTTTCATGGTCCAGCCACCAAAAGGATGCATAGATCAATGGCAAAGGGCAAGTCAGTAAATTGCATGGGAGAGCAAACTTAGAAAGGCTGTTTAAAGAAAGAAAACAGTTACAGAAGGAGAAAATAACTTGTTATTAAAGAATGTAAAAACTTCTATTCCTGAAGTTTTGATTAGTTTACTTACAAGCATTGTGAAGAAGCAAAAGAAGAATGTACAGTAATTTATCAGTGAGGTTCACTATTCCACATGCAAGGGATTGCACTAAAAAAAAAAACATTGAAGAGGTAATGAAAGCATAAAACAAAAAGGGATTAAAGTTACATCACTGATAGATGAAGGAAGGTAAGGCAGCTCATTAAGTGAGGCAAACAAGCCCCGTCTAAATTCTGCCCTAATGTGGTTAAAATGCTTTTGAAGAGATCCCTCATTGTTGCTGATCTTTCTCTACAGCATAGTGTCTGGCTTCTCCTCAAGGAGCTGTGGTGGAGGCTGGATTTCCAACTCACAGGGGTTTTGAGTTAAGGAAAATAGTTTAAACTTGGTGCACATGAGAAAGTTTCAAAATCAGTCTGAAAAGATGGCAGAAATTATACTGAAGAAAAAGAGGGTTTGATTGCCTTCTTAAATGAAGTGAGGTGTTTGGTGTTTCCCTCATTTGATCAATATTTATTATATTTAACTCTTGTTTTCTCTATTACTTTATAATCAATAAAATGGAGGAGAAAAAAAGAGAAAAGAGAAAGGGAAACACGGAGAGAGGAAGAATAAAGTTACAAGTTACCCATTCAAACTCAATCTTGAGTACTTTGTAAAATGTAAAAATATAATGTGTTTCACCTAAAAATATTTTTCAAAATATTTTTCAGTTTTCCATTTTTTGTGGAAAAAATATTAGCTTTCATACAAGGTTGATTATCTTTCTGAGGAAGTGCATCTTTTCTTTCATCATTACCTTTGCAAAAATTGTACAAACAAATAATGTGTGGGAGTCTTTCTGAATACTTCTGCTTTATGAGTCACTGCTAATTATATCTTTGCAATAGAGAATGTAATCTGCTTTGCCCTCAGTTCCTGCAGAACTGTGACTTGTGTAATCTGCTTTCTGGAAGTTGCAAATTAATAATTAGTTTTGCAGAAAACAAAAGAACAAAACACAATGAGCCAAAAAACAATCTATGGCCCACAAAAAGATCCCAAGTCTGTTTTTGAGCAGCAGATCATCTGCTTGGGTTTTATGAGGCACATATCCATACTATTGGGAAATTGTGGTGGGTTCAGAAGTGATTGTGAAGATGGGGTATTCCCTCTCCACTTGCCCTGCTTCCCACCCAGCTAACAGCCTGATGGCTGTAGAGTCATGGTTGTGGATGATCTGAGGCCTGAGTTACAGGAAGCTCTATTGCTGGGCATGTACCTGCAGAGCACTCTGTGCTCCAAAAGGCACATTTCAGACATGGCCCAGCTCACCTTAACTAGCTGGCTGTATACCCTTCATGGTGTGATGCACAGGCAGCCCCTGGGCTGAGGATACAGGCAAACCAAGGGTGGGACAGGCACACATCTCTGATGGGATAGTCTGGGTGTTAATCCATGCTCTTCAATCCATGGCAATGGCTGGCTGAGGACCTGCAAAAGGAAGTGCTGCTCTGTGGAACTGGGGAAGTGCATGGACTTCAGTGACAATCAAATCTGAAGTGTAGTCTTTTCCTCTTTTCCCCATTTCTCAAGAATAAAGCATAGATGTAGAAGGGTGACTTATGTCCCAAGATGTACTGCTTTGCACTTTTTCATCTTCAGCCTTTGGTGTCACTGGGTTTGCTGTATTAGCCTACTGCTTTATTAGTGCTGTAAATGTTCTTTCCTGTTCCTCTGTTACATTCACACCCTTCTTCAGTGAAATAATTTCCTGATGTAAAGGTTTGATAACTGAAAAACCATCTTTCCTTTTTCTATTTTTTCTCTTTCCCTAGGATTGTTTCCTAAGTCCTAAGACTTGGTATTTTAAGAGTCTTTGGAGAATTGCACTTAGGATTTAATTGTAGAATCATAGAGATGTGAAATTGGATATGACTTCACTTCCTGCATTAGTCCCTTCAGTCCCAATGATAGTATTAATTGAGTTACACATCCATGATGTGCATCCTGAAGTCTGGTTGCAGTACCAGTAATTCAGACAAGGATCAAATAATATTTTTCTTCCAAGAAAGTATCATATAGATTTCCTACATATACTTTTGGAAAGATTGAAAATATATTAAACATGCAGCATATTTTTTTATTTTTTCATCCATCAATTTTATTCTTATTCAGTGTGAAAACTGTCAGGCTGATACTTAGATTAATCTTCCAGACCGCACACATCACCTGTAAATCACTCTGCTTCAATAGGGAAACCATTGGCTTGTGGAGCACTGGAGAGTGTTTTTTATGGGCCTTTTCCCTGGATGCAATAATCTGCCTGTCTCATCAGAGGCACACTGACATGCACTGATCAGGAAAGTGCTGCTGGGAGGCAGGGTGTGGATGGGAGCACTCACTGTCTCTGCTGACTGACGAGGGACAAGGTTTCACTTCCTGTTGCAATGTCTGATTATGTAAAAAAAGATCAAGCAAAAAGAAATGATAATTCATGAACCCCATGAAACTGGGAGAACCACAAGTTGATGACAAGCACAGAGTATTTGCAACTCTTTGCTTTCAAAGAATATTACAGAATGAATTAATTGATCTACATATTTTGAAAAGATACGACTGTAACCCATACAACTTTGATCCCCAAAGATTCATCAGTTTGTACAGGAAAAGCATCAGCCTGTTTAACTCATCCGTCACAAAAAAGGAGTTGTTCCCATGCTTTAACTTAATGTGTTTTCTTCTTTTAATTAATTTGAGAAACTATTCCACAGTGTCACTGCTTTCAACTAGTGCTCACTGAGAGTTTGTTTCTACATTATTAGAAAACATGTCACTCAAGTAGCCCATCTATAATTTTATTCTCAGTGTTTACAGCCTGTAGAGATTTGTATACCCTTTATATTCATGCTCCTGCAACTGCTTTCCAGCAAAATTCTCCAATTTCCATATTTGGCTCTGTCAATCCTCATCAAGGCCACTGATTCCCATGCTGTTTGTGCTATTTTTTTCTTTTGCAGGGCAAAGTGCTTTCTGTGGTCATCTTATGTGCTTGCTGTAGGATGTATTTGAGTACCAGATTTCATTTTTATTAAAAAACATCACTAATATAAACCAGTTGTTATTTATGTCCTTTTATTTAATGGTGGAGGTCTGTAGAGGGACCATCCTCACAAAATAACTAGGCAGCTTTCCAATCTAATTATTCAAGCCACATAGCAAAATCAGGACCTCAGTGCATTGTTGGAAGTGGGGACCATCTTTATGTCTTGGCATATCCTAGTAGTTCAGTGATGTATTTGACCCATCTGCTTTTATTCTACTGGTTTTGGATCAAGGGTTTGTGAACAATTGTTGAAAATCTTCAGAAATTTAGATTTCTATACTAGTAATATGTGAGGCCAAAACTAACTAGACAGAAAAAAAAATAGTACAGAATGTGAGAGATGTTGCATGAGCATGAGAACAAGAGTAGGTATTTGTTCCTATGCTGGCATTTAGAGCTCATGAGGAAAACCTGGGAAGGATGTCAGCAGAGGTGAGCTTGCCCACTGCTGCTAAGCCAGATGATGTTTGCCCTGGTGAGCACACGCTGAGAGAACACCTACATTTTGTTTGTTCCTGAGCTCCATTAGGTTCTGTGAGCCCCCAGCTGGTCCCCTCATGCATGGTGGGAATATCCAGCAATGGCAAGAGCGTTCTCCAGCCACACAGCTCTCTTCCTTTGGAAGGTTTTGGTTTTACCCAGAAAGATAAGAAAACTTTTCTGCTAATATTTTCTTTAGGTAATTATCTCAGTTCACATATTGTTGAAAAAGTTAAATAACCACAGCCCTGTCTCCCTGCCTGTGATGTGAAGACAAAGAACTCTTAAGGTTAAAAGCTGTTAAAAGCAGTGAAAAGGTCAGAGCAAAACTAACTCAGATACAATTGGGGTAGTGTTTTTTTTTTTTTCTGATTAGATAGACCCTACATCAAAGAGGCCTTTAAATTACTATTAGATCTCATTTACATATCCCCCTGACAGGGGAGTGAATGAATGAGAGGTGAAAGGAGGAGATGGAGAAGGACTTCAGTGAAAGGAAGGGGACAGAAAGAAGAGGATGAGTATGAACTCAGAGATGGGAAAGGGGAGCAGAAAAGCAGAAAGAAAATAGAGTGGTTTTGCCACAGTACACCTGTCCTTGTTGTATAGGTGAGAGAATTTTGCAGGGAAGAGTCACCTCCATGGACCAATTTGAGATATTACAACAAAGAGGTAGGCAAAAGCAGGCATCTCTGAATGCACAATGCTCCCCCACAAGGGGAACACGTGTTTTTCCTCAGGTCTGTGTGCAAGCTGGGTGCTCTCTGTGAATTGTCCAAATATCTACAACAAATTATCATGGAGCCTCTGGAGTCCAAAGAAGCATGTGGTTGTCATAAGAGTGGCTGGGATTTACATGGAGTTGTAGAAACACCTTAAGGGCTGGTATGAAGAAAATGCTTAACAGAAGCAAGAGAGGATCCTCACGCTGTTTGAGAAGGGAAGCAAGGTTTTTCATGAAACACATACTCAGCTAAAGAAAAATGGATTTAGATTACTCCTGATCTTAGTGTGAAGGATGTTTTGCTCAGTGAGATAGTTTTGGATGGTCATGATGAGCTGGAGATCTCACAACTGAGTTTATTGCTGAGCTCTGGGAGGACAGCTAATGAGACAAGACTAGAAGTCAGGTTTGGTCTGCAGGGGCTGGGCTCATACATCTGCACATTCACACACATGCACACAAATACAAAAAACAGTGGGACCCAGGGCTGAGGGTGATGCAAGAGCATGCAGAGGCTCCAGGGCTGGGGGTGAAGTTCAGCTGAGAGGGATTTGCTGGGGCAGGGTGTGTGCTTGGAGCATACACGCTGCCATCATGAATATTTATTGAATCAACCCCCTCATACCTAGGCGTGCTGGCAATCATCCTCTCTAGATCCACAATTTACACCCTCCTGCCATTGACTGAACGTGAGCTGAGACCCCATTTGGCAAATTTCTTTTGAAATTTTGATTTATATGCTCCTAAAAAAATCTTTATTACACTTCTCCCTTCTAGACAATTTACTTTGTTCAATATGTTTGGTTGTTGGGTTGAGTTTTTTTTTAAGTTTAATTCCTACTTTCCATTTTTCAGTATTTATTATTCCACATTCCCATGGGGCTATGACTGGCAGGTGGGTCACAATATACATAACTGATAGGCCCATCTGTCTTCTTTCGCTGCATGCTGCCCCCCCTCTTTGTCTTTCTTTCTTTCTTTCTCTCTCTCTTTCTCTCTTTCTTACTTTCTCTTTCTCCCTTTATTACTTTCTCCCTTTCTTTCTTTTTTTCTTTCTCTATTTCTCTTACTTTTTCTCTTTCTTTCTTTTTTATTTCTTTCTTTCTCTTTCTTTCTTTCTTTCTTTCTTTCTTTCTTTCTTTCTTTCTTTCTTTCTCTCTCTCTCTCTCTCTCTCTCTCTCTTTCTTTTTCTTCCTTTTTATTTCTCCCTCTCTCTTTCTTTCTTTGCATGTGTCATAAACAGCCAATTGTAGGCACAGGCAATGGAGGACAGACAGGTAGCACCAGCCTGAGAGAAGGCTATCAGTAAATGAAGGGGGTTTAGTTACTTCACAGTAGGTTATGAAAGCAGATAATTTTATAATGGCTTACATTATTTCTCCTCAATATTTACAATTTTTATCTTCTATGACACACGGATTCAAACAGAAATAGAAGTGTGCTTTTGAGAAAAATGAGATAAATATCTTCATTTTCAGTTCCTTTTGTTGTCTTTCATCTTGGCTCTATATCCTCCAGCACAAGAGCTCCTGCTTTCCTTAGGCTCCCTAGTACCTAAGGATTCCAGTGCTGGGGAAAAAAAATAAATGCTAATACACTCTGAAAAAGCAATCAGCCTCTGAAAAACAGTCCACCTGGCCTCTAATCTCAGTAATGCTTCCCACCTGAGATTTAGGGAACTTTCAGCTTGGTTATGTGCCTGGATTTTAATTTTAGTAAAGGAAAAGTGAAAGTTCAAAGCCCTGCAGGAGCTGCTGCTTGTGGTGGAATGCAGGTGAGAGCTCGCAGGGACCGGGGCCAGCCGGGTACCAAGGGCCTGATCCTGCAGCCCACCAGGCATGTGGGGTGCCCTGTGTGACACCACAGCCCAGGTGTGTGACAGGGAAACACAGCAAACTGCTCCTGTCCTGCCAGGTCAGATGCTTGTGAGGGGTGCAGTGGCGAGGTGATGTGGAAATCTGTGGTTCCCTGCATAGGTACAAGAAACCAAGGGAGGGCAGGCAGCACGGTTGGGTGGGAATCTGGCCTCTGACACTCTGAACCTCTATCCAGCACTCTGTGAAGGTGCTGAATCAATGGGATGATGCTCAAATCCTGCTAGGAGCAGCACTTACCATCTGTAGTTGAATGGCAGAGGGCCATTTCTCAGACTCTTCTTTTTTCTCTGTATATTTTGCTTTGTGGCACTTTCCACCCACTTTTTCTTACCTTGCTGTTCATTTTAACATTGTTTATTGCTGTTTTACTCAGCAGCACCCAAAAACTGAGAATGGAGTCATCCCACATTTTTTCAGCTCATACTTTAAAAAAAATAGGCAACAAAAAATCCAGCGGCCCGTCTTTAACCTTTGGTAACCCTGACATTCTTTGCACTAAAGTGTCTGATATTAAAGCAGATTGCTTTCATGCCTACATAAGTAATATCATATGCTTCACATCAGCCTATGCTCAGGCTAGCTGAATTCCCACTGTATTATTGCCTGTGAATGTACACTCCATGCATACTAAGAATGGAACCAGCTTGCCTTTCGACTCTTTGAAAAGGAGTTTTATTGGTTTGTTGGATAACTATGGCAGAGGAATATAGTTTAATGAATGATGGTAATGCTTGTGTCTATCAGTGCTTGGCAAGTTGCACCAGAGAGGTAGAGCTGAGAAGAGAAACAGCCTTAAAAGCCTGCTAGAATTACTGAAGAAATGGTGTCCTCCCTCCCCCCACAGCTGTTAACCAAGATCATGCCTGATCTTGGTGTAGTTAAAGAAGCACTTAAGAGGACTTCCATATTTTTTTTAAGCAATGTGTTTGGACCTTTATATTTTTTTCTGTTGGGTTTTTTCTTTTCCCTTTAGATAGTAGGTGTTAAAAGGAAATCCATCAGAAAGAACTTTAAGCCAGTATGATTTACTGGTATTGTCAGGTGGTCCATATCTGTGAGAGAATTCTTTTTAGGCCTGCCAGTGTTGCCCCTCAGCTCTTCATCTTGCTGCAAACACTTCTCCTTGAGATCTATCTCTATTTCTGACTTGCTTTTATACACAATTTCCAGTGTTAGAGTGTGCTCTGTTTTATGGGGGACACAGCCCATAAAGTACAGATTTCTGTAATGTGAAGCAATAGTCTTGTACATAAACACAGAACTTGGCCCTATGCTGTTGTGGGATTCTCTGTCTTCTAAAAGCCTGGGCATGCTCATTATAATCTTGCAACCCACCTTCTGGGGAACTTCAAGATGGTTTAGTTTTTGTCCCAGCATCCAAACACATGTGATTTTTTCACATTAGAGGTTCACTGGCAAGTAAAATGACTTCCTCTCCCCTCTGTGAGCACATCACACCACATGTGTGTAAGATATTGTGTGAAAAATGCCTCACTTTAGACCTTCTTTTTGTATACAGGCCTTGGATTAAATTCTGTAGTTCACTACTAATTTACTAATTTAGCAGGCTTCATCTGGGCTATCTGCATATATATATATATATATGTGTGTGTGTGTGTGTGTGTGTGTGTGTGTGTGATATACATAAATCTTGGCAAAAAATTTTTGCTGCCACAGATACAAGTTCCCTTGTTGGAACAAGGGAGGTGTAAGGTTGGACCAAATGTTCACCTAGGTCCTCTCTTGGGCAGCAGACAGTGACAGAGTTTTTGGAAAAAGATGGAGAAGTAGGGAAACCATGGAACAATGATTTTCCTCACATTTTTCCGAGGTTCCAGCAATATGTGGCTCTTGGGCTTCTTTGACAAAGGTCATCTCAGTCTGTAGCTACCAGTGGATTTATAATCCATAAATTATCAAATATTTTTTAACCCTTTCATAGTGTTGAGCCTACTTTGTTATCACAGTCACTATGTAGGGGAAAAAAAATAATCATTGAAGAATCGAATATTACTGCAGAATCCCAGAGTCTAGCCTTGGGTCACTCAGCATATGGATGAACTGACCACAATAGAATGCATCCAACTCTTGATTTTGAGTGTAAACCACAGGCAAAAGGCCTGTAATATCAGCTCAAGTATGTGTCTTATGCATTTCCTTGCCTTCTTTTCATCAGAGTGTCGCAGATGCAGTACTAGAGGTAGAATATTAGCTTTGTTTGATAAATTTCAGGTCCAATGTTTGTTGCAGTGGCTTTTTAAGAATTGATAGACATTGGTGAGGGAGGGGGAAGAGATGGTAGATGAATAAGCCATGAGCTTGCTTTCTGTTATTGAAAAAGAGGCAAGTGCAATTTTTTTTGTTTCCTTTACATGAGTCAAATCCTAGCTGCTCTTCATTCTGTGCTGAAGTTCCTATTGTGTAAGTAATCATATGGGCATATTTAAGTACTGGGCTTTTTTGAGTTAAATCCCATTCAGACTGTTATAACTGTGTTTAATCTTTGAAAGATGGGTGGGGGGGGGAATCTGGTCTTCAAAAAAGAATCCTTTTTATATTGAAAACTATAGGATTCTTATCTTTGATCTAAGTAAGCACAACTGTACCATGTCAGCAGCATATTAGTGCCAACGCATGTGTGTTGTACTTTTTAAATGCTGTTTCAACATGTGTCATTGGATCTATGTTCCTACAGGCTCACAACAACCTGCACCCTGGTAACTACATGTTGATTGAAGCACCCTTATGAAAAAAATATATAAATGTTTGTGGTTAAGGTGATAACCCTTTTGTTTTCTCTGTAATCCATCACAGAGCTTGTCAGCCCTGACAGCTCGAGTGGATTTTTTTGAACACCTCTTTATCTGACAGCTTCATGCATCATAAAGCAGCAAATAGAATTAGATCAAAGTCTAAGAGTCACTGTAGGCTTCGTAAGGTATGCAATCCTGTTTGTATCTTTATCCAGGCTCTGACAGTTCATTTTAACTGGCAACAGGGGGAAGGAAGGAGAAGGAGGAAAGTTTCTTTCTCTTTTAAGAAGGTACAGTAGTGCTGCATTTTTAAACATACACGGCTTTCACATATCATTTCCCCTTGACATCTGTGATTCCCTGTGTACTGTAGCATACTACATATAATTTTCAGAATGCTCAACAACAGCAGTCATATTCTCAAAGCAAAGGCTTAACCAGTGTATGAGGCCATGTACCCAAATACTTTAATAATCCTGACTTTTGTTTAATATCAATGTCAAAGATTGACAGATCTCACTTTAAACAATGGAATATTGTCCATCTAGTTCATGCCAGGTTCTGTGAATTACTGTGATGATAACAGGTTTACCAAGTGTCCACTCTAAACTCCTAGGATATAACCAGTATTTGCTTATTAAATAAACAACAAAATGGGGAGAGGAGAGGAGAGGAGAGGAGAGGAGAGGAGAGACATAAAAGCAAAGCCTGCTTTGGTAAAAATCTTAAGGGAACACACCAAAACTGTGATTTGAGAAAAAATGAGTGTCTAAAGTTACGTTATTTGGTCTTTGTTGGTGTATCTTGTTTTTCAAAACTGTTGATAAATAATATAGGCAAAACCAAGGATTTATAGCAGAGTTTTTAGAGAAGCCATAATACTTGGAAGTCTGTGGTGGAAAAGAGTGGATCGGTTTTTTTGCCTTTTTAGTCAAAAGTATGTGATGCATAAGTAAGAAATTAGGTAGCCTCCTTTTTTTCCATCTGAGACGTGGACCTGAATGCTCTTTCTTTCTTTCATCATACCATTTTCTGAAATGCCACATTAACATGGAAATTGTGGGCTGTATTTTTTTGATGGAACATGGAAACAATCTCCAAACACAATAGTCCCATGAAGGGGAGAAGCAAGACCAGGCAGATGCTACCTTTGTCACAGCACAGAAAGACATGCCAGGTTTGTAATACAAGATCCTGTGCCGAAGCTGCTCTGAGGGTGCTTTTTAGGGAGGAAAGGATCAGAAGGGGGAGATGCTGCTCCCCCTGCCTCTTTCCCCTTTGAAGACAATAACTTTCAGAGAGGGTGTTCATGCTGCCTCAGAAGCTGCCATCCTCCTGCCTCTGCTCCTCCATGTCATCTGTGTGCAGGAGGTGCTGCAGAAGTTCAGGGAAAGTGCTTGTGGGGGCTCCTTCCTCTGACTTCTGCAACAGCCATGCAGCCAGAGTAGAGCAGGGCTGGGGGAAGTGAGGACAAGTACAGCACTAGGGAACCATGTTTCCACCTTTCCCACAGTGCAGCAGCACAGCTGGATACAAATGTAGACCAATCTTCTGGGTCCCTTCCTACTCAGAATATTTTATGATCATATGATCAGCCAGCATTCTCTCCTCCCAGCAAGCTGCACCATCTCAGTGTATTTCAGTGCAGCCCAGCAAGCTCTATCAGATGTCTCAGTGCTCTGTCCCTTGTGCACTCAAGCCCTTCCTTCTGGCAAGACCTGAAAGAAAACTTTGGGTCACCACCTGGCCTTACCAAAACAAGTATTGCCATATGATTTCACCAAGGAGGACTGACCTTTTGTCAGTCTGTTTTTCTGTCAGCTGCTCCTTCCTAAAATTGTTTTAGCAATTCTAGAAGTCAAACTCTGGAAAAGTAGCAAAGACTCTTTCAAAGAAGAGCAGGAGGTTGCTGACTTCCCTGAACTAGAAAGAGTCCATGCATTGAACAAAATGTCCTCAGGGCTCCTACACTTCCACATTTGTCTGGTATTGGAGCAGCGGTTTCCATCGATGGTTAGAGGCCAACAAAGCTTCACTCATTGACCAGCCCCAGACTGGTGTAAGCAGGAAATATTTCTTTTGAGAACCCATAACCATTTTTGCTGTATTGTGGGAGACAATGGGAAACTAGTGTCCCAGAATCTCTGTGCACAAAGGGCACCTTGCAGCTTTTCTGTGTACAGTGCCTACACTTCTTAGACCTCAGACAGGAGAGACCATTCATTTAAATGAGCCTCGTGTAGGTGCCTGAGTCCTCCTGGTGCTGTCCTGTGGGGAAGCAGCATAGGACAGATATTGGATGGCAGCAGGAACTTCTGAGGTGGTTCCTGACCAGGGGGCATAGAATTTGACTCTCTGCAATGCCTAACTGATCACTAAAAACCTCAAAATATTGGCAAAATTTTCTCCTGCTTGTCCAGCAGAACTTCACCTAATCTGACATCTGCATCTTTAATTACTCTACATGAATTTAAAGTCTACCTCAAACAGTTGAGGGCATTACAGCATTACAGCTACTGCCACAGTGGAAAGCCACAGACATCATCTCCTCGAGGATTTTTCATGACAGTCACTGTTGGGGTGCAACCATTAGAGGTGACTTCACTGAGATGATGAGGCCAGCAGGAATGAGTGGCCACTTAGATCCACTGCACCTAGCATCAGGCCCCAGTGTCTCTCCTGCTTCAATGACCATGAGCAAATTGTCTGAAAACTCTTGTCACTGGTGTGTTGTACCTCCCTGCCTCAACCCAACCAAGCCAGCTGATATTCACCCACAAACCAAGGAGCAAGGTGGATTTGCTTTTCTTGACCATAGTGAACAGTCATGATTGAACTGTGGCTTTAATCATAAGCAACAACTGCTAATGGACTTTGTCAGTACTGACTGATTTTTCCAAAAGTTCATAATTCCCTGAGTTTACACTGAAAAATTTTAAGCCTGTGTGTAGGCTGGGAAACTTGAAGCTCTTCACATCTTACTTTAAAAGGCCCTCAGGAACATTAGAAATGCTAAGGGGGGTTTTCTTAACTGTTTCTGGCTCTTTTAATTAATATTAACCCAAGTTAATTAACAGATTTGCCTTTGCCTTACAAAAATGACTTTAAACTCATAGGGTAGGCACTGTGGCCATGGGAAGGATGCCCTCAGTGTTAACAAGACATGACCAATAGCACCTCCAGCCTGTGCATATGAAAGTCCTTCAAAAATCAATATTTCCAGTCCTATAGAATACTTACACTTTCATCTTAGTAAGTAGGTCCCAGTGGAAATATTTGGGAATAGTGGGGAAAAAATGAAGATAAATACTCTTTCTATACAGTTTCAAACATTACTTTTCTTGTGCTCAGTGTGTTAAAATATAAGCCTTTCCATGGGTCTTCTACCTCCTGCAAAATCTCTTTTAACTTTTATTTGTTATTTAAAAAGCCACAGGGTATATTCTCTTCTTAATACATAGGGATTTACGTGTGAAACTCCCTGTGCATCGAGGTGATAATATACCCCTTAATTGGAAGCTGTTTAATGCTCTCGATTTAACATTTTAATAGAAAAGTTACAAGCAGTCTGGCTGTGAGTGCAGCACTATTAAAATTCCCAGCCAGGACAGTAGTGTTTTTTTCTTTAAGTGGCTTTTTATTTGCTAAAATTCGTTGCAGCTTTCATTGCAAGTTGGGGTACTTTTAAGCTTCACTCTACACTATGGAAAAGAAAATGGAGACATTTAAAGCAATCCTAAGTTTCAAATAAAAGTAGAACTTAAAAATATCTTTGACGCGTGTCCCTCTATAGGCTGTGTTTTCTTGGTTCACTCAGCACTGAGGAAACTTTATTGAGTGTCTTATTGAGCAGACACAGTAGGAGGAACGTTACCCTCTGAGATCTCCAGGACCACTTATGGGCCTGGAGTTTATTTACTTTCATGTTTTCATATGAGAACAGAGACGACATGGGATCTCTGAAGCTTGGATCTTACAGCCAGTATGCTGCACAAAGCAAGTGATACAGAAATGGGCTCTGAAGCTCAGCCCTGTGACTAGTGTGTGGTTCACAATGTTGCAGGCTTTTTTTTTTTTTTTTTNTTTTTTGTAACACCACTGGGAGGTGGGAGAATACCTTCAGTGTCATGTTAGAAGCGTAGAAAGATATAGGGCCATATCCATAAAAGGATTAAAAGATTCAGGTATAACTTGTAGCATCTGAATTCTGCCCTAAAGCCACAGAATGCAATTCTGATCTCTCCTTTCTCTTCCAGTCTCTAGAAATGCCCCATGACCTCAGGTATCCATGTTTTTACAACAAACTTCGTGAGGTGCTAAAGCTTTCTTTTGCCAATGCCCTCAATCCTCTGAGCAGCTATGCACAAGGCTCCCATCTAAGTCCAATTTGCTTTGTTACAAGGATATATCTGTAGCTGTGAATCTTATGATATGTTCTGTGGAAACCCTAGGGGTATTCTGGCATCAAAACATCAGTCTACTCAAGCAGGTTAGTGATACAGACAAGCAGGAGTAAATTTTCAGTGGCTAAATAAAGGCTGAGTGTATTCCCTATGGGTAAATGATGTCTGAGTTTGTTGCTTTATCTGTTTTAATTTGATATATGTGAAACTTTCAGCAAACAAGTCTGTGTGTATGCATGAAAATGTAGTTTGTATTCGTATATTCCTGAATTAGACTTCTTTTCCATGCCTTTTCCCTTCTCACATGTTTTGCACTACAGAGAGATGTGTGGGTAAAACAGAATTTACTCTGCTGAACTTGTACTTCTTTAAGGAAAAATCATGCCTATTTTTCTGTCAGCTCATAAATCCTTAGCTGCAGGAGGGAAGCCCACTGATGTTGGGGAGGAGAGTTTCTGTACAGGAGCAGAATATCTTTACTGCAGGAGGGTGGATGTGAAGGGGGAGAAACAACTGACCTAGGTCATGTACCTGCCCTGGGCACAGCTCTTTCCTTCCTGGGGCCAACACAGGTTTCTGCAGAGCAGCTCTGCCAGGGTGTGGTACTACTCAGGGTATATAGGTGGTATCTGCATGGATAGACTGGGCTACACACCTGCTGCAAATTTAGGCATCCATTCTCTTATGGGGCTGGGAACGAGTTCAGACTGGCTTTCTAAAGCTGTATTTTAATCGATTTACACTTATTAGCCCATCAGAGAGGGCTCATGAGAGGGAAAAACTACTTATATCAATATATTAATGTAATTGAATGTATCATCACATCATGCCAGATTGTGGTAGAATTTCTGGGCAGATTTCAGCTTGGTGCACAAAGTTCCAGGAGTGTTGATAACCTGCTTGAAAGGATGACTTGTCCCCACCACCATTCACTCCTTGTCTTCTTGCTGAGAAACCAACCAGAAAGAAGCTGAAGTCAGACTTACTTGTTAGTGTGCTTTTGTGATGTGGCCACTGGGAATGGCACTTAGGCAGCTACTCACTTTACAAAGGTTTTAATAGCCTTTAGATGGTATCAACTTTTTAGTTGTTCCTCATCTGTGCTGGAACTGAACCAGCATCCTGTTGGCTGAAATATTTTGTATCCCCATTAAAAAATATTTTACTGGCCTTCTCTACTTAAAATACATCAAACAATTTCCGTTTCTGTTTGGTTTTCTGCTCCAAAATGGGAACTAAAAGTGGTCCTGTTAGAGTGTAGCTTAAACTGAAAAGTACAGAGAGACAAAGCCATGGGTTGTTGAAGGCCTTCCAGAGGCAGGATGGAGAGAGCAATGCACAGCAAGAGCTCAAAGCCTGAAAAACAGAAACACCTAGAGAGGCTTAAGTCCTTCCACTCTACCGCATAGCTGAAAAGTCTCATTATCGTTTGTGGAGAAAGAAAACCTTTCTCTTTTCTTCCCTCCCTTCACTCTACACTTACAGCAAGAGTCACAGAGCTATTATCTAAATGAGGGGATCACAGAAATGTGCATTTTTGGTGAGAATTTAATGCTGAGTGTGGCATTCCTGAAAAGGTCACTGCTGGCCGTTTAGTTAGGAAATTTGAACAATGAAAAGCTGTGCAAAAATTAGGTTTTCACATATATTAACTCCATGCTATTTCTCCCAATCCTTTTTAAAAAGAAAGATATGGTCTCAGAGGAAATAGATTTTTCTACAACATACAGTATATATTGTCTTTCAGTACAGCTTCCGACTAAAATTTATCTCTTGCTAAATGCAGACTAAATGAATAGTGTAGAACTAATACATTTTGTGCCAAGAAAATAAATGGGCACAGTGCTAGACGCTTAAGAGTGTCACTAATTATTCACGTGATTTGTGGCATCCTTTCTTAACAAAGGTATGGGGGCTATAACTGGGAAAATCACATTTCTCTCTTGGAAAACATGCAGTGAGGAACTCAGCGGGCTCACAAACAGGCCCAACCCTCTTAATTTCAGGATACCCAGAACACTATCCCAGCTCCCAAAAATACTCTAGTACTTCCAGTGTTTGTGCGCTGAGGACAAACCGGAAGGCTTGGGCGTTCCTGTATGGGAATCGCTTTTTTTTTTTTTTTTTTTTTTGCGTGTGTGTGTGTACTTTGCAAACCAGAATTGTGTCAAGCCAATCCTACTTTTAGCTTCCATACCATGAATGTAAAGGCGTACCCAGAAGAGTTTTTTTAGCGGGCAGCAAATGTTTTCCAACCACACAGCTCTGAGTTGGGCACGGTATGTCTGCAGGGCCTAAGAAGCGCAAATGGACGTGCAGGGGTTGCCATGGTTTTGCAAAGAAACGAGGCCTTTCTCTTGCTTTTCCCCTGCGCTTGCTCTTTCTTTTTGGTTCTTCTTGGGCAGCATTTAAATAAACAAAGGAGAGGGAAGAAACGACAGGTGGTATAGATGTTGTGGAAATGTGTCATGTTGGTGGCGAGAAGTATTTTTTTTCACTTCCAGAAGTTACTGGAGAGTGTGAGATTACCACATGAGGTTCAGTGATATAAAAGTGGAAAACTTTGTGCCTATGTGGCCTCTCTTAAAGGAGAAACAGCTTTTCATATACGCAGACACACTGGGGGACAGTCACTGGAAATGACCACAGAAACAAAAAATTAAACATCGTAAATAAAATGTCACCTTGTTTAGCCCTGAGGTAACACTTTCATTTTCTAGGCAGATTATAATTTTAGTTTGGTTTTATGAGAGGCCTTGATGAACATACCAAGTTTTGTCATTGTTAGTGTTTCCATTTTTTTTTAAAGAAAAAACTGTCCTGGATAGCCTATATTTTAGAATTGTTTGTCTCTTGAGGCAGTTATTTTATTTTTGTGATAGCTTGTAGATTTCTTCCATGTACTGTTACCAGCATCGTCTCCAAAATTAAAGTCTAGGTGGCCAAAACTAGCTGAGTGATAGCAGCCTAGGATATTTTTGCCCTTTCTCCTAAGTGTGTCTGGACAGCGTGAATTCATATTTTTTTAAGGGGGGAGCAGTATTCTTCACTTTTTCTGTATTCCCACTGAAAGTACAGGAAGTCAGCAGCTACTGTCAAAAGAAACCAGAATTAGTAGGAGTACAGTTATGCTTTTGTCTTTTATTAGACAAAAAAATATGTTTGGCACCAACATAATCAAATGGAGTGTGTTCATTTCTGTAAAGCATTTAAAATGTATTACCAGAAAAATAACTGATGTCTGTGGAAATGCAACACACATTTAGATATTTGAGTGAAAACGTACTGAAAGACAAAGAAGAAACTCCACCATTAAAGCCAGCCTACTCAGCAAAGACCTTCAGAGGGTTCCTAAACGGGAGCCAGAGAATAGCGGCTCAAGTGGTGAGGGGGATCCAAATTGAGTCCCAAAGGGATATGAGCACAGAAGGAGTAAGGAGGCTGAATATTGTTATGTCAAAGATCCTAAAAATGATTCACATTTTGCAAACTCTTGGGGAAAAGTCCAAGTTAGATTGAAAATGCTTAAATGAGCAGTGGTAAGATTAATTTGGACTCAGAGTCACCAATTAAAAAACCTCTCTCTTGTTAAACACCAACCTCTTAATTAGACAATCTTGCCTTTTTGTTTTCTAGCATCAACAAAATGGATACATTAGTGCCATATGAAGCTGCCTTAGGAGGATTAGCTAAAGGAAACTACATATTAAACTTCACCTTTTAATTAACTTTTAATGAATTGCTCTCACAACAGAAAGCAGTCACAGAGGGACTCCAAGATTCAGGATTTACCTAAGGTTTATAACGGATTTTGGGGAAAAAAGCCCAACCCACCAGTTTCTTTGCTATACATCTATTTCAGCTTCACTCATAGCTTGGGCAGTGGAGTCGTTGTTGGATATTTAAAAAGGAAGAAAAGCTTTAAAAAGTTAGATGTGTAACTAATTATATAAATATGCCATCTTTGTTTTTGTCAGTTTCGGTTACTGGGAAGCATATTTTCCTTATTTAGTGTTGCCTTTGTGCAGTTATAATAAGCCAAAAGGAAAAAAAAAAAAAGAAGGAGAAGCAGTGAGGGAGGGAGAGAGGGAGGGAGCAAAGAGATCGCGGACACTGGCGGGATGCTCTGGCTGCCGGCAGCCTGGCTGGGCCATCCCCACAGCAATGGCATTCCCTGATCACAGCCATCAGGTAGAGGTGAGGATCTCTAGCCATGTGAGTAATCACTCTTGGCATCTGCTGTCAGGAAGACAACATTGGTACTGAGATCATTAGGAATGAAACATCAAATGCTAGAAAACAAATGACACTTAATCTCCAATGAAAGCAAACATCGGGAAAACATGGCTTTCATGGTTTTGGGTACCTGATGTGCTCGGAACTGGCAGAATTTTTCCTGATTCCCTGTCCCTCAGACCCATGGTGGTCTGTAGCTGATGTAAAAGGCAGCAAATCTCTCCTGCTGTGTAAGGAGCAAGCAGGCGGCAAGACTGAATTTGTCACAGTTCCATGTGCATCCAGCTTTTCTTGAAATCAGAGGCAGACCTAGACACACACTGGATTTGGGCCGCTGCTTTTAATTTAAGGCATCTTGGCAGTAGGATGCAGGATGGGAATAAATCCCCTCCATCCCATGGACTGCACATATGACACCACATCCTGGGGCTCCAGGGGCCCAGGGCCATCCTCTTGTCACCTGCACCCCACATCTCTGGAAAGAGGGAGTTTGCAGCTGGGCAGCATGGAACCACACCCCCACAATGAGAACTGGTTCAGTGCAGTCAGATCAGAAGCAAACAAACTCAGAGGAAACGGTGGTGTTCCTGAAAACCCACCCGGTTCCAGGGGACCCTGCCCTTGCTGTTTGCCTGCCCTCCTCTAGTTGCTTTCTGTAAACATTTGCTCGCACACATTTTTGTCAGCACAATAGCCTTTCTTACAGTGAACTTCCGCATGAGCAGCCAAGACAAAGGCATCTGCGAGCAAACTGAAATATTAATTGTTGCCTTTTGCTTGGCTGAGTGTTCGCCTTCCAACATTTGTCTTTGTGACACTCAGGGACTGCCCAGAGCTGTGGGATGTCCTTTTACAGCCCGCCCCAGGCTGGGCGATGCCCACCAGTGGGACCTCCTTCCCAGCCACTTGGCCGCCGCCTTGGCAGCAGCCCCCAAGCTGACGAATTTTGGGGTCCCTTGGCAAGCCTGCACGCATGGCTTTAGGCTGGCTGCTGTGCTTGGCAGCTGTGGCTTCGCTCTCTTCACCCACCACAGCCAGACCACCTGAGAGCTGGGCAAACGGGACCCTAGGAAAAGCTTGCCCTGCAGCTTGCAGGGACTGCCCAGGGGTTGCACCCACACCGAGCCCAGCAGAGGGGTTCTCCTAAAGTCCACCAGAGCAAGTGGTTATTACATCCTAGCAGGGATGGCTGGAGGCATGCTGGGTCCCCACAAGCCCTGCGCCTCTCTTATGTTTGGACCTTTGTTTCCTACTCCTCTCCATCATCATATCCCTATTTATTGGGTTAGGACTTTAGGGGGTCACTTTATTGGGAGCCTCGAGTATTTATGGTCTCTGGCTCAATACCCAGAAAGCTTGTGACCTGTCTAAACACCTGTTTCAACTGTACAAGGGGCTCAGCACACAGTCTGCAGCCAGGCTGATCTCCTTTCACTCCAAATCCACTTGCAGTGAAGCATCCTCGTCCTATCTTAATTGTTCATTTCATCCCTCTCATCCCCAGGTGGGGCTCCTCATTCACTCATTGAAGGTTTTATAAGCTATTAATTATACATTGATTCCGTTAAGCTCATGATCCCTGTCACATTACCAGCTTTCAAGGGAGACAGTACATGACATGCTGTGAACACCGATGACAAGCTGAGTGAGGAGCCATGGAGGTGTAGCTCCAAGAGAGGTCTGCACTTTTGCAATGACCACCCCCACCCACAGATCCTTGGGACCCTCTTCCAGCCCACCAGCCACTCAACCAGATCCACACTCATGTGACCAACATGTTAATGTCTCACATATAAGGCACACATAATCAAATCATGAGCAATCTAAGCAAGCAGTTTGCAGTCCTAGGCTGAATAACCTTCATTATTCAAAAAAAACATGCAAAAAGGAATATTTTCAGAGAAAAAACAAGTCACAAGCATGAACAAAGTGTCTGTATTTGTCAGATAATTTATCCTCAATGAATAATTCAACCATTTCTAATAATAATAATTATTTATAATATGCACACTGACATAGGTGTACATCGTGCTTCAATAAAGATAATTACAATAATTTTCCTTATAACTTATTTGATTAATGAGATAAGCACAAAATGTAGTTTTTCTGCTCACTATGTTACAGAAATTGTTTTTGCAATGCATAGCAGGCTCAGAGGTGTCTATCCAAAATTTTGCATAGGTTCTCTACAGCTCTCAGTGGTATGATATAGCTTTAAATAATTTTTAAAAATGCCTCCCTTGACACATCTTAGATATCAATTCTGATATTTGCCTCCTTTAAGTGCTTTCTGACAGAATCACTCAAATTGATAGCCCATCTTTCTGTAGGTTTCATACTTAATCACAATGAAATAACAGCTCATGATAAAGACGCAAATTAAACCTGATTTTACAAATTTTTCTTGTAGGATCCAGTGTTCATTTTGCTTAAACCAGAGAACAAATAGTATGCTTTCAAAATGGAGGCTTACTAGAAACTGATATATGAAGACTTCTATTTCAAAAAATCAAATCTAAATAGAAGCTTGGAACACCCAGCCCACAATTGTTTAAAAATTATGCAAAAACTGAGGTTTACCTGTACCTTTAAGTGATTTTCACCCCTTTATTAAAAAAAAACAAAACAAAAAAACCCAAAAAAAAAACAACGAACCAAACCAAAACAACAAAACACTTGGATTTTTTCCTGCCTGATTCAGTCTGAATATTACACAGGATTTTGCAGAGTAGCAAAATGAGACATGAATGGAAAAGATCCTTGGAATTTGTTCCTCTGGCACAGCTCAAGCCATACTCCAAGAGATGCCCTGGATATTTCAGAGAGAGAATGCCTATTATCTCTTTTCAGGGCTCAATGCATTTCACCTAAAAATGTGCTGGCAATGTGCTGTCAAGCAGATCAGTTGCATATTGTTTCTCCTGTTTCGCCAAGCACTTGTACGGTCACAGAATTTCCACAGAACTGTTCTCATAAAA
This sequence comes from Peucedramus taeniatus, assembly GCA_013400575.1. Taxonomy (NCBI): domain Eukaryota; kingdom Metazoa; phylum Chordata; class Aves; order Passeriformes; family Fringillidae; genus Peucedramus; species Peucedramus taeniatus. The sequence continues at coordinate 106,005 of WBNO01031294.1, forward strand.
ATCATGGTTTATTCGTAAGGACAGTATCCCATGTAATGACCTCTGCAAAATGTACAATCCCCAGCAACATGCCTAGCAGGAGGATTCCTAACTTAGCCTCTCACTCTGTGGAACTCTGAAGCTTGTGCTTGCTTTCAGAATGAAAACAGGCACATCGAAGTCTGTGAGATAACTCATGTGCTTACACATTTAATGAATGCTTACATACTGCAGTGAATCAGCCTCAGCAATATGAAATAATTCCTTAAACAAACTTCAAAAAAAAGGAATATTTTTTTTTCAGTTGCAAAATTGCACAGCATAGGGTTTTTTTTAAACTCTTTTAGAAAAAATATTTACTTTTTATTTGAAAATGCTCATATTTTTTTGATTTGGCTTCAGTGCTTTGAAAAGCTACAACAAACTCACATATATTTAGCTCTTATTAATTATGGGGAGGGAAAATTTAATTTCCTGACCGTGTTCCCCATGTACACACGAGCCCCATGAGTTAGTGGCAACCTCCGTAGCTGCTGGGGGGAAGCTTTTAACTCCACCACAGCACCAGCACAGATCTGCCGGCCCGGGGAGCTGAAAGAGCATCATTAGAGGCTGGCTGAGGCAAAGTACCACAAGGCAGCTTTTACAGCTATAAACCTTACAGTCACAAAGCATGGACGTTTATTTAATTGGTTACCGAAGAAATAGGTTGGGACAAAGTTCCAGAAATCAAGGAGGCACGCGGATGTGAAACTTGCAGTTAGTATGGGGAAGGGGAAGACATCATCTGTGTTTCAAAGGTCCCAAGTCCTCTATTGAAATTCTCAGTGCTTACAAGAAACACAGTATTCTGTGTTCTGTAGTTGGGGTGTACTAGGAAGGGCGGGAGGTGATGGATGACAGGTTCAGTGTGCATTTTCTTCCTTCTTTTTTTCTGGAGGTGATTTCAGTACTTTTCAAAGTGGACCTCAAAAGTAAAAATAAATATTGGTTAAAAAATAGTTGGCTGCATGTATTCCTGTTTTATCTCTTTTTTTTTCTTCTAGTGATGTATAGGCTACAGTGCGAAGATTTTTCATGAAATTAATAATTACCTTCATTTAACTTGCTCGTGTTCACATTGCTTTTTGACAAACACACTCACTGACATAAGAAAATTTGCAGTGCTGTCAACTAAAATGATTTTAAATCCAGCTGGTGATACTGATGCACATCCTACAAATAGACATATATAAACTGGTTTAAATCTTGCTTTAACTAGTTTTTCTAGATTTGGTAAATTACCAGTTCCAAATAAATCTATATAAATTCCACCCTGAGGTCTTAAATCCTTGGGCAGTTCTTCACCCACAGTGACCGGGACTTAATATCATACTTTGCAAACTCCACAGAACCCCTGGATGAAATGACTCCACTTTTATATTTCCCCTTTTTATTACTCATATCATCTATGGTACTTGGCTTCCCAAACAAGCAGGGTTCAAAACATGTTTTTGTCCCTACGGTACTGATTCCCCATGAGAACTTTTAACAACTACATTAAAAAAAACATGTCTAGACTTAAAAGCTCATGAAGGTAGGCAAATCCTTATGTTTGGTGTAAGAGAAAATTCAAGAGTTGGGTGTACAACTTCAGGATGACAAACCTCTGATGCTGGAAGGAAGGAGGGAAAAAAAAGGAAGGGGAAGAGGAAGGGGAAGGGGAAGGAGAAAAGAGAGACGGAGAGAGGAAGGGAGGGAGGGAGGGAGGAAGGGAGGGAGAGGCTGCAGGGCTCTCCAGCACAGCTAGGGCAGAGCCCGGGCAGGCTGGAACCATGCTTTTCCTCTGGGCACTGGCGTTTGTTCTGGTCCTGCAGGAGCAAGATCCTTTAGGTAAGTGGCTCTGAGCTTGCAAAGCAAGAACTGTAGCTTTATCTCAGTGTGGTCAAAGACTTTGCATGGTGTGGGAGGGGAGGCAAATAATTGCTTCATTTCTCTGTGGATTTTATGTGAAGGTAACACAGGTATGTGTTAAAATTCTTTGAGAGGTAAAACCTCATTTTTGGGACATTCAAGTCTGTCCTGTAGGCATATTGCTTTGGTAGATTTGGAGATTTTTTATTTCTTACAGAAGATAGTATCACTCTACCTTCAGAAATTTAGAACCACGTT